>OX352772.1:192418242-192735742 GCA_947095535.1 Poecilobothrus nobilitatus
AATGAAATTTTCATAACAGAACCTTTCTCAATATTTTTAAATAAATTTAATTTAAGATTGTCTGCTTAGTTAATATGCTGAACCTTCCAGTATAGTTTTGTAATAACAATTTTTGGTTTTTCATTAGCATCACTACATATAATTGAATTATTATTAGATCGAGAGCGAGTTATTATTAATTCATGTTTTGCATTTGGAATAATATTATTGTAGTCTTCAACAAACCCTAATAATCTTTTTCATGGTACACAAAAATTTAAAAATAAACTGTATAGCTTAGTTTATTTGTTATATGACCAACTTCCATTGTATAAAGTTGTACTTTCATTTTGGTTTAGTGAAATATAGTTTTTTAATGTTGAAGTTATTCCAACATTGTGATTGTGATCAAAGTTCATAACGAATTTCATCAAACAAAAATGCAACAGCATTATTAACTAAACACTTAATCCAAATGAGTTTAAGAATGGTGAATATGAATGCCATTGAGCACCAGTTATAATTTCATCAAAAATTGGATCATTAAAGAGTTCCATTTTCAATTTACTTTTAGTAGATATCCAAGAGATTTTAGATATTCTCTATTTTCAAATGATATTGGTTTTTTATATTTTAAATGTTGAGTTCCTCCTCCTTTGACTAACTTTGATGAATTAAGATGGTTTATTTTACTCTGCGAATGTATATTGGATTGGTGATTTTGATTAAATATTATCATTTTGAGGTCTTAAATGTAATCTAAGTTTTACTATTTCTCCACGAAAATTAATTAAATTACCGTTCTGATCAAGGAGTTTTATAGTAATAGAACTTATCTGATTAGTAAATACAGGTAAATAAATTACATTCTTAGAAACTTCAATTATTTTATAGCCACGACTGACGTTAAGAGAGTATTCATGTAAAATATGAGCTTCTTTTCCATTAATATAAGTTCCAGATATAATTTTACATTCCACTCTTACTATGTTTATTTTATTAATATCAACAAAAAGATCTGAAGTATACTGGCTAATAATTTCTTCTTACTAAAACCTAATAATCCACCAATTGTATTTTCTCTTTCAAAATCAATATCTTTATCAGCAAAAATTTCACACTTTAATGCATTATTATTCGCTCTTATAATTAATTATTCCTTATCTGCTTTAGTTATATTTAACGTTTTTCTAAGAAATATTTCAATATCTCCAATTTCATATGCATCTGTTGGAATTGTAATAGGTTTATCATCAATAATAAATCTATCATTCTCTTCATCTATATTAGGAATTGAACTACATGTTTGGAAATCTACTTAACCGCAGGTATATTCTCTTCCCTTAAGATCTATAGGATTAAAATAATTAGTTGTTAATATGGAATAGTTTCCGTTTAAGGTTAATGATATTGACATATCTTTAATTGATATAATGAGGTATTTCACTAGTGTATTCTGTTTTTATAGATTTTTCAGTCTAATACTCATCAGTATCGTAATAAAAGTATATTATATACCTAACCTCTATATATATATAATATCTTTTAGTTTTCTTTAAATTTCTTTTGTTACAATCTAAATTCTAATTATTCTTTATCAGTTAGTTTTGATTCTTTTTGTTCAAAAAGAGAAAAATAACCTTGAACTTGAACAAAATTAATAAATTTTGTTTTAATAAAGCTATACTAATAATAATAAAAAAAAATTTTTTTATGTTTTATTTACTGATAATATTTTTTCTTAACAATATGAAATAAAAATTCTAAACATAAATGTCCACATTTTGAAATTTATTATAATTATACATTACAAAATTATAATATTGTAATGTATATTGTATTGTATATAAACAATTTTGAAATTTATTATATAATTTATTATAAGGTTTCTAAATCAAAATTTGTAAGAGCTCTATTGGGCAGCTTAGTTAATGGTTTTTTGGATTTAAATAAAGAGCTAATCCTTTTTTATATGATTTTAAATATAATCCATTACCCCCTTTTAATGCTATTGCTTCCATCATGAAGTTCACTTTCTTTTAACTCATTGCGAGCATTTTTAGCATCATTTGCAGCTTTAGCTATTCCTGTAATACCGCCTGAAAGTGCTCCAATAGCTGATAAACCTGCAAATATTGGAATTAAAGGTAAAACACTACCAGTTTTGGGTACTGCAATTATTCTAGAAATGTAAATTTTTTTTTTCTGCCCTTTAGAAAAATTTCTAGCAGCATGCAAAGCAATTTTTATAATGTTCTTGTCATTCATTGGTTTTTTAATGGTTTTAACAGCTACTTTAGCTTCCTTTAAAACATTTTTCAGGGGTTTTTTCTTTGAATTTTCTTTGTTTTCTTTTTTAAACCCATACGCGAATTTAACTTTATCTTTCATTGTGTTTGTAACTAGATATGAGTTTAATCGTTCACCAAAACTTGAGTTTTTCGCCCTAACTCTTTGCCAAGCTTTTTCTGCTAGTATTTTATCAGCTATATGGTGTTGATTTTGATCAGTATTTTGAGAATATGCTATATCATGCTCTCGACAAGCCTCATCTAAGCTATTAATTCCTTTATCACCTCGAGCTAATCGTTTTGTTAGTTTTGTTCCAGGACCGCAATAATTATAACCAGGAAAATGTGCTTCAAATGGCAGTTTATTAATTAATGAATTAATAACTCCTCTTCCTTTAACAGTTTTTTTATAACTGTTTAAATATTTATTGCTAAGATGCATAATCTGCAGTTTAGTTTAAGAAAGTAAATCAAACACAAATTATCTTTTAAAAAATGAATTTCATAAAAGTAGGTAACGTTAATGTTAAACGTAGGTAATGTTAAAATTAAAAATTTTGATCAAAATTCAAAAAATAAAATTAAAAAACATGGTGAATGCTTTCCAGATAGTATAAGAGGACTAATAGTTGGACCTTCAAATTGTGGTAAAACTAATGTTATGATAAGTATGCTTTTAGATCCTAAGGGGCTTAAATTCCAAAACATATATATTAATTCGAAATCATTGCATCAACCTAAATATGAATATTTAAAAAAATTAATAAAACTAATCAAAGGAACGGGATATGACGCATTTCCCAATAACGATGATGTGATTGAATCATCGGCCTCACAACCAAACTCAATATTCATTTTTGATGATGTAGCTTTGATGATGTAGCTTTTTGATGTAGCTTTTTGATGTAATAGCTGGACTGATAAATTTATTCTCATAGTCTCATTACTCGGAAGTAATATATTAACATATGTGCTGACAAAAGCTGATTCATCTAATCTAATATTAGAAATTAGAGCTGAATTTGATTGAATAGTTAACAAGTAGAATATGAAAAATATAAATGCTTTCATGATTAATCAAAGGAAGTATGATGTATCTTCTTTAAAGGTTAATGAAGTTATGTTTTATTAGAAATTTCAAATATATATCTTTTTTTATTTTTTAGAAATTTCTTTGCTGTGTACAAACTTAACTTGACTTATAATAGAACACAAATACATAAAAAGTGGTAAAAACTTATCTCTTCCATCTGAATAAGCTTCCATGTAATCTAAATATTTCTCTTTTAAATTTTCAAGTAATTCTCTAAAAAGGCTTAACTTATCACCAATTTTTGAGTTATTATTTTTTTCATTATACATATTCTCTATTGATGCAATAACTATAATACCCTCATCAATTCGTTTTCTTATCATTGACTTTTTCAACTCATTTTGATTTTCTTCATATTCATTTGTTGTCATGGACAATAATTCAATATGTTGTGAAATTCTTATATTCTTATCTTTTGGTAATACATTTGAAATATTCTTATCAATCAACTCCCAATCATCTTCTTCAGCAAATGGACAATCAAAGCTGAAACTATTTGTTACTTTATTTTTGATTGACGATTGTCTAATTGTACCAATAACAGAAATATCACCGCCATATACTTAAATTTTTATATGTTGCCATTCCAATGGAGATAAAAATAATTTACTATTTATTGACTCACCATTTCTAATTTTTAAAACACATATCTTTTCTCCGCCTTCTGGAGTTATATATATCTCCAAAAAATCATGAAATATTTTCCAATTAATTATTTTAATTGAAGCCCATTTCCGGCCACAAATACAATATTTATAACCGTATAGAATGTTATCAGCCCAAAATATTTTGATTCTTTTCATTGCTAAACTAATCGTGTTATAACACATTTTAATCACAAAATGAACCTTTTATACAATTTTGAACATATAAGATTATTAGAAAAAAATCTTCTCTGTGTAAGAGCATAGAATTGCGATCGAACTTAATAGTTAATAGTGTTGTAAATTTTTCACTTTTCCCTTTAAATTTAAACAATTGTGAATTGAAGTGTTTTCTACAACATACTCCACCCCGTTAAGAGCATTCTTAACAACATTTCACAGTGGTAGTTTACATAATTTGGCAATAGGTCTTTTTAATGCTCCTGAAGCTGTACGCACTGTAGCTACTCTGACTAAATTATCCTTGCCTGGGTGAGTTTCGATTATTCTGCCCATAGTCCACCTGCCAGGTGGTAGATTATCATCTTTAATTGTAACTAAATCACCCACTTGTAAATCTGGACTTATCTTCTGCCATTTGGGACGTTGTGTTAGGTATTCAAGATGCCAGCTTTTCCAAAAATCGTTTTGCATTCGATACACTAATCGCCATCGTTCTTTTAATGAAATTGCTGACTCTGATGGTTCGATCAATGTTGTAATTGCATGATCAATCAAGGAATGTGCTGGTGTCAATGCGTCAAAAGTAGATGGATCCTCGGTAACTGGAGTTATTGGACGTGAATTTAGCAAGCCTTTGATTTGAATCAGAAGTGTAGTCATTTCTTCATACGTTAATTTTGAATTATTGATGACTCTGCGCAATATTGATTTGACTGCTTTTACACCAGCCTCCCAGAGACCACCAAATGGAGTTGTAGGTGGATTAAATTGCCAAGTAATATTATTTTCTAAAATGAAATGAGAAGAACTTGAATTATTAAAGTGTTTTACAACTTTAAGATAGATTTCATTCAAATGTCTTTTCGCGCCAATAAAATTAGTTCCATTATCACTGTATATTTTAGCGGGAATACCCCTACGTGCAATGAATCTTTTAAAACATGTTAAAAAGGTTTGAGTAGATAAATCTCCAGCTAGTTCTAAGTGGATTACGCGAGTGCTAAAGCATACAAATAACGAAATGTAGCCTTTTGTTGCATTCGTTTCTCTTCCACGACGATTTATTAGCTCGAAAGGACCCGCATAATCAACTCCTACTTCTGCAAAGGCTAAAATAGAAACTACCCGTTGCTTTGGTAGATTAGCCATCATTTGTAACTTTTATGAATATAGATTTGAATCCTGTAAAGGTAATACGAAAAAAGAATGGGGAATTGTGGATAATCTTTTAAATAAAGCTAAATGTAGTAAAGAATATTTATTAGAAATTGATAACATCCTAATTTCTGACCCTGAAAAAGTAGTTAATCATTTTAATTATTTTTTTACTAATATTAATAGGCAATTTAATTTTGAAGATTATTCTTCTAATATACTTAATACAGTTGTTGCAAGTGAACCTTTTCAGACTGATAGTTTTTTTTATGAGCCAATTACTGCGTTTGAGTTACATTCTACAATTATGAAATTAAAATATTCCAAATCGAGAACTTCGGATAGAATATCTAATAACGAATTGAAAAAAATTTCTTATTTTATAGTTGATGTTTTAGCTCATATTTTTAACAACTGTGTTTATACTCGTAAATTTCCTGAACTGTTAAAAATAGCTACTGTTATACCGTTACATAAAAAAGGTAGCTCGCGAGATTTGAATAATTATAAACCCATTTCGTTATTATCTACCTTCTCAAAACTTTTTGAAAAAACAATCAAGAGTAAGATTCTTAAATTTTTATTTAAAACTAAATTTTTTAGTGATAATCTATTTGGTTTTTTGAAAGGTAAATCTACTGAGGGTGCATTGTTGAAGTTCTGTGGTGACATTTATGAGACCCTTAATAATAGTAAAATGCCCTCTGCATTATTTATTGATATCACTAAACCATTTGACTTAGTTGATCACGATATTTTGCACAATATTGGCTTTCGTGATTTTATGTATTTTTGGTTTCAGTCTTATTTATCAAATAGGAAACAAAAAGTTAAAATTAATAACCACTTTAGTAGGATTTTAGGTATTGACAGAGGTGTTCTGCAAGGTTCTGTTCTTGGACCTATACTTTTCATAATTTATATAAATTCCCTATTTTTACAAAAATTTAAAGGTAATCTTACAGCTTTTGCAGATGACACAGTCTTTACTTATTCCTGTAGTAATCAAAATGAATTAGTAGAAATTGTTAAATCTGATATTGATTTATTAAGGCAATGGTTTCATAAACATAAATTAGCTATTAGTAGTAAAACTAAATTTATGAATTTTAGGTTATATGGTTCTTCTGAAGAAGGGTATGAATTTTATTATCATGATCCTAGTTGTGGTAAATATCCGCTAATTCCCATCTCTGAAGTTGAACATTCCAATTGCTCATCAAATTGCTTCTGCATTGAAAAGTTGCTGAATTTAAGTACCTTGGTGTTATTATTGATTCGAACTTTAACTGATCTAAACATACTTCACATTTGAAAGAGTATTTTAATAAAGTTATTAGACAACTATTTCAAGTCAGTTTGTACAGTTCAATGAAAGTTTCGTCTATGGTCTATTACGCCTTATTTCAATCAAAGCTTCAATATGGTATAGTATGTTGGGGTGGTACTCATAATAATAAGATTCTACCACTTTTGAAATCACAAAAACATGCAATTAGATTAATTAATAAAAAAGGGCGATTAACATCGTGTGTTCCTTTGTTTAATGGATTAAAAATTCTTCCAATAAGAAATTTATTCTTTTATAAAACACTAAAAGTGTTTATTATAAAATTAAATATATAAATTATTACTATAATTTATATATAATTTTTATTTATTATTGTTTTATATATAATTTATATATAATTTATAAATATATTTTTAATTTAATTTAAAATTATTTTTATTTATTATATTTTATAATTATAATTTTTTATTATTATAAACAAATATAAAATAATTGCTCCTGGCATTTTTAATAAACTTCCGGCTTCTATAAAGAACTAAAGAACTTCTCTAGTAACTTATCAGTTTTTTTAAAATTAACTAAGATTTGGCTTTTAGAGAAAAGTTATGAAGAGATTGATAATTTGTTGAAGATTTTAGAGTAATTAACAATTCTTATGTATGTTTCTTGCAATGTATGTTTCTTTACAATGTATCTTATCTTGACTTAACTTGACTTATTGATTCATTAAATGGGTAGCTTAAACTCATTTGCACTAATTATTATGGTTTATAAAAAAAAAAAAAAAAGATAATTTGATTATTAATATAAAAATAATAAATAAAAATTAATATAAAATAAAAAAATATTTTGCACCCCATTCTAAGACATACATTTTGTTAAATGATTAATTATAAGTATCTTTTCTGATCATTCGCCACTTGCTTCTTTGCAATAGAATGATTATATTACTATTTATTTTTTCTCTTTTTTCTATTTCAATAGAGTTTGTTTTTTTTTTTGTTTTTTTTTCCATTTACTTATTTCAATTATTTTTTAATTTTGTTACATTAATTAAATAAAACAAAAAATTTTAATTTGAATTTTGAATTTTCTACTATGTTATTAATTATTATTTTGAATTTAATTTTATATAATTATTAATTAGGTTAAGCTATGTATAAGTAGAAAGAAAAAGAAATAAAGAAATAATAATAATTGTTCAGAAAGTTTTCCCCTATTTTTTACACAGATGATACATTTTTTGGCAACGGATTTAATTATGCGATGAGATGATATTATCCAGTATTGTTGTCTAATGATGGATAGCAGTAGGTTAATATCAGGATGAAGATGTTTCTCATGAAGATATTGGACTAGATACGTTACGAATATGTGATCCTTTGGTAGTATTACCGGATGTTTTGTTGAATACGATAACACCGAGTTTTTTAATCTGCCACCTACACGCAACATACCATTTTCATCAATAAATGGAGATAAGGATGCTATGGAGCTTGAAGTTTTAATCATTGCTGAACCTTTGAGTTGATTAATCTCATCCTTGAAGGTCTCTTGTTGAGCCCACTTTATAAGACAACTGTAGGTCTTCTTTATATCTTCACTGCTAATGCAATGCAAGTTTATATTTTCGTATAAATAAGAAGCATTTATTTAAAATGTGAAGAATTGAAGATAATTTTGAATAGCGTATGAATAAATTTTGCAAAATGTCATTTCGAATAGTTACATTTAGAATATCAATATAATTTTTACGGAGTTCAAGAACTACATCATTTGCAGTTTCATTAGCGATATCTATTTTTGTTTCTCCTGGTTGCCAGTTAGTTTTTAGCCAATGAAGACCATTCCACCACAGAGTGCAATTAATTAATTGTTCAGGTGTTGATCCCGTTGATGCCAAGTCTGCTGGGTTGTTGCTGGAAGTTACGTGATGCCACTGCGATCTTGGTAACTCGGAAAGAATTTGTGATGCTCTGTTAGCGACAAAACTCTTCCAACGCCTAGGATTTGCTGACAGCCATGAGAGTACTACGGTAGAATCGGTCCATGCGAAACATTGCTGTTTCGGAATTTTATAAACATTTTGCACAAACTTTATAAGCTGAGTAAGTAAAGATGCAGCACACAGCTCCAACCTTGGTACTGAAAGCTGCTTAATTGGACATACTCTGATTTTTGCAGCGACAATAGCTGTTTGAATAGTACCATCTTGATTCACAGATCTGCAGTAGATTACAGCTGCATAAGCTAACTCTGACGCATCTGAAAAGCCGTGAAATTGCACCTGAGTACAGTTGATATTAATATCTCTGGCAATTCGCAACCTTTTCAATACTGGAAGGCTACGTCGTAAATTTGACCTTTTTCTGCCCACTGCTTCATTTGCTTCATCCCAACCACAATTCTGCAGCCATAATTTTTGAGAATAATTTTAAATACAACAGTGACGGGTGCGATTAAACCTAAGGGATCAAATACTTTACTTGATTCGAATAATATTATTCTTTTGGTAGTACCAAACTCCCCTGGTAGAATGACATCAAATGAGAAACAATCCTGTTTGGGCAGCCATTTGAGCCCTAAAACCCGTACACTTTCAGCGTTTTCATCAATAGCTAATGATTCATTATTATCAGCTGCTTACCGATTCTTTTCATAAAAGGCACCGAGTTAGAATTCCACTTGCGTAATGTGAAGCCTCTTTTATTCAACATCTTCATCAGTTGGTTTTGTAATTCGATTACTTCCTGAAGATTGTTGGCGCCCCCTAATAAATCGTCAACGTAGAAATTATTTTTCAACGCCCTTCCCGGTAAAGGGAACTGACCATGGAAATCGATTATCAATTGTTTCAACGCTCGTGTAGCTAGGAACGGCGCACATGATGTACCGCAAGTCACTGTTGTTAACTGATAATGCTGGATTGGATATGTCGGGCTGTCTCTCCAGAGAATTCTTTGATATTTCCTGTCATTTTCATTGACCAGCACCTGCCTGTACATTTTTTCAATGTCGGCTGCTATGGCGATCTTAAAGGATCTGAAGGATTCTAAAATTTCAATAAGATCGGGTTGAATTATCGGACCTACGCAGAGCCTTTCGTTGAGGGTTGTACCATTGCTAGTTGTAGCCGCACCATTGTAAACAACTCTAACCTTGGTTGTCTTACTCATAAGTTTTATTACAGCATGATGAGGTAAATACATATGCTCATCATAACTTGATAATTGGTCTGATGAAATCCTTTCCATATGCCCTAGTGCTTCATAGTCAATCATAAATTTTCTATATTCATCAAAAAGTTCCGAATTCGATTTGAACTTTCTTTCTAACGACAGAAAACAGGAGGTTGCAAGGTCAATTGATCTTGCTAAGCGTGGCATGTCAGGCTTGAATGGGAGTTTAACTACATATCTATTTGTGTGAGGATCAGTTGAGTGAGTTTGCAAAAAATGGTTTTCGCAAAATTTTTCTTCTTCGGTGAACTTATGAACTGCACACTCTGGTTGGCTCTCTATTTCCAAAAATCGTTATACGTAATACGTATTGAAGTAGTGTCAATATGTGCGAGATTCGTATGAAGTGATGTGAGATGTGTTTCAGGTGTTGAATGTTGTATTTCACCTTCGACGATGTATCCAAAAATCGTATTTTGGAGGACAGAAATATCAGGTGAAATGCTTAATTTGCCATCTTAAATAATTTGAAAGAAGTGATCTGCTCCTAGTATGATGTCTATCTTCTGCGATATATTGAAACTTGGATCAGCTAAAGCTTAAACGTTGCCAAATTGTTCCATGCTAAATTTGAAACTTCTTGATGGTTGGGATGGTTGGTGAATCTGCTCAAGATGTGTGCTTGAACCCAGAGTTGGACCTTTGGATCAATTCTCGATGTAAGAAGAATTGACAACTTTCACTTAGTTGTTGTTGTTGCTGTTGATGATAGGCCATGTAAAATAATTTTAGATCTTTCTCTATTAAGTCCTAGTCTTGTTACGCAATCTTCAGAGATGAACGAAGCCTGACAACCTGAGTCGAGTAGAATTCTGCAGAGTTGTTGACATTCACTAGAATCCAAAACATGAATTACGGCGGTTGGTAATAGAGCGTATTGATATGAGATAACCTTTGTGAATTTTGATTTGCTGCGGTTTGTGCGTGATTTGTATAAGATGTTACGTGATTTGTGTGAACTTGTGATGACTCTGGTGAGTTACGTGAGTTTGTCGATTTGCTTTGGATGAGCGGAGATTGTGCAGTGTTGTGTAGCAAAGTGTGGTGAGCCTTCTTGCAAACATGGCATTTGAATCGTGATTTGCAATTTTGTGATGTGTGGCCTGTATTTATGCAATTTAAACATAATGAATGCGTTGCAACGAATGTTCGTCGGTCTGCTGGAAGTAAAGCTTTAAATTGTGGGCACTGAAATAAAAAATGTTTATCAGAACATTTTGGTCAAGTTGTGGTGTCGATATGAAAATTTCGAACATGTGGAGCTGAGTTTTGATTCTTTTTCTGAGGATCAAGAGCTTCGAGTGCGTCGCAACGTTTAGTTAGAAAATTAATAAACTGTAGAAAAATAGGAAATTCTGTTGACTGCGTTTCTTCTGTCCAAGACTTACGAGTTTCACTGTCTAATTTTGTTAATATAACTGTATTAATCGTGGATGTCATACATTGTTTTCTCTGAAGAAGGAGTTTCAGCAAATCCTCTGATCTTGGTTAATGACGCCTTGCACTGTTCTCGCTTAATCCTTAAAACTTTTAACTCAGCTTCAGACATGATTAAAAATTATTTAGATCACGATAATTTAATTAAGCTCAACAATAGTGAAGAAGTAATAACTAATGATATTAACCTTTACCTAAGTGACCACTTCTGAACTGAACTTTTAGTAACTATTGATATGTAACTATTGATATGAACTTATAAGATGACTATAATTAATATGTTAGTTGTGATTGTAAATATATTTTTTTTTTTTTAATTGACCTGTAGAATAATGACGAACTGGTCACCTTCATTTTTAATTTTTTTTGCTTTGTTCTTTTTAATTCAAAGTATTTTTCTTTCGGTTTTTATTTTAATTTCATGTAATTGTATTTTATTGTATTATATTATGTATAAATTATTATATACCTTATCCCTTTTTTTTTTTTTTATATAATTTATGTACACGAATTAAGAAGAAAGATTGTAAACTTGATAATGATTTTTTAATTGTAATGCAAATTTCTTTATTTTTTTATTTTTTTTTCCTAAGGGAGGTTGGAATCTTCCAAAGACACCAAGAATTTACCCATGGTAGTGTTAGATTCTTACTGACTAAACCCACCTCCCCCTTTAGCCAATACCATGGGATGAAACCCTAACCTGCGAACGCAGCATATTGGCTAGGGAGTACGGATAGGAAAGGATAGGAAATGGATACGGAAATATTGAATTTGGAGTGGGACTGTAAGTAAACAATGAATCCGCCTATTATTATTACTATTTTGCGAACAGTGACTAAAGCCGTCACAACAGTTACAACATGTAGTAGTAGTATATTACTACTACATGAGGTAACTATTGAAGGCAATCCCCACTGTCATTGTAGCGGCTACTATTATTGGTATTAGTATTCTTATTAATATTATTATTATTTAACTACAGAGTTAGCACTATCAGTGGATTACAACGTGCAGCAGTATATAACACCTTACTTGCATGATATAAAAAAAGATAGCTCCACTGTAGTAGTTATTATTATTATTACTATTATTATTATTGTAATTATTGTTATTATTACTACTAATATTATTATTATTATTACTATTATTATTATTATTATTATTATTGCTATTATTATTATTATTAGTATTATTATTTTTTATTGTTATTATTTTACTACCGAGCCAGCGCCATCAGTGGATTACAACGTGCAGCAGTATATAAACCTGCATGATATAACCAAAGATGGCTCCACTGTAGCAGCTATTATTATTATTACTATTATTATTATTATAATTATTGTTAATTATTACTATTATTATTATTATTATCATTTCTATTATTGTTATTATTTTACTACAGAATCAGCGCCATCCGTGAATTACAACGTGCAGCAGTATATAACACCTTACTTGCATGATATAACCAAAGATGGCGCCACTGTAGCTGGTATTATTATTATTATTACTATTATTATTACTATTATTATTATTAATATTATTATTGTTATTATTACTACTATTAATTATACGATATACATTATTACGATATAAAAGTACTACATATTTTATATTTATGACCTGACCGGGGTTTGAACCCAAGACCCTTCGATTGAAAGGTTGGCGACTTAACCACTGCTCCATGAGTCAGATAATACAAATATTATAAATTGTGGCTTATACAGGGTGTCCGAGACTCAAGTACGCGCACTGCACTCAGTGATTGGGGGCATTAAAACAAACAAAAAATTGTACTGGAGGGGGGAGTCTATTGTGAACCCTTTTCAAGATATGAGGGATTAAAGATTTTTTAGAGACTTTTCATAAAAAAATCTATAATTTTTGAACGGCTTACTGTAGAGAGATAAAAAAAAATACATTTTGTAGAGTAAATTGTCAGCTGTAATTGTTGTATACTGATGATCCACATATACCCAACAGTTACAAAGTTATGAAGGTTCAAAATGATTTAAAATGAAAAAATTATATTTCAAACTCAATTTTCTTTTAAAACACCCGGTATTTGGGGTACTTTTTATAGCATATTTCGAGACAGCTTTTCAAGCCCTATAATTAGCACCCAATAACTTTTTCTCTATCTCTAACCATTTTTGAGATATGAAGAATAGAAAAGTATGATATTTTCAATCTCTGTGTTATTTTCAATCACAATAGAAAAGTGTGATATTTTCAAAGGTGTGTTAACTCATGTTCTGTGTTATATCACACTTTTCTATTCTTCATATCTCAAAAATGGTTAGAGATAGAGAAAAGTTATTGGGTGCGAATTATAGGGCTTGAAAAGCTGTCTCGAAATATGCTATAAAAAGTACCCCAAATACCGGGTGTTTCAAAAGAAAATTGAGTTTGAAATATAATTTTTTCATTTTAAATCATTTTGAACCTTCATAACTTTGTAACTGTTGGGTATATGTGGATCATCAGTATACAACAATTACAGCTGACAATTTACTCTACAAAATGTATTTTTTTTATCTCTCTACAGTAAGCCGTTCAAAAGTTATAGATTTTTTTATGAAAAGTCTCTAAAAAATCTTTAATCCCTCATATCTCGAAAAGGGTCCACAATAGACCCCCCCCCCCTCCAGTACAATTTTTTGTTTGTTTTAATGCCCCCAATCACTTAGTGCAGTGCGCGTACTTGAGTCCCGGACACCCTGTATACTATTAAAATTTTATTTTTTATTTTAATTTTGCACAGCTGATTTTTGCTTTCAATTTAATAGTTATTATTATACGGGTTGTTTTTCTTTATATACCTCTTATTAGATTATATTTAAAATTTAGATGATATTAAATTTTGATATTAATGTTTTAAAAAAAATTTTTTTTTTTACAAATAAACAAAAATTGAAATAGAAAATATTAGTAGTTCATTTATATGGTTAAATTAGTTTTCTAATTATGTTTGTTTTAACAAGCCGCTGTCATTATTACATTACACTTTATTAAATTATTAATTTTTTCTTAAAGCCAATTTAAGGCCAATGTGAATAGTTTGTGCAAAAATGTGAATGTTTTTGAAATAAATTTTTGTTTTATTTATAAAGATTTTTAATAAAATTCACAAAAAATGATATACTTATCTGGTGTTTACCAGGATGATTCAGATATACTTGGATTTTAAGCAGATGCAACACGTGCAAAAATTGGATGAATTTCCGAGTTGTGCTGGTTATATCAAAATATATGTATGAAATCCTTCCTTAAATTCTCGAGTTTCGGCACCAAAAATGTTGTAAATTTTTCCCTTTTTTTGTTAATAAAGCGCCAACAGTTTTTTTATAAACTTTAATTTCTTCTAATTTCTAATTTCTAGTTTGAATTTTATAATTAATTTTTTTCTTTAAGTTTTTTTACGACACCACCTGCACTCTTGCTATTTGTACATTGTTCTTCTTTTTTAAAAACTGTACGTTCAGAGAAATTGCAAAGTAACCTTATTAAGTATCTTAAGAATACTGTGTTTAAGTTTTAACAACATAACATTTTCGGCCGTTGTTAAAAACAGAAACCATCTCGTACATTAGACAATCCATCATGTCATCATTCAGAAATGCATTACTTACATGTGGTCTACCTATATAAAACATATTTCCCATAAAATATCATTGAAATATGTACATATAGTATTTATAATATCCGTATATTTAAAAATACTATAAACTTTATCAATTAAATTAGAAAACATATTCACATTTCTGTACATCATTTAATCAAAAATGAGTTCATACATATTTAAAGAACAGAAACCTTACATTCTTATACATATACAATTTTTACTCATATTTTTAGCCAATCAATTTGAAAATATAATTAGAAAAAGTAAACGTAAAAAAATTCTGGTCGATTTATAAAGGTAAAAAACAATCATGTATTTTTTATATTGAAAATATGTTAAACAGAACCTGAAATGTACGCATTTAAAAAGAAGTTTTTTTCAAAATTTGAAGAGCTGTCGGTGCTGTAGGATCTCCAACGGTGAGGGTAAATAAAAAAGTTGTTCTACAACATTACTCTTTTAAGAAACCTATGCATAGTTAATATTTCATTGATCTTTATTAAACAGTATATAAGTTTTAACAGACGGAAGGACAGAGCGCACCTAATAACAAATTTTTGAAAATGTGCTTAAAATGATAATTCACCAAAACATGAAGTGATATTACTTACAAAAAAAAATTGATTACATTATGGCCTCTTATAATTTAAATACGATTTTATCTTTCGGTATTAACGAATATATTGTGAAAACTCACTTCACCGTAATTGTGTACTCAATAGATTATTGATTCCTTTAAAGATTTTTTGTACACAAATTATCTCTAACTCTTCGCTCTGTTTATTCAAGTATCAGTATCTGAAAATGCATAGTAACACGTGAACTATATTAATTAAATTATATTAACTCAAAAGCAAAAGTTAATAATTTTTATTTTAAAGCCGATCAAATACTTCGGACAACGCCGGGTACTCTGCTAGTTTATTATATAAAAACAAGTAAATATAACAGTAAGTCGATGCAACCGACTTATTTATAAACTACACCTAAAAAATTCAAATTAAATGAAAAATACATAAGTTATTTTAGTTAGGTATTTAATATAAGCTAAAAAAATAAATGCTTTTACAAACTTTGTACAAAATTTCAGGTTTCTATCTTTATTAAATTCGAAGATATGTTTGTTAGGTCTTGAGAAGTGTGTGAAGGCATCCGAGCCACCACCCGAATTAATCTTAACTTTTAGAGACATCATCAGAAGAGGGTAGTACACTCTTATATCTAATTTCAAGTTTTTATATTTATTAATTTCGAAGATATGCTTGTTCGATCTTGGGAGTTGTGTGTGAGATACCCGAACAACCATTGCAATTCATCTGAAATTTTACGCAAATCAGGGAATCAGGAAACAACACCCTCGTATCAAATTTGTAGTTTCTATCTTTATTAATTGCGAAAATATGCTTGTTCGGTCTTGAGAGTTTTGTGGGACATACCCGAACAATCATTCCAATTCATTTAAAATTTTAGGCAAATCAGGGATTTCGGAAACAGCACCCTCGTATCAAATTTGAAGTTTCTATCTTTATTAATTTCCAAGATATGCCTGTTCGGTTTTGGGAGTTGTGTGGGAGGTATAAATTTTATCAAGATAGCATCATTATTTTTTGAGTTATTGTGTGTACGGTCGGACGGACGGACATCGCTAAAACGCCTCATTTTTATAAGAACAAAATAATAGGTCGATTTTATTCTTGATTTTGTTTTCTATTATAAAAGCTGGTAAAAGCTTTGCAACAGCATTTAAAGTAGTTTTGTTTATTTAGGTTGAAATTTTGATTTTTAAGCTGAATTTTTGATATAACATAAAATATTCAATTTTTATTAATATAAAATTAGGTACACTTAGATAATTATATTTCATAACAGAAGTCAGAAATTTACTAAATATTATTGAAGCGGATATTTTTCTTAAAAAAAAGAAAAAAATAACATAGAAAATATCATTTTAAAAGCCTTCTCTCACAATAAATTCATAATTTTGTACTAATTTATTATTCGACCATTAATAATATTGTTAGCCATGGAAAAAAATAACATTTATTAGATAATATGACAATATCATCAGATTAGATATAGTCTTTGAAATTGCTTAGTATTTCTGAGTTCCGTCAGGGAAAGGATTTCACCGCCCGAGAAAAAGTCGCGACGGTTTTATAAGATTAATTAAAAAGCTGCTGAAAACGACCGTCACAAAAAAAAACTCCCGAAAATATATGAAATATCATTATCGGAGACATGAATCTTTTATTAAATATACCAAAGACCTCTTCCAAAGTACATTTAAATAAAATAAATTAAGCAAATTTTTTTCAAGCAAAAAAAAAATAAACGCAAAAGACTTGAAAGTAGTTTTGTTAAATAAATTTTAAATTTTTAATATAATGTAGAAAAATTAAAAACTTTATTTTAATATAAAATTCGGCATATTATATGCTTTCATATTAACTCGTCGGTGTTTATTTATTTATTTGTCATTCTGTCATGCTTTTTATTATCTTCGTAATCTGTTAGCAACATTTGTAAGTGTTGTATGGTGCATAGGAAAGTGTCAGGTTTCAAAAGTGGGAGTCATGTTGTTCGAATCCAGTTTCACATGCAGCTTTTTTTTTTTTTAACTATCTATTCATCAACATTTTTTGAATAAAATATGTATATATTTTGTATATATGAATTTAAAACTTAAATTTTTCTTCTCTAAATTCATGCATACAATACACAAGTAATTTATTTTTGATCTTTTCTCCTATATTATATAGTATAATATTGATGTCCATTGCACATGGTGTTTTGTATTAGCAAAACACAATACATACAATATTTTTATGTATGTTGCTAAATTATTTTGTTTACAACATTTGTTTAGGATTTAAATAAAAATATTTGCTGTCAACATTCTTTAATGCATATTGAATATGCATGGTTAAAAATTAAGAGTTTATGTTCGCAATATGTTCAGAAAATGTTTAAGTGTTGTGGAGTGCAGTGGAGAGTGTACAGATTTTGAAAGTAAGGGTAATTTGGTTCGAATCCAATTCGTGTACGTACATTTCTTTTTTTTGTTAACTGTATTCATCAACAGTTTTTTAATAAAATTTTATGTATAATATACCCATATTATTTGATCTTTCCTCCTATAATAATTTAGTTCAATTAATCTTGATGTGCACATGTGTTTTGTATTAGGATTTAGCAAAACACAAAATATATAGGCACAATATTTTTATGTTGCTAAATTATTTTGTTTTAAAACATTTGTTTAGGATTTAAATCAGAATATTTGTTGGCAACATTCTTTATTGCATATTGAATATGCATGGCGTTAAAAATTAATGTTTTATGTGTTTTATTTAGGAACACTTATTATGTATATTGTATATATAGATACACATATTAAATTGTATTCAAAATTATTCCAATTGCCAAATTCAAACATAATATTTTTTTTGTATTTATATACATAGTAAAGAATATAACATGTAAAGATCATTTCAAAATTATGCTTTTGCGCATTACGAATTATGATTTACAAACAAAATTTAGTCAAAACAAAAAATTAAATCTACGTATAAAAGTATGTACGTACGTACATAATTATTATGTTAAACTAATTTCCTAAATTATTTTGTTCCGCTCCATTTGTTTATAATTTAAATAAACAAATGGATTCAAGGTTAGATGTTTGTTTGGATATACGATATACTACTAATGCTATACTATAGAAATATACAGTAAAATACATTTATGTATATATATCATTTTCATACGTGTTAGAAATGTTGCTTCAACTAAAATTGGATTGTAATATTTATAAATTATAATCACAGTATTTTGGTACATATTTTACCCTTCGAGGTACTTTCATTATTTATGAGTTTCTGGAATAAAAAATTTTTACTCTTGCTGTAATGGAATTGATTTAACGCCTCTTAATTTACTTAAACATTTGGTATAAAATTGTAAAACGTATTTTATATCAGAAACAATAATGTATGTGTGAATAAAAAATATCCCATCTTTTTTAACAGCTTTTTATTAACTTGGTTGGATAAAGGATAGAATCTTAGAAGCCAATTTAAACACACTTCCCGTTGAGCTAGAGACTTGAAATTTTCTTCATTAGATCAGATCTCGATGACAATGCATGATTTTAAAATAATAATATCGAAAAATGTTAGAGAAATTAGCTTAATTTCAAAATTAAATTTTCATACAAAGATATAACAGAATTATTACAGAACCAAAATAAAACATTTTATCTAAATTTACTAAACTCACCAATAGGTATACATAATACATAAATGTTTTTTTTTTTTTATAAAAGACTTTTGTTTTTTATGTAGCCCATTGCATTGTATGCGTACATATACATAGGTACATACTTCAAAATATTAATAATATGTGCTTCGAAAATATTTTTGGTTTGAATGCGATGAATTTGAAAGATATGAATGTGTAAACAAATTAATGTGCCTCACTTGAGAACACAGTGTAAAATTTAATATGCATTTACTTCAAATTTAGTAAGCAAGTGTTAAATTTAAGTTTTTTTTCATCAAATCAATTGATTTTTAGTATACATTTTTATTTATAAAAGCAATGTGTTTATTTATAATATTTATATAGATATGTGTTTTTCCTTTCTTAATTATAATTAAAATAGGGCTTTTCTTTCGAAACTCTTAACATATTAAAATCGCATATTATGGCCCTAACATTTATATCTAAATTGGGAGCTGCCTTTAAATTAAGATCTATTAGGGAATGATGATCTGCACCACTAATGCCTTTTTCTGAAGTATAAAAACTAAGAATATATTTGCAATTATGTAAAAACATTAAACAACAAAAAGAATATATTAAAAATAAGAAATCCAGTCTTTTTTAAAAATAGTAAATAACAACAATATTTTTCTTTTCAATAACAATAACTATGAATTAATCGTAAAATATATGTTATGTACATACATACATATATATCTACATCGTCTAGAAAAAGCAAAATAATTTTTTTTTAATTCAAAAACATTAGCATTTAGAAGTAAGCAATCTATAATATAATACACAAGATGTTGGCGAGACCTTGCCAACATGTAAAAAAAAATATTTTATATCTATAATAAAACACTCACACTGAATGTAAACTAAACTGGCAATGATGATATTTCTGTATATTTATTTAATAATTTAAAATTATACTACCAGAGACACTAATCTTTAACTCAAAGTATTATCAAGAGACACAAACCGTTTAATAAAAATATAAATAAATTTAGTAAATATTATTACCAGAGACCAAATTTTCCACTAGAAGTATTGTCAGAGACACAAATCGTTCATTAAAAGTGAGTACAGTCAAAAAAGGAAAAGTACATACTTAAAAAACACATTTTCAATAAAAATAAATTCAGCAAATTTTTAATTTTTAAATTTGACCGCCACAATTATTATGAACTGGTCGCAGCGGTAAATTAAAAATAAATTATTAATCTTCTGTTGGCGTTTTCAATCTTTGTTTTGGAAAAAAAAAAAATAAAAATAAGTACTCTTAATAAAATTAAAACGCCTGAAAGTGAAAAGAGCAAAGTTTATAGTAAGCCTCATATTTCTAAGAAAAAATAATAGGCCGATTTTATTCTTGATTTTGTTTTCATTAGTATAAAAGCTGGTAAAAGCTTCGTAACAGACTTTACAGTAGTTTTGTTTATTTAGGTTGAAATTTATATTTTTAAGCTAAATTTTCGCTATAACTGGTATAACATAAAATATTCGAAATTTTTTTATTAATATAAAATTCGGCAGACTTAAATAATTATATTTCATAATAGAAATCTGAAACTTACCAAATATTATAAAAATGGAATTTTTCTTAAAAAAAAAAAATTAAGGTAGAAAATATCATTTTAGAAGCCTTCTCTCACAATAGATTCATAATTTTGTACTAATTTATTATTAGACCATTAAATTAAAAAGCTGTCGAAAACGATCGTCACAAAAAACAAAGCCCCCGAAAATTTATGAAATTTCGTTATCAGAGACATGAATCTTTTATTAAATATACCAAAGACCTCTTCTAAAGTACATTTAAATAAAATAAATTAAGCAAATTTTTTTCAAACAAAAAAAAATAAACTCAAACGACTTGAAAGTAGTTTTAGTAATTAAAGTAATTTCGCGGCGAAAACAACTGTTTTTCATCGACTTAAAATTTTTTTTTCTAAAGAAAAATAGAGAGTAAAATTTTAACAAATATTAAAATTATTTCGATTATTGGGATTGTTTAAATGTAACAAAAAAAAAAATGTCGTAGCGGTTGGTGTTGGTTGGCTTTTCGCCGGTTTTTATTGTACACTTTATACATGTGTTTCAAACAATTTTTGAGATATCGGCATGAACTTTTACCCTGAATGTGTTTTTAGCTTGGACCATTTCTTCTCAATGATTAAAAACTGTCAAAAATTACCGCCACGAAAAAACGGCGAGAAAAAATTAATAAACTGCTACCAACTAACATTTTTAATTTTATGTGTTTAGATTTGTTTTGTTTTTTTTTCTATTACATCAAGTAAGTAAGTGATTCCAACGTTTTTTTAATGGTGCTGATGTAAAAATGAAATTTTTAGGTAGTTTATTAAGGGAGTCAGTATGATAATGTAAATGTTTTTGAATCTATAGAAATTGTACAATTGCATAGGGGATTTTCTAGTTTAATATATTCTCAATTACATACCTACTTTTAAAACCAAATTTTTTTACTATATATGTAGGTACAAACATGTACAAAAATGGTATGCATATTTTTATGTGTGCTGTACTATTAAAAATCTGCTAACACAGTCACACCAAATTTCCAAATTCCTAACTATTATTATTTAGTTGATTTATCGATTTATTATTTTTTAATAAGGCAACAGTTATATTTATATGAATGGACGGTAAACATAAACGAACAAAAAAAAATTTTATGTATGCATATGAATGCACGGTTAACATAAACGAACAAAAAAAAATTCAGAATGTTCTATAGCTAATAATTTCTATTTTTGAAATAGACTGTATGCATAAATTTAATATTAAAAAAAAAAAATAAGTTCTTAGCGTACCTAAATAACAGAAAAAAAAAAGTAAAATGTAATACTGGAAGAAAAATAAAAACGAATAGAAACGAGGAAGAATACAGTTGCCTTTGTCAACTCTTAGATACCAGTACGAACCGTTAGTATGTTCACAGCCTGTCACTCTGCTCACAATATTATTTTTTTAATATTTTAGTATTTTAAAATAATTTGGGTGAATTTTATAATTTCTAGAACTATGGGTTGTACATATATTCAAACTATATGTTTATATGTACATTCTTCAAAAGTAGATTCTAACCTTTCACATAACGATTATCAATCCAAAACTTTTTCAAATATTCTATAGTACCATTTAATACTAAGCGGTAAATGTATATTAAATTTACTTAGTACAAAATAGTAAATATAATTTTTTAAATATTATATTATATTATATTTAAATATTCCATTGACAGAATAATTTCTTATAAGTACAATAAAATACATATATGTATGTAAATACGGCGCTATATAATATACATCTATACTCTTATCATTCATTCACTAGTGACATATACGATATCTAAATAAACATGATATTATATAAGTATGTATATGTATTAATATCATATAAATAAAAATTCTTCAAGCAACCGTTATGTTGTTTATTTATTTACATTTTTATGTACTACGCATTATATCCTCAACAATTTCAAATTATCGAGTAAAACAAATGCAAAAAATTTGTTGAAGAAATTTGTTAGAAAATTTGAAAAAATCAAGTAACACTTTCGTCAATTATAAAGTAACCCTACATTATTAAAAAGAGTTGTTAACAGAAATAAGAATATAATGTTGAAGCTTTAATTTTTATGTATTACTTTAAAAAAATTTTAACAGGTGTTCAAGTTACAGGTGTTTAAAAATAGGAAATTTTCAGTTTTTGACCCCTTACAGCTCCTAAACGGAGAGTGATACAAAAAAAATTTCTGAAATGAGTCATACTTATTTTCAAAGATCTAACTTCTGTAAAAATTTCAAGTTTCCAACTTAAACCGTTTAGAAGATAGAAGGGTTGAAGGTTTTTGCAAAATTTGAGTTTCACATAACGGTAAATTAAGACACCGTATGCCACAAATATATATTTATTGTATATATACTTTTAAAGCTAATAAAAGTAGTAATCGTTTGGCGTTTTCAAAATGAAGATATACCTTATACAACTTGTGCTATAACAATTTAAATATAGAGCTTTTTTGAACCTTTAGGGAGCTGTAGCTCCGTAACGGGTGGGGGTACAAAAAAAAGTTATTAAAAATAAAATTAATATTTTTGTGAGATCTATCAGCGGTTAAAATTTCATAGCTCTATTTCAAAAAAAATGTCGGGATCTAAAAGTTAGGTGTTCGAGAGCTACCCTAAGGCTTGGTCCAAACTCAACAAAAAAAAATAGGGAACCTACAAATTACTCCCAGAATATTTTGTGTAAATTTCAAGATTCTAGCATTCTTAGTTTTTGAGTTAGCGTGCTGACGGACGGACGGACGGACGGACATGGCTCAAAAGTCTTAGAATTTTTTTCTGATCCGATCCATACCTTTGAAGGTATATCTAGCTCGATTATTTCGAGGTGTTACAAACGGAGGAGTAATTTTATTATACCCGATCCTATCGTACGGGTATAAAAAAAGAGAACAAAAAATGTTACTTTGATTGTTTTTAAATATTTTTAAAGTCTATTTCTTATGTATATATTGTGCACATCTGATATTTACCCACATAAGAGATAGAAAAAAAAAACTATTAAAATGTTATGATATTAAAAGAAAGAAACATACGTTTGATATTTCCGTACATAACAGATAAAAAAAAAAAATACTAAAATGTTATGTTATGAAAAGAAAGAAAAAACAAGGCAGTGTATGAATCAAAGATTTTAAAGGGTCGCATTTTAAGTGGAAGTAAAGAACATTATAAAATTGCAATATTTTTATTTAAATTTTGAATTTAGCTATGCAACGTTTTCTTAATTTTTTAAAAATCTTGCCACAATATATAATACAATATAACAATCAGAAGTTCAGATCATTATATAGTACCCACTACTATAATATGTATATGAATGAATATGTCAGTATATATGTGTGTAGTTATAGATTCATTATTTTTTAATACCAACAATTATATTTATATGAATGGACGGTAAACATAAACGAAAAAGAAAATTTTTATGTTTGCATATGAATGGACGGTTAACATAAACGAACAAAAAACAAGTAAATGTAACAGTAAGTCGATGCAACCGACTTATTAATACCCTACACCTGAATAATTCGAATTAAATTAAAAATCCATAAGTGTTTTTGGCAGCTGCTTGAGCTTCTTCCCTTTTCTGTCTTATTCAACTCGAATTTCAATAACGTAAAAGAAGCATCCGCTTGGGATATGCTTGACACCCTTGTATAAAATTTTAAGTTTCTATCTTAATTATTTTCGAAGATTGGTAGTCCTTGGGAGTTTTGTGTCAGCTACCCGAATTGCCACTCCAATTCATCGAATCCATCTCAGGAACATAAAGAAAACTTGCCAGAACACCATTCTATTAAATTTAAAGGTTCTACTTTTGTTGGTTTTGGAGATATGCTCGTTGCTCTTGTGCTCGTCCGGAAGTTTCCAAAATACGAACCCATGGTTCAAATTCTTTCAAATGTCAGTTTCCAATTTTACAGAAAAGGAAACATAACAGAACACCTTTGTACTAAAAATAAAAGTTCTATCTTTGTTGGTTGTGGAGATATACTCGTTTGCTCTGGGGCTCGTCCGGAAGCTTCCAAGATTTGAACCCATGGATCAAATCCTCACAAATTTCAGAAACATAAATCAAACATGAAGGAACACCATTCTGCCTAATTTAAAGGTTATATCTTTGTTGCATTTGGAGATAATATCATTTGCTATGAGGCTCGTTCGGAAGCTTTCAAAATCCGAACCCAAGGACCAAATCCTCTCAAATTTCAGAGGCCTAAATCCTACATGAAAGAACACCATTCTGCCAAAAGTAAAGGTTATATCTTTATTGGTTTTGGAGATAATCTCATTTGCTCTGGGACTCGTTCGGAAGCTTCTAAAACCAAACTCATGGACCAAATCCTCTTAAATTTCAGAGACATAAATCAAACTGGAAGAAACATCATTATAAAAAATTTAAAGGTTCTATCTTTATTGGTTTTGGAGATAATCTCGCTTGCTCTGGGGCTCGTTCGGAAGCTTCCAAAACCCGAACCCATGGACCAAATCTTCTCACATTTCAGAGACTTAAGTAAAACATGAAAGAACACCACCCTGCCAAATTTAAAGGTTATATCTTTGTTCGTTTTGGAGATAATCTCATTTGCTCTGGTGCTCGTTCGGAAGCTTCCAAATCCAAACCCATAGACCAAATCCTCTTAAATTTCAGAGACCTAAATCATACATGAAAGAACACCATTCTGCCAAAAGTAAAGGTTATATCTTTATTGGTTTTGGAGATAATCTCATTTGCTCTGGGGCTCGTTCGGAAGCTTCCAAATCCAAACCCATGGACCAAATCCTCTTAAATTTCAGAGACATAAATCGAATGGGAAGGAACATAATTGTACAAAATTTAAAGGTTCTATCTTTGTTGGTTTTGGAGATAATCTCATTTGCTCTGGTGCTCGTTCGGAAGCTTCCAAAACCCAAACCTATGAACCAAATCCTCTTAAATTTCAGAGACATAAATCGAACGGGAAGAAACATCATTGTAGAAAATTTGAAGGTTCTATCTTTGTTGCTTTTGGAGATAATCTCGTTTGCTCCGGAATCATTCGGAAGCTTCCAGAATCCGAACCCATGGACCTACTATATAAATTTCATCAAGATAGCATCATTATTTTTTGAGTTATCGTGCGTACGGACGGACGGACGGACGAACGGACATCGCTAAATCGACTCCGGCGGTGATCCTGATTCAGAATATATATACATGTCTATACCTAACTCGCTTCCTTTTAGTGGTTACAAACACCATACCAAAGTTAATATACCCTATACTTTAGGTGTAGGGTATAAAAAATTCAGAATGTTCTATAGCTAATAATTTCTATTTTTTAAATAGACTGTATGCATAAATTTAATATTAAAAAAAAAATAAGTTCTTAGCGTACCTAAATAACAGAATAACAGTACAAAAATGGTATGCATATTTTTATGTGTGCTGTACTATTAAAAATCTGCTAACACAGTCACACCAAATTTCCAAATTCCCAACTATTATTATTTAGTTGATTTATCGATTTATTATTTTTTAATAAGGCAACAGTTATATTTATATGAATGGACGGTAAACATAAACGAACAAAAAAAAATTTTATGTATGCATATGAATGGACGGTTAACATAAACGAACAAAAAAAAATTCAGAATGTTCTATAGCTAATAATTTCTATTTTTGAAATAGACTGTATGCATAAATTTAATATTAAAAAAAAAAAATAAGTTCTTAGCGTACCTAAATAACAGAAAAAAAAAAGTAAAATGTAATACTGGAAGAAAAATAAAAACGAATAGAAACGAGGAAGAATACAGTTGCCTTTGTCAACTCTTAGATACCCGTACGAACCGTTAGTATGTTCACAGCCTGTCACTCTGCTCACAATATTATTTTTTTAATATTTTAGTATTTTAAAATAATTTGGGTGAATTTTATAATTTCTAGAACTATGGGTTGTACATATATTCAAACTATATGTTTATATGTACATTCTTCAAAAGTAGATTCTAACCTTTCACATAACGATTATCAATCCAAAACTTTTTCAAATATTCTATAGTACCATTTAATACTAAGCGGTAAATGTATATTAAATTTACTTAGTACAAAATAGTAAATATAATTTTTTAAATATTATATTATATTATATTTAAATATTCCATTGACAGAATAATTTCTTATAAGTACAATAAAATACATATATGTATGTAAATACGGCGCTATATAATATACATCTATACTCTTATCATTCATTCACTAGTGACATATACGATATCTAAATAAACATGATATTATATAAGTATGTATATGTATTAATATCATATAAATAAAAATTCTTCAAGCAACCGTTATGTTGTTTATTTATTTACATTTTTATGTACTACGCATTATATCCTCAACAATTTCAAATTATCGAGTAAAACAAATGCAAAAAATTTGTTGAAGAAATTTGTTAGAAAATTTGAAAAAATCAAGTAACACTTTCGTCAATTATAAAGTAACCCTACATTATTAAAAAGAGTTGTTAACAGAAATAAGAATATAATGTTGAAGCTTTAATTTTTATGTATTACTTTAAAAAAATTTTAACAGGTGTTCAAGTTACAGGTGTTTAAAAATAGGAAATTTTCAGTTTTTGACCCCTTACAGCTCCTAAACGGAGAGTGATACAAAAAAAATTTCTGAAATGAGTCATACTTATTTTCAAAGATCTAACTTCTGTAAAAATTTCAAGTTTCCAACTTAAACCGTTTAGAAGATAGAAGGGTTGAAGGTTTTTGCAAAATTTGAGTTTCACATAACGGTAAATTAAGACACCGTATGCCACAAATATATATTTATTGTATATATACTTTTAAAGCTAATAAAAGTAGTAATCGTTTGGCGTTTTCAAAATGAAGATATACTTTATACAACTTGTGCTATAACAATTTAAATATAGAGCTTTTTTGAACCTTTGGGGAGCTGTAGCTCCGTAACGGGTGGGGGTACAAAAAAAAGTTATTAAAAATAAAATTAATATTTTTGTGAGATCTATCAGCGGTTAAAATTTCATAGCTCTATTTCAAAAAAAATGTCGGGATCTAAAAGTTAGGTGTTCGAGAGCTACCCTAAGGCTTGGTCCAAACTCAACAAAAAAAAATAGGGAACCTACAAATTACTCCCAGAATATTTTGTGTAAATTTCAAGATTCTAGCATTCTTAGTTTTTGAGTTAGCGTGCTGACGGACGGACGGACGGACGGACATGGCTCAAAAGTCTTAGAATTTTTTTCTGATCCGATCCATACCTTTGAAGGTATATCTAGCTCGCTTATTTCGAGGTGTTACAAACGGAGGAGTAATTTTATTATACCCGATCCTATCGTACGGGTATAAAAAAAGAGAACAAAAAATGTTACTTTGATTGTTTTTAAATATTTTTAAAGTCTATTTCTTATGTATATATTGTGCACATCTGATATTTACCCACATAAGAGATAGAAAAAAAAAACTATTAAAATGTTATGATATTAAAAGAAAGAAACATACGTTTGATATTTCCGTACATAACAGATAAAAAAAAAAAATACTAAAATGTTATGTTATGAAAAGAAAGAAAAAACAAGGCAGTGTATGAATCAAAGATTTTAAAGGGTCGCATTTTAAGTGGAAGTAAAGAACATTATAAAATTGCAATATTTTTATTTAAATTTTGAATTTAGCTATGCAACGTTTTCTTAATTTTTTAAAAATCTTGCCACAATATATAATACAATATAACAATCAGAAGTTCAGATCATTATATAGTACCCACTACTATAATATGTATATGAATGAATATGTCAGTATATATGTGTGTAGTTATAGATTCATTATTTTTTAATACCAACAATTATATTTATATGAATGGACGGTAAACATAAACGAAAAAGAAAATTTTTATGTTTGCATATGAATGGACGGTTAACATAAACGAACAAAAAACAAGTAAATGTAACAGTAAGTCGATGCAACCGACTTATTAATACCCTACACCTGAATAATTCGAATTAAATTAAAAATCCATAAGTGTTTTTGGCAGCTGCTTGAGCTTCTTCCCTTTTCTGTCTTATTCAACTCGAATTTCAATAACGTAAAAGAAGCATCCGCTTGGGATATGCTTGACACCCTTGTATAAAATTTTAAGTTTCTATCTTAATTATTTTCGAAGATTGGTAGTCCTTGGGAGTTTTGTGTCAGCTACCCGAATTGCCACTCCAATTCATCGAATCCATCTCAGGAACATAAAGAAAACTTGCCAGAACACCATTCTATTAAATTTAAAGGTTCTACTTTTGTTGGTTTTGGAGATATGCTCGTTGCTCTTGTGCTCGTCCGGAAGTTTCCAAAATACGAACCCATGGTTCAAATTCTTTCAAATGTCAGTTTCCAATTTTACAGAAAAGGAAACATAACAGAACACCTTTGTACTAAAAATAAAAGTTCTATCTTTGTTGGTTGTGGAGATATACTCGTTTGCTCTGGGGCTCGTCCGGAAGCTTCCAAGATTTGAACCCATGGATCAAATCCTCACAAATTTCAGAAACATAAATCAAACATGAAGGAACACCATTCTGCCTAATTTAAAGGTTATATCTTTGTTGCATTTGGAGATAATATCATTTGCTCTGAGGCTCGTTTGGAAGCTTTCAAAATCCGAACCCAAGGACCAAATCCTCTCAAATTTCAGAGGCCTAAATCCTACATGAAAGAACACCATTCTGCCAAAAGTAAAGGTTATATCTTTATTGGTTTTGGAGATAATCTCATTTGCTCTGGGGCTCGTTCGGAAGCTTCCAAAACCAAACTCATGGACCAAATCCTCTTAAATTTCAGAGACATAAATCAAACTGGAAGAAACATCATTATAAAAAATTTAAAGGTTCTATCTTTATTGGTTTTGGAGATAATCTCGCTTGCTCTGGGGCTCGTTCGGAAGCTTCCAAAACCCGAACCCATGGACCAAATCTTCTCACATTTCAGAGACTTAAGTAAAACATGAAAGAACACCACCCTGCCAAATTTAAAGGTTATATCTTTGTTCGTTTTGGAGATAATCTCATTTGCTCTGGTGCTCGTTCGGAAGCTTCCAAATCCAAACCCATGGACCAAATCCTCTTAAATTTCAGAGACCTAAATCATACATGAAAGAACACCATTCTGCCAAAAGTAAAGGTTATATCTTTATTGGTTTTGGAGATAATCTCATTTGCTCTGGGGCTCGTTCGGAAGCTTCCAAATCCAAACCCATGGACCAAATCCTCTTAAATTTCAGAGACATAAATCGAATGGGAAGGAACATAATTGTACAAAATTTAAAGGTTCTATCTTTGTTGGTTTTGGAGATAATCTCATTTGCTCTGGTGCTCGTTCGGAAGCTTCCAAAACCCAAACCTATGAACCAAATCCTCTTAAATTTCAGAGACATAAATCGAACGGGAAGAAACATCATTGTAGAAAATTTGAAGGTTCTATCTTTGTTGCTTTTGGAGATAATCTCGTTTGCTCCGGAATCATTCGGAAGCTTCCAGAATCCGAACCCATGGACGGATTTTGTCCAGATTCGAACTTAGCCTTTCTTTCGTAATTAGTAACCTACTATATAAATTTCATCAAGATAGCATCATTATTTTTTGAGTTATCGTGCGTACGGACGGACGGACGGACGAACGGACATCGCTAAATCGACTCCGGCGGTGATCCTGATTCAGAATATATATACATGTCTATACCTAACTCGCTTCCTTTTAGTGGTTACAAACACCATACCAAAGTTAATATACCCTATACTTTAGGTGTAGGGTATAAAAAATTCAGAATGTTCTATAGCTAATAATTTCTATTTTTTAAATAGACTGTATGCATAAATTTAATATTAAAAAAAAAATAAGTTCTTAGCGTACCTAAATAACAGAATAACAGTACAAAAATGGTATGCATATTTTTATGTGTGCTGTACTATTAAAAATCTGCTAACACAGTCACACCAAATTTCCAAATTCCCAACTATTATTATTTAGTTGATTTATCGATTTATTATTTTTTAATAAGGCAACAGTTATATTTATATGAATGGACGGTAAACATAAACGAACAAAAAAAAATTTTATGTATGCATATGAATGGACGGTTAACATAAACGAACAAAAAAAAATTCAGAATGTTCTATAGCTAATAATTTCTATTTTTGAAATAGACTGTATGCATAAATTTAATATTAAAAAAAAAAAATAAGTTCTTAGCGTACCTAAATAACAGAAAAAAAAAAGTAAAATGTAATACTGGAAGAAAAATAAAAACGAATAGAAACGAGGAAGAATACAGTTGCCTTTGTCAACTCTTAGATACCCGTACGAACCGTTAGTATGTTCACAGCCTGTCACTCTGCTAACAATATTATTTTTTTAATATTTTAGTATTTTAAAATAATTTGGGTGAATTTTATAATTTCTAGAACTATGGGTTGTACATATATTCAAACTATATGTTTATATGTACATTCTTCAAAAGTAGATTCTAACCTTTCACATAACGATTATCAATCCAAAACTTTTTCAAATATTCTATAGTACCATTTAATACTAAGCGGTAAATGTATATTAAATTTACTTAGTACAAAATAGTAAATATAATTTTTTAAATATTATATTATATTATATTTAAATATTCCATTGACAGAATAATTTCTTATAAGTACAATAAAATACATATATGTATGTAAATACGGCGCTATATAATATACATCTATACTCTTATCATTCATTCACTAGTGACATATACGATATCTAAATAAACATGATATTATATAAGTATGTATATGTATTAATATCATATAAATAAAAATTCTTCAAGCAACCGTTATGTTGTTTATTTATTTACATTTTTATGTACTACGCATTATATCCTCAACAATTTCAAATTATCGAGTAAAACAAATGCAAAAAATTTGTTGAAGAAATTTGTTAGAAAATTTGAAAAAATCAAGTAACACTTTCGTCAATTATAAAGTAACCCTACATTATTAAAAAGAGTTGTTAACAGAAATAAGAATATAATGTTGAAGCTTTAATATTTATGTATTACTTTAAAAAAATTTTAACAGGTGTTCAAGTTACAGGTGTTTAAAAATAGGAAATTTTCAGTTTTTGACCCCTTACAGCTCCTAAACGGAGAGTGATACAAAAAAAATTTCTGAAATGAGTCATACTTATTTTTAAAGATCTAACTTCTGTAAAAATTTCAAGTTTCCAACTTAAACCTTTTAGAAGATAGAAGGGTTGAAGGTTTTTGCAAAATTTGAGTTTCACATAACGGTAAATTAAGACACCGTATGCCACAAATATATATTTATTGTATATATACTTTTAAAGCTAATAAAAGTAGTAATCGTTTGGCGTTTTCAAAATGAAGATATACCTTATACAACTTGTGCTATAACAATTTAAATATAGAGCTTTTTTGAACCTTTGGGGAGCTGTAGCTCCGTAACAGGTGGGGGTACAAAAAAAAGTTATTAAAAATAAAATTAATATTTTTGTGAGATCTATCAGCGGTTAAAATTTCATAGCTCTATTTCAAAAAAAATGTCGGGATCTAAAAGTTAGGTGTTCGAGAGCTACCCTAAGGCTTGGTCCAAACTCAACCAAAAAAAATAGGGAACCTACAAATTACTCTCAGAATATTTTGTGTAAATTTCAAGATTCTAGCATTCTTAGTTTTTGAGTTAGCGTGCTGACGGACGGACGGACGGACGGACATGGCTCAAAAGTCTTAGAATTTTTTTCTGATCCGATCCATACCTTTGAAGGTATATCTAGCTCGCTTATTTCGAGGTGTTACAAACGGAGGAGTAATTTTATTATACCCGATCCTATCGTACGGGTATAAAAAAAGAGAACAAAAAATGTTACTTTGATTGTTTTTAAATATTTTTAAAGTCTATTTCTTATGTATATATTGTGCACATCTGATATTTACGCACATAAGAGATAGAAAAAAAAAACTATTAAAATGTTATGATATTAAAAGAAAGAAACATACGTTTGATATTTCCGTACATAACAGATAAAAAAAAAAAATACTAAAATGTTATGTTATGAAAAGAAAGAAAAAACAAGGCAGTGTATGAATCAAAGATTTTAAAGGGTCGCATTTTAAGTGGAAGTAAAGAACATTATAAAATTGCAATATTTTTATTTAAATTTTGAATTTAGCTATGCAACGTTTTCTTAATTTTTTAAAAATCTTGCCACAATATATAATACAATATAACAATCAGAAGTTCAGATCATTATATAGTACCCACTACTATAATATGTATATGAATGAATATGTCAGTATATATGTGTGTAGTTATAGATTCATTATTTTTTAATACCAACAATTATATTTATATGAATGGACGGTAAACATAAACGAAAAAAAAAATTTTTATGTTTGCATATGAATGGACGGTTAACATAAACGAACAAAAAACAAGTAAATGTAACAGTAAGTCGATGCAACCGACTTATTAATACCCTACACCTGAATAATTCGAATTAAATTAAAAATCCATAAGTGTTTTTGGCAGCTGCTTGAGCTTCTTCCCTTTTCTGTCTTATTCAACTCGAATTTCAATAACGGGATATGCTTGACACCCTTGTTTAAAATTTTAAGTTTCTATCTTAATTATTTTCGAAGATTGGTAGTCCTTGGGAGGTTTGTGTCAGCTACCCGAATTGCCACTCCAATTCATCGAATCCATCTCAGGAACATAAAGAAAACTTGCCAGAACACCATTCTATTAAATTTAAAGGTTCTACTTTTGTTGGTTTTGGAGATATGCTCGTTGCTCTTGTGCTCGTCCGGAAGTTTCCAAAATACGAACCCATGGTTCAAATTCTTTCAAATGTCAGTTTCCAATTTTACAGAAAAGGAAACATAACAGAACACCTTTGTACTAAAAATAAAAGTTCTATCTTTGTTGGTTGTGGAGATATACTCGTTTGCTCTGGGGCTCGTCCGGAAGCTTCCAAGATTTGAACCCATGGATCAAATCCTCACAAATTTCAGAAACATAAATCAAACATGAAGGAACACCATTCTGCCTAATTTAAAGGTTATATCTTTGTTGCATTTGGAGATAATATCATTTGCTCTGAGGCTCGTTCGGAAGCTTTCAAAATCCGAACCCAAGGACCAAATCCTCTCAAATTTCAGAGGCCTAAATCCTACATGAAAGAACACCATTCTGCCAAAAGTAAAGGTTATATCTTTATTGGTTTTGGAGATAATCTTATTTGCTCTGGGGCTCGTTCGGAAGCTTCCAAAACCAAACTCATGGACCAAATCCTCTTAAATTTCAGAGACATAAATCAAACTGGAAGAAACATCATTATAAAAAATTTAAAGGTTCTATCTTTATTGGTTTTGGAGATAATCTCGCTTGCTCTGGGGCTCGTTCGGAAGCTTCCAAAACCCGAACCCATGGACCAAATCTTCTCACATTTCAGAGACTTAAGTAAAACATGAAAGAACACCACCCTGCCAAATTTAAAGGTTATATCTTTGTTCGTTTTGGAGATAATCTCATTTGCTCTGGTGCTCGTTCGGAAGCTTCCAAATCCAAACCCATGGACCAAATCCTCTTAAATTTCAGAGACCTAAATCATACATGAAAGAACACCATTCTGCCAAAAGTAAAGGTTATATCTTTATTGGTTTTGGAGATAATCTCATTTGCTCTGGGGCTCGTTCGGAAGCTTCCAAATCCAAACCCATGGACCAAATCCTCTTAAATTTCAGAGACATAAATCGAATGGGAAGGAACATCATTGTACAAAATTTAAAGGTTCTATCTTTGTTGGTTTTGGAGATAATCTCATTTGCTCTGGTGCTCGTTCGGAAGCTTCCAAAACCCAAACCTATAAACCAAATCCTCTTAAATTTCAGAGACATAAATCGAACGGGAAGAAACATCATTGTAGAAAATTTGAAGGTTCTATCTTTGTTGCTTTTGGAGATAATCTCGTTTGCTCCGGAATCATTCGGAAGCTTCCAGAATCCGAACCCATGGACGGATTTTGTCCAGATTCGAACTTAGCCTTTCTTTCGTAATTAGTAACCTACTATATAAATTTCATCAAGATAGCATCATTATTTTTTGAGTTATCGTGCGTACGGACGGACGGACGGACGAACGGACATCGCTAAATCGACTCCGGCGGTGATCCTGATTCAGAATATATATACATGTCTATACCTAACTCGCTTCCTTTTAGTGGTTACAAACACCATACCAAAGTTAATATACCCTATACTTTAGGTGTAGGGTATAAAAAATTCAGAATGTTCTATAGCTAATAATTTCTATTTTTTAAATAGACTGTATGCATAAATTTAATATTAAAAAAAAAATAAGTTCTTAGCGTACCTAAATAACAGAATAACAGTACAAAAATGGTATGCATATTTTTATGTGTGCTGTACTATTAAAAATCTGCTAACACAGTCACACCAAATTTCCAAATTCCCAACTATTATTATTTAGTTGATTTATCGATTTATTATTTTTTAATAAGGCAACAGTTATATTTATATGAATGGACGGTAAACATAAACGAACAAAATAAAATTTTATGTATGCATATGAATGGACGGTTAACATAAACGAACAAAAAAAAATTCAGAATGTTCTATAGCTAATAATTTCTATTTTTGAAATAGACTGTATGCATAAATTTAATATTAAAAAAAAAAAATAAGTTCTTAGCGTACCTAAATAACAGAAAAAAAAAAGTAAAATGTAATACTGGAAGAAAAATAAAAACGAATAGAAACGAGGAAGAATACAGTTGCCTTTGTCAACTCTTAGATACCAGTACGAACCGTTAGTATGTTCACAGCCTGTCACTCTGCTCACAATATTATTTTTTTAATATTTTAGTATTTTAAAATAATTTGGGTGAATTTTATAATTTCTAGAACTATGGGTTGTACATATATTCAAACTATATGTTTATATGTACATTCTTCAAAAGTAGATTCTAACCTTTCACATAACGATTATCAATCCAAAACTTTTTCAAATATTCTATAGTACCATTTAATACTAAGCGGTAAATGTATATTAAATTTACTTAGTACAAAATAGTAAATATAATTTTTTAAATATTATATTATATTATATTTAAATATTCCATTGACAGAATAATTTCTTATAAGTACAATAAAATACATATATGTATGTAAATACGGCGCTATATAATATACATCTATACTCTTATCATTCATTCACTAGTGACATATACGATATCTAAATAAACATGATATTATATAAGTATGTATATGTATTAATATCATATAAATAAAAATTCTTCAAGCAACCGTTATGTTGTTTATTTATTTACATTTTTATGTACTACGCATTATATCCTCAACAATTTCAAATTATCGAGTAAAACAAATGCAAAAAATTTGTTGAAGAAATTTGTTAGAAAATTTGAAAAAATCAAGTAACACTTTCGTCAATTATAAAGTAACCCTACATTATTAAAAAGAGTTGTTAACAGAAATAAGAATATAATGTTGAAGCTTTAATTTTTATGTATTACTTTAAAAAAATTTTAACAGGTGTTCAAGTTACAGGTGTTTAAAAATAGGAAATTTTCAGTTTTTGACCCCTTACAGCTCCTAAACGGAGAGTGATACAAAAAAAATTTCTGAAATGAGTCATACTTATTTTTAAAGATCTAACTTCTGTAAAAATTTCAAGTTTCCAACTTAAACCGTTTAGAAGATAGAAGGGTTGAAGGTTTTTGCAAAATTTGAGTTTCACATAACGGTAAAATAAGACACCGTATGCCACAAATATATATTTATTGTATATATACTTTTAAAGCTAATAAAAGTAGTAATCGTTTGGCGTTTTCAAAATGAAGATATACCTTATACAACTTGTGCTATAACAATTTAAATATAGAGTTTTTGAACCTTTGGGGAGCTGTAGCTCCGTAACGGGTGGGGGTACAAAAAAAAGTTATTAAAAATAAAATTAATATTTTTGTGACATCTATCAGCGGTTAAAATTTCATAGCTCTATTTCAAAAAAAATGTCGGGATCTAAAAGTTAGGTGTTCGAGAGCTACCCTAAGGCTTGGTCCAAACTCAACCAAAAAAAATAGGGAACCTACAAATTACTCCCAGAATATTTTGTGTAAATTTCAAGATTCTAGCATTCTTAGTTTTTGAGTTAGCGTGCTGACGGACGGACGGACGGACGGACATGGCTCAAGTCTTAGAATTTTTTTCTGATCCGATCCATACCTTTGAAGGTATATCTAGCTCGCTTATTTCGAGGTGTTACAAACGGAGGAGTAATTTTATTATACCCGATCCTATCGTACGGGTATAAAAAAAGAGAACAAAAAATGTTACTTTGATTGTTTTTAAATATTTTTAAAGTCTATTTCTTATGTATATATTGTGCACATCTGATATTTACCCACATAAGAGATAGAAAAAAAAAACTATTAAAATGTTATGATATTAAAAGAAAGAAACATACGTTTGATATTTCCGTACATAACAGATAAAAAAAAAAAATACTAAAATGTTATGTTATGAAAAGAAAGAAAAAACAAGGCAGTGTATGAATCAAAGATTTTAAAGGGTCGCATTTTAAGTGGAAGTAAAGAACATTATAAAATTGCAATATTTTTATTTAAATTTTAAATTTAGCTATGCAACGTTTTCTTAATTTTTTAAAAATCTTGCCACAATATATAATACAATATAACAATCAGAAGTTCAGATCATTATATAGTACCCACTACTATAATATGTATATGAATGAATATGTCAGTATATATGTGTGTAGTTATAGATTCATTATTTTTTAATACCAACAATTATATTTATATGAATGGACGGTAAACATAAACGAAAAAAAAAATTTTTATGTTTGCATATGAATGGACGGTTAACATAAACGAACAAAAAACAAGTAAATGTAACAGTAAGTCGATGCAACCGACTTATTAATACCCTACACCTGAATAATTCGAATTAAATTAAAAATCCATAAGTGTTTTTGGCAGCTGCTTGAGCTTCTTCCCTTTTCTGTCTTATTCAACTCGAATTTCAATAACGTAAAAGAAGCATCCGCTTGGGATATGCTTGACACCCTTGTATAAAATTTTAAGTTTCTATCTTAATTTTTTTCGAAGATTGGTAGTCCTTGGGAGGTTTGTGTCAGCTACCCGAATTGCCACTCCAATTCATCGAATCCATCTCAGGAACATAAAGAAAACTTGCCAGAACACCATTCTATTAAATTTAAAGGTTCTACTTTTGTTGGTTTTGGAGATATGCTCGTTGCTCTTGTGCTCGTCCGGAAGTTTCCAAAATACGAACCCATGGTTCAAATTCTTTCAAATGTCAGTTTCCAATTTTACAGAAAAGGAAACATAACAGAACACCTTTGTACTAAAAATAAAAGTTCTATCTTTGTTGGTTGTGGAGATATACTCGTTTGCTCTGGGGCTCGTCCGGAAGCTTTCAAGATTTGAACCCATGGATCAAATCCTCACAAATTTCAGAAACATAAATCAAACATGAAGGAACACCTGCCTAATTTAAAGGTTATATCTTTGTTGCATTTGGAGATAATATCATTTGCTCTGTGGCTCGTTCGGAAGCTTTCAAAATCCGAACCCAAGGACCAAATCCTCTCAAATTTCAGAGGCCTAAATCCTACATGAAAGAACACCATTCTGCCAAAAGTAAAGGTTATATCTTTATTGGTTTTGGAGATAATCTCATTTGCTCTGGGGCTCGTTCGGAAGCTTCCAAAACCAAACTCATGGACCAAATCCTCTTAAATTTCAGAGACATAAATCAAACTGGAAGAAACATCATTATAAAAAATTTAAAGGTTCTATCTTTATTGGTTTTGGACATAATCTCGCTTGCTCTGGGGCTCGTTCGGAAGCTTCCAAAACCCGAACCCATGGACCAAATCTTCTCACATTTCAGAGACTTAAGTAAAACATGAAAGAACACCACCCTGCCAAATTTAAAGGTTATATCTTTGTTCGTTTTGGAGATAATCTCATTTGCTCTGGTGCTCGTTCGGAAGCTTCCAAATCCAAACCCATGGACCAAATCCTCTTAAATTTCAGAGACCTAAATCATACATGAAAGAACACCATTCTGCCAAAAGTAAAGGTTATATCTTTATTGGTTTTGGAGATAATCTCATTTGCTCTGGGGCTCGTTCGGAAGCTTCCAAATCCAAACCCATGGACCAAATCCTCTTAAATTTCAGAGACATAAATCGAATGGGAAGGAACATCATTGTACAAAATTTAAAGGTTCTATCTTTGTTGGTTTTGGAGATAATCTCATTTGCTCTGGTGCTCGTTCGGAAGCTTCCAAAACCCAAACCTATAAACCAAATCCTCTTAAATTTCAGAGACATAAATCGAACGGGAAGAAACATCATTGTAGAAAATTTGAAGGTTCTATCTTTGTTTCTATTTTTTAAATAGACTGTATGCATAAATTTAATATTAAAAAAAAAATAAGTTCTTAGCGTACCTAAATAACAGAATAACAGTACAAAAATGGTATGCATATTTTTATGTGTGCTGTACTATTAAAAATCTGCTAACACAGTCACACCAAATTTCCAAATTCCCAACTATTATTATTTAGTTGATTTATCGATTTATTATTTTTTAATAAGGCAACAATTATATTTATATGAATGGACGGTAAACATAAACGAAAAAAAAAATTTTTATGTTTGCATATGAATGGACGGTTAACATAAACGAACAAAAAACAAGTAAATGTAACAGTAAGTCGATGCAACCGACTTATTAATACCCTACACCTGAATAATTCGAATTAAATTAAAAATCCATAATTGTTTTTGGCAGCTGCTTGAGCTTCTTCCCTTTTCTGTCTTATTCAACTCGAATTTCAATAACGTAAAAGAAGCATCCGCTTGGGATATGCTTGACACCCTTGTATAAAATTTTAAGTTTCTATCTTAATTTTTTTCGAAGATTGGTAGTCCTTGGGAGGTTTGTGTCAGCTACCCGAATTGCCACTCCAATTCATCGAATCCATCTCAGGAACATAAAGAAAACTTGCCAGAACACCATTCTATTAAATTTAAAGGTTCTACTTTTGTTGGTTTTGGAGATATGCTCGTTGCTCTTGTGCTCGTCCGGAAGTTTCCAAAATACGAACCCATGGTTCAAATTCTTTCAAATATCAGTTTCCAATTTTACAGAAAAGGAAACATAACAGAACACCTTTGTACTAAAAATAAAAGTTCTATCTTTGTTGGTTTTGGAGATATACTCGTTTGCTCTGGGGCTCGTCCGGAAGCTTCCAAGATTTGAACCCATGGATCAAATCCTCACAAATTTCAGAAACATAAATCAAACATGAAGGAACACCATTCTGCCTAATTTAAAGGTTATATCTTTGTTGCATTTGGAGATAATATCATTTGCTCTGAGGCTCGTTCGGAAGCTTTCAAAATCCGAACCCAAGGACCAAATCCTCTCAAATTTCAGAGGCCTAAATCCTACATGAAAGAACACCATTCTGCCAAAAGTAAAGGTTATATCTTTATTGGTTTTGGAGATAATCTCATTTGCTCTGGGGCTCGTTCGGAAGCTTCCAAAACCAAACTCATGGACCAAATCCTCTTAAATTTCAGAGACATAAATCAAACTGGAAGAAACATCATTATAAAAAATTTAAAGGTTCTATCTTTATTGGTTTTGGAGATAATCTCGCTTGCTCTGGGGCTCGTTCGGAAGCTTCCAAAACCCGAACCCATGGACCAAATCTTCTCACATTTCAGAGACTTAAGTAAAACATGAAAGAACACCACCCTGCCAAATTTAAAGGTTATATCTTTGTTGGTTTTGGAGATAATCTCATTTGCTCTGGTGCTCGTTCGGAAGCTTCCAAATCCAAACCCATGGACCAAATCCTCTTAAATTTCAGAGACCTAAATCATACATGAAAGAACACCATTCTGCCAAAAGTAAAGGTTATATCTTTATTGGTTTTGGAGATAATCTCATTTGCTCTGGGGCTCGTTCGGAAGCTTCCAAATCCAAACCCATGGACCAAATCCTCTTAAATTTCAGAGACATAAATAGAACGGGAAGGAACATCATTGTACAAAATTTAAAGGTTCTATCTTTGTTGGTTTTGGAGATAATCTCATTTGCTCTGGTGCTCGTTCGGAAGCTTCCAAAACCCAAACCTATGAACCAAATCCTCTTAAATTTCAGAGACATAAATCGAACGGGAAGAAACATCATTGTAGAAAATTTGAAGGTTCTATCTTTGTTGCTTTTGGAGATAATCTCGTTTGCTCCGGAATCATTCGGAAGCGTCCAGAATCCGAACCCATGGACGGATTTTGTCCTTCGAACTTAGCCTTTCTTTCGTAATTAGTAACCTACTATATAAATTTCATCAAGATAGCATCATTATTTTTTGAGTTATCGTGCGTACGGACGGACGGACGGACGAACGGACATCGCTAAATCGACTCCGGCGGTGATCCTGATTCAGAATATATATACATGTCTATACCTAACTCGCTTCCTTTTAGTGGTTACAAACACCATACCAAAGTTAATATACCCTATACTTTAGGTGTAGGGTATAAAAAATTCAGAATGTTCTATAGCTAATAATTTCTATTTTTTAAATAGACTGTATGCATAAATTTCATATTTAAAAAAAAATAAGTTCTTAGCGTACCTAAATAACAGAAAAAAAAAAGTAAAATGTAATACTGGAAGAAAAATAAAAACGAATAGAAAAAAAAGAGAACAAAAAATGTTACTTTGATTGTTTTTAAATATTTTTAAAGGCTATTTCTTATGTATATGTGCACATCTGATATTTACACACATAACAGATAAAAAAAAGAAATATTAAAATGTCATGCTATAAAAGAAAGAAAAAACAAAGCAGTATATAAATCAAAGTTTTTAAAGGGTCGCATTTTTAAGTGGAAATAAAGAACATTATAAAATTGCAATATTTTTGTTTAAATTTTGAATTTAGCTAGGCAACGTTTTCTTAATTTTTTAAAAATTTTGCCACAATAAATTAATAATAAAAAAATTCAATATATTCTATATTATAACAAGTAATAATATAATTATAGACTGTAAGGGCAACTGTAAAAATTCAAAATTAAACAAGGAAAAAAAAAATATCAATTTAATACTTATATTTGTCGTTACTAAAAAGAATCAAATAAAATAAATAAAAAAAATTTTTAAAAAAACAGCCTTTTTGAACAAAAAAGTAGAAAATAAATTTTTAATAGCAAATTTTTCTGTAATTTTCTAAACTATATTGTTACAATCGAGATTTCTTTGAAAAAGTTTTTTTCAATATGTCAAATATATATATAAATATAAGTATATATAAGTATTAAAGTCTGTGAAATTAAAATAAAAGCTGGAGGCAACAAACGCATAACTACCTATAAACTTATATTTTTAAATTTTGCCTCCAGCTTTTATTTTTTGGTACTACCCCCTGTTATTACGCCTTAAAAATTGAAAATTTGCTATTTTTAGACAATTGTAACTTAGGCATCTGTAAAAATTTTTTTTTGGCAAAACATGAAAATTAAAGTTTCAATAATATATTTTTACGTGTGTTAACCATTTTTCTTAGTTATATACGGTTCCGGACTTATAGCCCCTCAAAATTCCACATGAAACTTATTACATGAAATTTTCAAATTTTTATGCAAATCACAATTCTAAAACTTTGTAATATCTTTTGGAAATGTGCGCTTTTAAAAACCGTTGGTTTACATTCCACCTTGTTTGACTAAAAGTAAACTAAAAATACCTAACCCTAACCTAAAAATGCTAAAACTAAAAATTTAATACTAAAAATTTAATCCTAAATCTAAATACATTGTTTTAGGATTGATTTGTTAAATTTCTAATGAGCGGATTTTTTGAGTAAAAACAGGAATCCAAAAAAGCAGGGGAAAGTATTTCGATCTGTTCAGAAATCAAATTTGTATTTGCTAATTCGTGCAGACACTTAGTGGGAAAGTAGACGGTTTTACCAAAAGTAGTTTTGAAAAGAGCATTCTGTTTTTTTTTTGCAGTATATCTATGCTAGTTTTTGCAGTGCTTTTCCATACACGATAGCCATATTAATAGTACACTGCGAAAAAGTGTTTTAAAAATCAGCATTTTATTGTCTATTAGGTTTAAAATATATAATAGGATGTAAAATATTAAAAAATATTAAAATTATTTCGATTATTGAGATTGTTTTAAATGTAACAAAAAAACATGTCGTAGCGGTTGGTGGGTGAATTTGAATTTCATAGCAAATGAAGATCGGAACAAGATGATTTCTTTGTAAAATATTATGTATATGGAAATAAAATAAAGGTTTTTTGAAACTAACAAGAGGCAATGTGTCTTCATTTAATTTACTATTTTCCTTATTTTATTTCTACAAATCGAATTTTAAAAAAATCGCATTAAAAATTGTTTTTGAATTTTAATGTCACAATATAACTACATATATGATTTCGCCGCTACAAAATTGTAAAATATAAATCTATAATTATAATTTAGTAGTTTTCAGCCACACACTACGTATTATGAATTCCGTTTCAAGCTTTGAACATCAGTAACTACATATATTTTATGATTTTTCTACTACATATTTATAAACCAATACGTAATATTAATAATAAAATATAAAAAACAAGACATTTCATATTTACATTACAGTAGTATGGTGCCTACGATAGGCGGTAGTTGTAAAAAAACGTACACAACAGAATAACAAAAAAAACACAAAATTATAAGAGACATTCTCACTTACTCTCTTTAAAATTGTGTATTTTTTTTTTCTCTCGAGTCGACTCGACATCAACGGCTCAACTATTCTTTGGCTATATGTAAGAAATGTAGTATGTACTTTAACTTATGCATGTATAAAGAAAAAAATTTAAAAATTGATAGAAATCATCATTTATCACAATATGTATTGAAATTTTAAATAATGATGAATTATATTGATCTGATATTAATAATCAATATGTATCTAAGTATGTACTTATGTATGACCAGCGGGAAGAGTTTCTTTAAAATTCAAATATATAATTGTTTTGGTTTTGTACTTTTCTATTAAATTGTTGCATTTATGTGTGAATGTTTGTATATTATTTGAAGCGATTATAGAAAACTTTTCTAATTGTATTTTTATACCCGTACGATAGGATCGGGTATAATAAAATTACTCCTCCGTTTGTAACACCTCGAAATAAGCGAGCTAGATATACCTTCAAAGGTATGGATCGGATCAGAAAAAAATTCTAAGACTTTTGAGCCATGTCCGTCCGTCCGTCCGTCCGTCAGCACGCTAACTCAAAAACTAAGAAAGCTAGAATCTTGAAATTTACATAAAATATTTTAAGAGTAATTTGTAGGTTCCCTATTTTTTTTGGTTGAGTTTGGACCAAGCCTTAGGGTAGCTCTCAAACACCTAACTTTTAGATCTCCACATTTTTTTTGCAATAGAGCTATGAAATTTTAACTACTGATAGATCTCACAAAAATATTAATTTTATTTTTAATAACTTTTTTTTGTAGCCCCACTCGTTACGGAGCTACAGCTCCCCAAAGGTTCAAAAAAGCTCTATATTTAAATTGTTATAGCACAAGTTGTATAAGGTATATCTTCATTTTGAAAACGCCAAACGATTACTACTTTCATTAGCTTTAAAAGTATATATACAATAAATATATATTTGTTGCATACGGTGTCTTAATTTACCGTTATGCGAAACTCAAATTTTGCAAAATTCTTTAACCCCTCCATCTTCTAAACGGTTAAAGTTGGAAACTTGAAATTGACAGAAGTTAGATCTTTGAAAATTAGTATGAGTCATTTCAGAAACTTTTTTTGTATCACCCCCCGTTTAGGAGCTGTAAGGGGTCAAAAACTGAAAATTTCCTATTTTTAAACACCTGTAACTTGAACACCTGTTAAAATTTTTTTGAAGTAATACACAAAAATTAAAGCTCCAACATTATATTTTTATTTCTGTTAACAACTTTTTTTAATAATATAGGGTTACTTTATAATTGACGAAAGTGTTACTTGATTTTTCAAATTTTCTAACAAATTTCTTTAACTAATTTTTTCCATTTTGTTTTACTCGAAATTGTTGAGGATATAATGCGTAGTACAAAAAAATGTAATTAAATAAACAACATAACGGTTGCTTGAAGAATTTTTATTTATATGATATTGATATATATACATACTTATATAATATCATGTTTATTTACATATCGTATATGTCACTAGTGAATGAATGATAAGAGTATATATGTATATTATATAGCGCCGTATTTACATGCACATATGTATTTTATTGTACTTATAAGAAATTATTCTGTCAATGGAATATTTAAATATAATATAATATAATATTTAAAATTATATTTACTATTTTGTACTAAGTAATGTAACTAAGATTGATAATCGTTATGTGAAAGGTTAAAATCTGCTTTCGAAGAATGTACATATAAACATATAGTTTGAATATATGTACAACCCATAGTTCTAGAAATTATAAAATTCACCCAAATTATTTTAAAATACTAAAATATTAAAAAAATAATATTGTAAGCAGAGTGACAGGCTGTTAACATACTAACGGTTCGTACGGGTATCTAAGAGTTGACAAAGGCAACTGTATTCTTCCTCGTTTTTTTTGAATTCAATTTCTTCTCATATAAGTACTTAAATTTTAGTATACAGCAGTTCTTACAATCAAAATTATATTTGAATAATTTTTTATTTTTAAATAAATATGTCAATTTTATGCAGGTTTACCGTTTGTACAATTGTGGTAATATTTGTACGATCTTCTCGGTCTCTGTACCATGTACAATCTTAATCAAGGATTGTACACCAAATATACGGTCTTTTCAGATTTTAAATTTTTTACATTAGGGCAAGGTAAAACGAACAACAGCAATATTGTTACAGACAACGTGGTCTATTAAGAAAATTAACTGAATTTTGCTTCAAAATTTGTTTGTGCATTTTACGAATGTTTTACGGATACCTATTCTGTTTTCCCCACGTACCTTTGAAACATTTATTTCGAAACATTTTATACTCGATAAATAAATAGATATAATAGTCCTCACTCACAATACAAAATATTCTAAATATACGTACACCAACTACAGGCTCTTTTTATACAATTTAATTCTGTTTTGGCGTTATTTTAAAAATAATTTCAGTTAGTGTTTTGACGAATTTGGTTTTGCTTTCTGAATTTTTACGGATTGTACTTTTTACATAAATTCTATTTTTCTAAACTGCAACTGTCTATTATATGAATTGGGATTCAACATAGAATTTGACTACATATTACATATACATGACTCCAACAGGGGCCCCTAGTTATAATATATTATACATTTATAATATTATATTTTATAATATCCTAGTAGAAAATCAGACTAGTTCCGCACTAGTTACAGAACTGAATACAGAGAATTAGTAAATGTATTACCTAACCTATTACAATAATGTAAATTTAGATTTGCAAAATATTTGTTCTCTCCTAAAAAGTTTTGGATATAACTTTTATTAAAACGGTAAGTTAAATGTGCACAATTTGACTGGCTTACTGTTCAATTTGGAACAAAACTAGCTGTGGTAGGTCGGTCAATGTAATAGCAAGTTCCTTAATAAAAATTTTAAATAATGTTGTCAAGGATAATCCAGAAATATGCAAAATAGTTCTATGGAGTTATTCCTGCACTAAATAACTAAATTAATAAAAGAAAATAAATCGATTGGAAAAAACAAAAAAACGGAATTTGCGTCTTTTAGTTTTTCATATTTAGTAGGACAACATTCCATATACAATTGTTGTATGTTATACATAGCTACACCAAATTTATGCAAATTGTTACATACAACGTTGTTTGATTAAAAAGTCTCCTAATTCCGCCAAAGTTTGAGCCACGGATTAGAAAATTGCACTTGGTTTCTTTATTCCCATAGCAATAGAGGTATTAAGTTTTTAAGTATTTAGTTTAAAAATTCTACCGTACGGTTTTAGCACTATCCCTCTTTAAAAGTTTAAAGTTGATTTTCTACAAACTATGTTTTGATACATACAACAATAATTTTCTGAGGCGACGAAAAGTTTTATTTCCTTTTTTTTCAATATTTTTTCAACCAGATAAGCATTAAGTTCATGTTTGTAAAAAGAACCTAAAGTCGGTGTTTTTATATAATCATTTTTAATTGTAAATATTTCTTGTAAATATTTGGTTAATAACCTTTTGAAAAGTTTGCCTTGTATTTAGTTATACGTACAAGTTAACTTTTTTATAATATTAAATATCAAGAATAGAAATAATTTTATAAAAATTCGATAAATAAAAATTAACTACAGCAAATTCTAAATTTTAAATAGGAATTACATGTTTTTCTAAATTAAATAATATTTTAACTTGAATTATTATGTCATAGAATTTTGCTCATTTAGCATTTAAGTACTTGAACAAAAGAAACTACTATCAAAACAAAAGAAACTAAATTTGTAAATGAAAATATGTTTTAATAAAAAAATTGTAATTTATTTTATTTTTATTAAAAAAAAGCAAAACAAGGTTCAAGGTACAAAAAAATTCTTAAATTAATGCTTATAATTAAAATTAAACAAAACAATGACTTATGAAATATAATATCCGTACAGGTATGTACATACATATAGTGACAAGCAATTCAACATTTTATGTATTAACTTTTGTAGCAAATTAAACGTAAATAAATATCTTATTATTTCGTAGAAGTAAAATTAATTTATTAACATTACTTAAAAGCATTAAATTACGATTTATAAAATGTACAAAAAAAAATGATCTAAATAAAAAACATATACTGATTAGTTGTATTATAATGCAATACAATAAATGTGTTATATTTAAAATTATATCATAATTAAAAAAAAAATTTTTTGCTTAAGTAAGAATTAATTGTCTAAGGTAATTAAAGTGGAAAAATGTAGTTGTAAAATATGTTTGAAAGTATTTCTGGAGATAGATGTAGAATAAGATGACTAATTTTGTTAAAAGTAGTACAACATCTATTGATGGGTTCATTTCTATCGTACTCTGTATTATGTTTGTAATACATTAAAAATTTAGTATTTCTAGTTTGCCTAACACTTTCGTTAAGTCTAAACTTGTTATTAATAGATTGGACAGAAATACTATTATTCAAAATATCAAAAGTAAAATATGATGACAATAATTGTCTATGTAAAGATAAAGAAAGCAAGTTTAATGAATTAAGTCTTGTAGTGTAACTAGGTACATTAGCAAAATCAAATTATATTGATTCCTTAATGCAAATAAAAAAATTGCTTTTCAACTGATCCGATTCTATTGGAATGAACTGCAAAGGCTTGCTTCTAAACAATGTTACCGTATTCTAAGATAGATCGAACTAGGGAACAATAAAGAGATTTTGTCACAGCTAAGTTGCTAAATTCTTAAGCTCTTCTCTTAATGAAACTAACATTTTATTAGCCTTTGAAACTATTAGGAAAATTATAATTAAGTTTATTATCGAGAAGAATTCCGAAATCAGTAATGCCAAAAACCCTTTCAAAACCCTTTAGTCATATATTAAAGAAGACCGTTTTCGTGTAAAGCTAATAACATTTCTGTATGTTGAGTTCCAATTTATTTGACGTGAATCAAACTTGTAACACTGAGAAGTTTGATTGAAGTTTAGCTGCATCAGAATTATCTTTAACCACTAGATATATTTTTAGGTCATCAGCAAATGAAATGTGAGGTATATATTACTTAGATATTCCAAAAGATCTGAAATAAAAACATTAAACAGAAGTGAACCTAAATAGCTACCTTGCGGTACACCGGAAGTGACCCCGATGGTGTTGGATAATACACCATGAAATTTAACATTTTGCGTTCTTTCTGAAAGATAAGAATTAAGCCACTCACCAAATGAACCTGAAACGCCTAAAGTTGATAGTTTGTAGCAAAGTGAAATTATCTACACGATCGAAAGCTTTGCTAAAATCCGCGTAAATTGCATCAACTTGGTACCCTTTCTCCATTTGTTTCAAGATTTCAGATGTATAAACCATTAAGTTCGTTGTATTTAGTTGAACGACCTTTTCTGAAACCATGTTGTAGTTCATTTAGTTTTGCATTTATGATAGGAGTAATTCTATCAACGACCATTTTTCAAATAATTTAGGTATAGTCGAAAGGATTCCTATACCTCCATAATTTTCCACCGATGCTCTATCCCATTTTTTAAAGATAGGGGTTAAGTGGGAGGATTTCCACTTTTGTGGGAAAATTCCAAAGAAAGTGACTTATTGAAAATAACATGAAGAAGGAAGATTAGACTGTAAGTGCATTATGTAAAAAGATTGGAGGAATTAAGTCCGGACCCGGCACTCTTTTTTATATCAAGGCTCAAAATTCCTTCAAGAATATCATTTTCAGAAAGATACACGTCTGTAAATAGCAAATTCGAGCTATTAGATAAGGAGTTAGTCGAAGTGGTAACTGGTGCTATTGGACGATAAACTTATTGAAAATGATCAGAAAAGAAGTTACAAATTTCTTTTGGGTAATCAGAAACCACGTTGTCTTTTGACATCATTGGATTGGGATATCCAAATAATTTCCATTTTGTGTTAACAAAATCAAAACAATTTTTAGGATCATTAACAAGTTTGTTGACAATATGCGTGACATAGTTTTCATATGCTGCATTCGCTTTTAGTTTAAATGCGATATGAAGTTGCTTATACATATTCAATAAGTCGTCGCATGGTGCTTGATGGTGTTTAAGTTTTTTGTATATTTTATTGCGCCGAACAGCTAACAGCTAATTTAGCAGCTTAAAAAAAAGAACAACAAAAATTATTATAAAAATTCATATTGTAAAAGTAAAGGTTCTTTCAATATTATAGAAAGAAATCTTAAGAAAAGAAATCGCGCTTAACAATATTCCGCTTGTTGTTCACAATAATACTTTTTTTAGAACATCAAATAAATAATATAATTTTAATAAAGAATCTAGATTATCAGTTCTAGGAAATGTAATGATAATTTAGATAAATTGTATATAATACTAATCTAAATTATAAGGGAAACTGTACTTTAAAGTACTTATAAGGGAAACTGTACTTTAAAGCTGTAAGGGGTCAAAAACTGAAAATTTCCTATTTTTAAACACCTGTAACTTGAACACCTGTTAAAATTTTTTTGAAGTAATACACAAAAATTAAAGCTCCAACATTATATTTTTATTTCTGTTAACAACTTTTTTTAATAATATAGGGTTACTTTATAATTGACGAAAGTGTTACTTGATTTTTCAAATTTTCTAACAAATTTCTTTAACTAATTTTTTCCATTTTGTTTTACTCGAAATTGTTGAGGATATAATGCGTAGTACAAAAAAATGTAATTAAATAAACAACATAACGGTTGCTTGAAGAATTTTTATTTATATGATATTGATATATATACATACTTATATAATATCATGTTTATTTACATATCGTATATGTCACTAGTGAATGAATGATAAGAGTATATATGTATATTATATAGCGCCGTATTTACATGCACATATGTATTTTATTGTACTTATAAGAAATTATTCTGTCAATGGAATATTTAAATATAATATAATATAATATTTAAAATTATATTTACTATTTTGTACTAAGTAATGTAACTAAGATTGATAATCGTTATGTGAAAGGTTAAAATCTGCTTTCGAAGAATGTACATATAAACATATAGTTTGAATATATGTACAACCCATAGTTCTAGAAATTATAAAATTCACCCAAATTATTTTAAAATACTAAAATATTAAAAAAATAATATTGTAAGCAGAGTGACAGGCTGTTAACATACTAACGGTTCGTACGGGTATCTAAGAGTTGACAAAGGCAACTGTATTCTTCCTCGTTTTTTTTGAATTCAATTTCTTCTCATATAAGTACTTAAATTTTAGTATACAGCAGTTCTTACAATCAAAATTATATTTGAATAATTTTTTATTTTTAAATAAATATGTCAATTTTATGCAGGTTTACCGTTTGTACAATTGTGGTAATATTTGTACGATCTTCTCGGTCTCTGTACCATGTACAATCTTAATCAAGGATTGTACACCAAATATACGGTCTTTTCAGATTTTAAATTTTTTACATTAGGGCAAGGTAAAACGAACAACAGCAATATTGTTACAGACAACGTGGTCTATTAAGAAAATTAACTGAATTTTGCTTCAAAATTTGTTTGTGCATTTTACGAATGTTTTACGGATACCTATTCTGTTTTCCCCACGTACCTTTGAAACATTTATTTCGAAACATTTTATACTCGATAAATAAATAGATATAATAGTCCTCACTCACAATACAAAATATTCTAAATATACGTACACCAACTACAGGCTCTTTTTATACAATTTAATTCTGTTTTGGCGTTATTTTAAAAATAATTTCAGTTAGTGTTTTGACGAATTTGGTTTTGCTTTCTGAATTTTTACGGATTGTACTTTTTACATAAATTCTATTTTTCTAAACTGCAACTGTCTATTATATGAATTGGGATTCAACATAGAATTTGACTACATATTACATATACATGACTCCAACAGGGGCCCCTAGTTATAATATATTATACATTTATAATATTATATTTTATAATATCCTAGTAGAAAATCAGACTAGTTCCGCACTAGTTACAGAACTGAATACAGAGAATTAGTAAATGTATTACCTAACCTATTACAATAATGTAAATTTAGATTTGCAAAATATTTGTTCTCTCCTAAAAAGTTTTGGATATAACTTTTATTAAAACGGTAAGTTAAATGTGCACAATTTGACTGGCTTACTGTTCAATTTGGAACAAAACTAGCTGTGGTAGGTCGGTCAATGTAATAGCAAGTTCCTTAATAAAAATTTTAAATAATGTTGTCAAGGATAATCCAGAAATATGCAAAATAGTTCTATGGAGTTATTCCTGCACTAAATAACTAAATTAATAAAAGAAAATAAATCGATTGGAAAAAACAAAAAAACGGAATTTGCGTCTTTTAGTTTTTCATATTTAGTAGGACAACATTCCATATACAATTGTTGTATGTTATACATAGCTACACCAAATTTATGCAAATTGTTACATACAACGTTGTTTGATTAAAAAGTCTCCTAATTCCGCCAAAGTTTGAGCCACGGATTAGAAAATTGCACTTGGTTTCTTTATTCCCATAGCAATAGAGGTATTAAGTTTTTAAGTATTTAGTTTAAAAATTCTACCGTACGGTTTTAGCACTATCCCTCTTTAAAAGTTTAAAGTTGATTTTCTACAAACTATGTTTTGATACATACAACAATAATTTTCTGAGGCGACGAAAAGTTTTATTTCCTTTTTTTTCAATATTTTTTCAACCAGATAAGCATTAAGTTCATGTTTGTAAAAAGAACCTAAAGTCGGTGTTTTTATATAATCATTTTTAATTGTAAATATTTCTTGTAAATATTTGGTTAATAACCTTTTGAAAAGTTTGCCTTGTATTTAGTTATACGTACAAGTTAACTTTTTTATAATATTAAATATCAAGAATAGAAATAATTTTATAAAAATTCGATAAATAAAAATTAACTACAGCAAATTCTAAATTTTAAATAGGAATTACATGTTTTTCTAAATTAAATAATATTTTAACTTGAATTATTATGTCATAGAATTTTGCTCATTTAGCATTTAAGTACTTGAACAAAAGAAACTACTATCAAAACAAAAGAAACTAAATTTGTAAATGAAAATATGTTTTAATAAAAAAATTGTAATTTATTTTATTTTTATTAAAAAAAAGCAAAACAAGGTTCAAGGTACAAAAAAATTCTTAAATTAATGCTTATAATTAAAATTAAACAAAACAATGACTTATGAAATATAATATCCGTACAGGTATGTACATACATATAGTGACAAGCAATTCAACATTTTATGTATTAACTTTTGTAGCAAATTAAACGTAAATAAATATCTTATTATTTCGTAGAAGTAAAATTAATTTATTAACATTACTTAAAAGCATTAAATTACGATTTATAAAATGTACAAAAAAAAATGATCTAAATAAAAAACATATACTGATTAGTTGTATTATAATGCAATACAATAAATGTGTTATATTTAAAATTATATCATAATTAAAAAAAAAATTTTTTGCTTAAGTAAGAATTAATTGTCTAAGGTAATTAAAGTGGAAAAATGTAGTTGTAAAATATGTTTGAAAGTATTTCTGGAGATAGATGTAGAATAAGATGACTAATTTTGTTAAAAGTAGTACAACATCTATTGATGGGTTCATTTCTATCGTACTCTGTATTATGTTTGTAATACATTAAAAATTTAGTATTTCTAGTTTGCCTAACACTTTCGTTAAGTCTAAACTTGTTATTAATAGATTGGACAGAAATACTATTATTCAAAATATCAAAAGTAAAATATGATGACAATAATTGTCTATGTAAAGATAAAGAAAGCAAGTTTAATGAATTAAGTCTTGTAGTGTAACTAGGTACATTAGCAAAATCAAATTATATTGATTCCTTAATGCAAATAAAAAAATTGCTTTTCAACTGATCCGATTCTATTGGAATGAACTGCAAAGGCTTGCTTCTAAACAATGTTACCGTATTCTAAGATAGATCGAACTAGGGAACAATAAAGAGATTTTGTCACAGCTAAGTTGCTAAATTCTTAAGCTCTTCTCTTAATGAAACTAACATTTTATTAGCCTTTGAAACTATTAGGAAAATTATAATTAAGTTTATTATCGAGAAGAATTCCGAAATCAGTAATGCCAAAAACCCTTTCAAAACCCTTTAGTCATATATTAAAGAAGACCGTTTTCGTGTAAAGCTAATAACATTTCTGTATGTTGAGTTCCAATTTATTTGACGTGAATCAAACTTGTAACACTGAGAAGTTTGATTGAAGTTTAGCTGCATCAGAATTATCTTTAACCACTAGATATATTTTTAGGTCATCAGCAAATGAAATGTGAGGTATATATTACTTAGATATTCCAAAAGATCTGAAATAAAAACATTAAACAGAAGTGAACCTAAATAGCTACCTTGCGGTACACCGGAAGTGACCCCGATGGTGTTGGATAATACACCATGAAATTTAACATTTTGCGTTCTTTCTGAAAGATAAGAATTAAGCCACTCACCAAATGAACCTGAAACGCCTAAAGTTGATAGTTTGTAGCAAAGTGAAATTATCTACACGATCGAAAGCTTTGCTAAAATCCGCGTAAATTGCATCAACTTGGTACCCTTTCTCCATTTGTTTCAAGATTTCAGATGTATAAACCATTAAGTTCGTTGTATTTAGTTGAACGACCTTTTCTGAAACCATGTTGTAGTTCATTTAGTTTTGCATTTATGATAGGAGTAATTCTATCAACGACCATTTTTCAAATAATTTAGGTATAGTCGAAAGGATTCCTATACCTCCATAATTTTCCACCGATGCTCTATCCCATTTTTTAAAGATAGGGGTTAAGTGGGAGGATTTCCACTTTTGTGGGAAAATTCCAAAGAAAGTGACTTATTGAAAATAACATGAAGAAGGAAGATTAGACTGTAAGTGCATTATGTAAAAAGATTGGAGGAATTAAGTCCGGACCCGGCACTCTTTTTTATATCAAGGCTCAAAATTCCTTCAAGAATATCATTTTCAGAAAGATACACGTCTGTAAATAGCAAATTCGAGCTATTAGATAAGGAGTTAGTCGAAGTGGTAACTGGTGCTATTGGACGATAAACTTATTGAAAATGATCAGAAAAGAAGTTACAAATTTCTTTTGGGTAATCAGAAACCACGTTGTCTTTTGACATCATTGGATTGGGATATCCAAATAATTTCCATTTTGTGTTAACAAAATCAAAACAATTTTTAGGATCATTAACAAGTTTGTTGACAATATGCGTGACATAGTTTTCATATGCTGCATTCGCTTTTAGTTTAAATGCGATATGAAGTTGCTTATACATATTCAATAAGTCGTCGCATGGTGCTTGATGGTGTTTAAGTTTTTTGTATATTTTATTGCGCCGAACAGCTAACAGCTAATTTAGCAGCTTAAAAAAAAGAACAACAAAAATTATTATAAAAATTCATATTGTAAAAGTAAAGGTTCTTTCAATATTATAGAAAGAAATCTTAAGAAAAGAAATCGCGCTTAACAATATTCCGCTTGTTGTTCACAATAATACTTTTTTTAGAACATCAAATAAATAATATAATTTTAATAAAGAATCTAGATTATCAGTTCTAGGAAATGTAATGATAATTTAGATAAATTGTATATAATACTAATCTAAATTATAAGGGAAACTGTACTTTTAAACTAAAAATTTTTACTAGAAATATGGTAAGAATAATTCTGTTAAATATTATTATTATTTTTATAATAAACTAAGGAAGTTATCTGCATGAAAAAATATTCTATCCTTTTTAGAATAGGCACGATATAACAACATATTTTAAAAAGAAATTGATGTGAAAAAAATTCCGGTAAAAGTGATATCTGAAAATTTTTGTTTCTTCTCAAAGTAAATTATAAACAAAAGAAAAAAAAACATTTTTAATAAATAAAAATAAAAAAAAATTTTTTTGTGAACATTTAAAATATGAATAATTAAAATAATTAAAAATTCTTTTTGAAAAAATTTTTTAATCAAACTATAATTAATAAAACTAGAAATTTATCTTTAAAGTGAACAGTTAAAATAATTAACAATTCCTTTGGAAAATTTTTTTTTAATCAAACTTATAAAACTAGAAAATTATATAATTTTTGTAAATTTTAAATTAAAAACAGTGTTTTAAAATTTTGAATCATTCTTCTAAAAAACATTAAAAGTGACTTGTTGATCATTATGTTTTTCATGTGAGTCCAAAGTATTTTATTATATCTTAAGAAAAAGAAAAAAAGTAAAAAAATTAAAAATTAAATTTTTTTATATAAAAGAAGCAACTATCCCTTATAAAAAATAAATTATAAAATATTATAAAAAAGGATTAAATTAAAATACATTAAAATAAATATTAAATTAAAAAATAATAAATTGAAATAAATATTTGTTTCACCTTTGTCAAGATCAAATATCCTTATAGAAAAGGAGAAAATTGGGACAATTCCAATAAAATACAAGTCCTCACTTGACAAAGTTGTACCTTTTTCTCTACCAAATTTCGTTTATAAATCTTTTTCTAGTTGTATGTCCGAAAAGATTGGAGTGGAAAAAGTTTAACAAAGAGTGTGTGAAGCAAAAAGTAAAAATACAATTAAAAAGATTAAAGCAAAAATAATTAAAAAGAAAAAAAAATGCAAAAATCAAATAAAACAAAAATCAAATAACAGAAATTAAATAAAAAAAATAAATAGAAAAATAAAACAACAAAATTTAGTATATTAACAAAATTATAATTTATTATAATTTTTCATTTTAGAAATTGTATAAAAATTATTTATAGCATAATATTTTATTTTAAAAATTATATAAAAAATTTTAGAAATTATATAAAATTTATCTATAAAAAATTTTTTATTTTTGAAAATTATATTAAAAATTATATTAAACATTTTAGAAATTATATAAAATTTGTTCTATAAATTTTTTTTTTTTATTAAAAATTATATCGTCATATTAAATAAAAATTATTTAAAATTATAGGAATCATTCTCAAAAAAAGATAAGAAGAAAAGTTTGTAAATTTTCTTTTTTTTTTCTATGTAATAAATAGTTAAAGCAAAAATCTAGTATATCTTTTTAATTTTTTACTTTTATCTTCTTTATTTTTATACGCGCACGCTAACTCAAAAACTAAGAAAGCTAGAATCTTAAAATTTACACAAAATATTCTGGGAGCAATTTATAGGTTCCCTATTTTTTTGATTGAGTTCCGACCAAAACTTCGGGTAGCTCTCGAACACAAAACTTTTAGATCCCCACATTTTTTTTTGTAATAGAGCTATGAAATTTTAACTGCTGATAGATCTTATAAAAATATTAATTTTATTTTTAATAACTTTTTTTTGTAGCCCCACCCGTTACAGAGCTACAGCTCCCCAAAAGTTCAAAAAAGCTCTATATTTAAATTGTTATAGCACAAGTTGTGTAAGGTATATTTTCATTTTGAAAACGCCAAACGATTACTGCTTTTATTAGCTTTAAAAATATATATACCATAAATATATACTTGAGGCATACGGTGTCTTAATTTACCGTTATGCGAAACTCAAATTTTGCAAAATCCTTTAACCCATCTATCTTCTAAATGGTTTAAGTTCGAAACTTGAAATTTTGGCAAAAGTTAGATCTTTGAAAATAAGTATGAGTTATTTCAGAATTTTTTTTTGTATCACTTTCCATGAGTTGTAAGGGGTCAAAAACTAAAAATTTCCTATTTCGAAACACCTGTAACTTGAACACCTGTTAAATTTTTTTTGCAGTAATACATAAAAATTAAAGCTTTAACATTATACTCTTATTTCTGTTAACAACTTTTTTTAATAATATAGGGTTACTTTATAATTGACGAAAGTGTTACTTGATTTTTTCAAAATTTCTAACAAATTTCTTTAACGAATTTTTTGCATTTTGTTTTACTCGATAATTTGAAATTGTTATAATGCGTAGTACAAACAAATGCAAATAAATAAACAACATAACGGTTGCTTGAAGAATTTTTATTTATATTATATTTATATTATATACATACTTATATAATAACAAGTTGATTTACATATCGTATATGTCACTGATGAATGAATGATAAGAGTATAGATGTATATTATATAGCGCCGTATTTACATACATATATGTATTTTATTGTACTTATAATAAATTATTCTATGAATGAAAATTTGAAATGAAAAAAGAAATATTGGAATGTATGGCGATATACTTATAACAATATAAATATACTATGTGCGTATTAATATTTAAAATTATATTTACTATTTTGTACTAAGTAAATTTAATATACATTTACCGCTTAGTATTAAATGGTACTATAGAATATTTGAAAAAGTTTTGGATTGATAACCGTTATGTGGAAGATTAGAATCTGCTTTTGAAGAATGTACATATAAACATATAGTTTGAATAAATGTACAACCCATAGTTCTAGAAATTATAAAATTCACCGAAATTATTTTAAAATACTAAAATATTGAAAAAATAATATTGTAAGAGTGACAGGCTGTGAACATACTAACGGTTCGTACGGGTATCTAAGAGGCAACTGTATTCTTTCTCGTTTTTAGAAATTGTTTCTTATAAAATTAAAAATATTTTTTTATTAGTAATTAGAACAAAATTTTCTTTTAATTAGAACCAAAATTTCTTTTATTATCTTTTTATCATTAAAATCATTTATCATTAAACCAAAAATAAATTTTTAATTACCTTTGTTACCCAAAAGAATTTTTATACCCGTACGATAAGTATCGGGTATAATAAAATTACTCCTCCGTTTGTAACACCTCGAAATAAGCGAGCTAGATATACTTTCAAAGGTATGGATCGGATCAGAATCAAATTCTGAGTCGATTAAGCCATGTTCGGCCGTCCGTCCGTCCGTCAGTAATTTGTAGGTTCCCTTTTTGTTTTGCTTGAGTTCCGACCAAAACTTCGAGTAGCTCCCGAACAACTAAATTTTAGATCTCTACAATTTTTTTGAAATAGAACCATACAATTTTAACTGCTGATAGATATCATAAAAATATCAATTTTATGTTAATACTAATTTTTCTGTAGCCCCACCCGTTAAGGAGCTACAGCCCCCCAAAGTTTGAAAAATCTATATATTTTAATTGTTATAACACAAGCTGTATAAGGTATACCTTCAATCTGAAAACCTCAAACGATAGATGCGCTTTACAAACATGTATATAATAAATATATACTTGTGCCATACGGTGTCTTAATTTACCGTTATGCGAAACTGAATTATTGCAAAATCCTTTAACCCTTATATCTTCTAAACGGTTCAAGTTGGAAACTTGAAATTTTGACAGAAGTTAGATCTTTGAAAATGAATATAATAAATATAAGCTCCTAAACGGACTTAATAATTATTTTTAATGACTTATACTTTTTTACGGTAAATTAAACGGTAAATTAAAACACCGTATAGCACAAGTATATATTTATTATATACATTTTTGTAAAGCTCAATATAGCACCTATCGTTTTCAGATTCAAGAGCATTACATTATAGAGCTTGTGTTATAACAATTTAAATATAGAGATTTTATGAACTTTGGGGAGTGCAACTGCTTAACGGGTGAGGCTACAGAAAAATTAATATTAACATAAAATTAATATTTTTATGGTAGATATCTATCAGCAGTTAAAATTTCATGGCTCTATTTTAAAAAAAATTGTGGAGATCTAAAAGTTAGTTGTTCGGGAGCTACCCGAAGTTTTGGTCGGAACTCAACCAAAAAAGAAAGGGAACCTACAAATTGCTCCCAGAATATTTTGTGTAAATTCCAAGATTCTAGCTTTTTTAGTTTCTGAGTTAGCGTGCTGACGGACGGACAGACGGACATGGCTTAATCGACTCAGAATTTGATTCTGATCCGATCCATACCTTTGAAGGTATATCTAGCTCGCTTATTTCGAGGTGTTACAAACGGAGGAGTAATTTTATTGTACCCGATACTTATCGTACGGGTATAAAAATAGCATTTTCTGTAAATAATGGGAAATAGGAATTTACTTGTCTTCCATTTGGGCTTAAAAATGGCCCCTCAATATTTCAAGGAACTCTTGACGATATTTTAAGAGAACATATCGGGAAAGGATGTTATATTCGTGGTGACGATATAATAATTTTCAGTAAAAATGAAGATGAACATTTCGAAAACTTAAGAAATATTTTTTACCCTTTAGAAAAATCTAACATGAAAATTCAGTTAGATAAAAGTGAATTTCTTAAAACGGAAATTGAATTTTTAGGATTTGTAGTTTCCTATGATAGAATTAAAACCAATCCGAAAAAAGTATAAGAATTTTGCGACCTGCCAATACCTAACAGTCTAAAAGACTTAAGAACTTTCCTTGGGATGTCATGATACTTTAGAAGGTTTATACAAGAATATGCCAAAATTTCTTAACTCCTGACATTCTTTTAAGAGGGGAAGGAAGTCGTAAAAATACCCCAATCATAACTGAAACTGGACGAAAAGTACATAAATCTAATATTATAAATTCATTTTATAATATTTGGATCTACCATATTTGTAAATGTAGAAATTCTGGATTACACGTCATCGCAAGTAGTAGCTATAAACAAGGGAAAAACGAAAATTCAAGAAAGAGATTTTAGAATAATTCATGTCACAGATTTAGGAGCTTTAGAACAAATAGTAGAAGAAATTAATTCTGCAGTAGAGCAACATATTACTGAAATTTATCTTCTATATCCGTACTTATCCCGTGAAGCCTCGCAATTGAAGGAGTACATAAACGAAATAAAACCAATTCGTATTATTATTGATTAATAAATAAAGGAGAACAGTTAATTGTGAAAATCGTGATGTTTACAATAGAGTAAAATTTATTGTATACAAATACAAAGTAATTTCGTTGGAGCTTGTGCTTAGGAAAGTCGGTAAACTTTATACAATTGAAGCATGAGAAAGATGGTTGAACTTTTAAAGAATGTCTTTGTCGCGTGCTTATATAAAAAACATGATATAGTGTTTTATATAGTTTTTTTTTTGCATAATTAAATGTTAGTTTAAAAACTTTTTTTCTTGTTTGTTAATGTAGAATAAAATCAAGTTCAAGGTAAAATATAGGTGTGATATATAGGTGAATATAGATATATATATATATAGAGATATATGGATAAATATAGGTGGAGATATATTATAAAAACTTTGTTTATGGTTGTGAATTTAAAAAAGTAAATTTTATTCTATGTGCATAGGTAGCTATTTAATATGAGTTTTATAATATGTAATAAGACAAATTAATTATTAATTAACTGGACTACTTTGTATAATGCATAAATATATAGAATAATATGAATTATCTTATTAAATATTGTAAAAAAACAATTACAAAAATTACAATTACTTTTTTGTCAATATTTTTTGAACCTTATAAGTAAAGTGCTTGTAAAAAGTACCTAAAATCGGTGTTTTTATATAATCATATTTAATTGTAAATATTTCTGTTAAACATTTGGTTAATGCTTGAAAAGTTTGCCTTGTATATCTTTATGCGTACAAGTTAACTATGTTAATAATATTCAACATCAAGAATAAAAATAATTTTATAAAAATGCCATAAATAAAATTAACTAGCAAATTCTAAATTTTAAATAGAAATTAAATGCTTTTTTGAATTAAATAATATTTGAACTTGAATTATTATGTCATAGAATTATGCTCATTTAGCAGTACTTTTTTTTTTTTTTTTTAATTTATTTAATCTTTATTCTCAAAATTATAATACTAAATATTTAACAAAGTTTAAAACTTATAGCAGAAGAATAGTTAGTGACCTAATGTGTTTAAAATATTAACAAACATTGTATAAGATCACTCCAAAAAAAATATTGGAAATGGTTAAAATATATTATGCTATTTAACAATATTAAGTGGGGTTACTTAATAAAAAGAAACTAATTAACAATATATATAATATAAAAAATTATTTAATTGTGAGTAAAAAGAGAGAACAATATAGAAATAATTTAAAGTAATACTTGTATTTCAAAGTAAAAAATTTATATTAAACATTATTAAACATATTAACTACAAAACATATTAAATATGAAACATATTAAATACAAAAATTAATAACATTTGTAAATAAAAAAAAAAAAAAAAAGAATAGTAAGAAGTCACGAGTAGAATGATACTTAGTATAATTATATAAGACGAATATTTATATTAAAACATGCCTTATGTATAATTTCATCTTTAAATAATTTCTCAAGTAATAAGAATGCTCTAACCAGTTTAGTCAGTGATCTATTATAACGTCTAGGTATTTAAATGAAGTAACGTTTTCGATTTTACAACATTTAGAACAGCTATCCACTTGCTCATTATATGACACATCATCATCAGCAATTGGAAATTTAGAACAGTTAAAACAATGATAAAAGATGCTACAATCATCAGGAACATTGTCCGTTCAGCTAAACAACATGTACTTAGTTTTAGGACTTATAACTAACTTATGTATAAGAAACCATTTTCTTATTAGATCAAGATCAAAGTTTATATCTGAAACAATATTAAATAAATTAGTATTACTATAAGAAACAGAAGTAACATCAGCAAAAGCTGTAGATTTTCCTTTAAAAACCTGTATGAAGAGCGAATCAATAAATATCAGGAAAAGCAGAGAACCGAGTACAGAAGCTTGGGGAATACCGTTACCAATATGAACGAGGTTAATTTAGTAATTATTCAATAATACACGGTGCTTTCTATTTCTTAAAAAGGATTGCACCCATTTTAAAACAAAACCCCGAATACCCGTATAGTACAATTTTTTTAGCAATATATCATGAGAAACTGTATCGAAAGGTTTAGTAATATCAATGAACAGTGCAGCACAGGTATTAGCGGAATTTAAACTATTATGATATTATAATATAGATTTTTCTTATAATATATAATTAGTAGAGTATAATTAAATTAAAAATAAAAGTATATATATTCTATACATTATAATTAATATCATATTGTAATAGCTATATATAATAAAATAATAATAAACCATTAACCATAATTCTTGTATAAGATAATTGATGGCGTAGAAATGATAGAAACGTCTAAGTCTTGTATAATAGCTACAGTCGTGTAATCAACGGCTTAGTGAAATTAATGATTCACGAAACTGAAGCTTAGTTAAATATGAATAATAAATGACTTAGTGGATGGCCTATGCTCCACATTGGAGTGGCAAGGAAAAAAAAAAATGTATTTCCTTTTTTACATAATGGGATTACTGTGGCAATTTTTATTATTATAAGAAAATTCTATATTATTTTTTTATTAATCTATATGGCCCAGCCGGGGTTTGAACCCGAGACCTTTCGTTTGAAACGGCGGTGTCTTAACTACTACACCATTGGTTGGATTATGGTAAGAATAATTCTGTTAAATATTATTATTTTTATATTAAACCAAGCAGGTTATCTGCAGGAAAAAATATTCTATCCTTTTTCTTAAAATTAAAAAGTTTAACTCAATTTAAATAGCGCCGGAGCAGGGACCGTTTTGACAGTAGTATTCTATTTCGGTTAGTGAAAGTTACAAAACACTTTTATCTTTGTAAATATAAGTATAGATTATCGTAATCAAGCCTACAAAATACCTAGAGTAAACAGTTAAAATATGAACAATTAAAATAATTAAAAATTCCTTTTAAAAAATTTTTTTAATCAAACTTATAATTAATAACACTAGAAATTTATAGAAAATTATCTTTAAAGGGAACAGTTAAAAAATTAACAATTTCTTTGGAAATTTTTTTTTTATCAAACTTATAAAACTAGAAAATTATTTAATTTTTGTAAATTTTAAATTAAAAACAGTGTTTTAAAATTTTAAATCATTCTTTTAAACAACATTAAAAGACATCTTTGTCAAGATCAAGTATCCTTATAGAAAAAGAGAAAATTGGGGCAATTTCAATAGAATACATGTCCTCCCTTTTTTTTTCTTTATTAATAGATCATATACAATTCATTTACAGAATTTTTTTTTTTGTTAGTACTTCAAGTTACATTTAATTATTTTTTTTTATTTCAATTTTAATTCCATTAAAAAAAAAAACAAAAATTTCTATAATAATTTTAATTTTATGATATTGTACATATTCAATTTTTAACGACCGTAGCTGTTAGTTGTCTGGCCTTATAATGTTATAAAAAATTAACTAATTTTTTTGAATTATTTATTCCATTTATCCATCCTTTTATTTTTTTTTCTTTGTTATAATTTCTTTTTCTTTAATATTACTTAATACAGAAAATTATATAATTTTACCAGAAAAAAAAAAATATATTGAATACCTATGTATATGACTGGGCGCAGTGTACTTTAAAGTTGAATATTTTGCAGTTTAGAATGGGTTGTGATGACGATAAGTATCAATAATAAGAATAAAACAGAAATGAAAAGACTAAAGATATAAACTGGAACTTGTTTGTTTGTTATTTGTTTTGAAGAATTAGGTAAAAATTCGACTTGTTTCTGGTGTTGCGGTTATGTATGTCAATCATTCTGTTCAATAGAAAATTATGTATTTATTATCTTAAAAGCTAATAAATACATTTCTATTTTGCAGATATTTGTAAAGCTTGCGTAATCGTTTGAGTACAAATTATTGGTGGGATACAGTAATGGATAAGTTGTGTATAGTTTTAATAACTTTTTTGTGAACAATATCTAATTTATTCAGCAAAGTTTGTGATGCATTATTCCAGATGGGATTTAAATAATTAATGTCAGATAAAATATAAGAGGAGTATATTCTTTTTCAGCCAAACATCTTCGGAGACGTTTGATAATAAAAATGTACGGTGTAATTTTTTTTTCAGTTGTTCAATGTGGACATTCTACTTCACCCAAAAAGTTAAATGATTAAAAAATTTCGATTATATTTCCATTGATGCTAAAATTTCGATTGCTAAAATATTTATTTTCAAATAACATAATTTTTGTCTTCTTTACATTGAGTAGTAACTTGTGTTTAGTAAGCTACTATTCAATAATAATTAAGTCGGATTCTATATCATATATTATTTCAGTTTTACTGTTTTTTTTCATATGTGATTACTGCATCATCGGCATAAAGCTGGATTGTGCCTTTTAAATTTAAGTATGTAAAATCATTTATGTATAATTTGAATAAGAGTGGTCCCAAAATAGAACCTTGAGGAACTCCTTTTGTTATCAATTGGGATTCACTAAAAACACTATTTACACCTACTTTGTGATGACGATTAGCTAAATACAATGAAAAATACTTTTGTTCGTTTGAATGAACATTAATATTTGACAGTTTCAGTAGCATAATTTTGTGATCAATACAGTCAAACCTTGCAAGTCCAAGAATAGACACCCGACATATTTCCCTTCGTCCATAGTTTTTGAAACTAAATTGGTCAAACTTAAACAAGCAGCTGTTGTATTAGATTTATTCTCAAAACCAAACTGTTTGTTGCTCATAATTTGGTTTGTAGTGTTAAAGTTATCTAAGCGATTTTTTATTATTGTTTCCAATATCTTCGAGTAACAGCTCAACACGGAAATGGGATGGTAATTACTAACATTAGTTGTGCTACCACTTTTGAAAATGGGCGTTACAATTGGAGTTATTATTGAGTCTGGAAAAACAGATGTTAGGAATGAAATGTTTATGAATTATACTAGAATTGGGGTTAATCTAGTTTTATATTTTTTAACAAACGTAGAAGAATATTATCGTGACCAGTAGCTGTAGCTGTTTTTAACTTATCAATGGCAGCATTTACTTCTATTTGATTAGTAGGGGTCAACTGAAAGTTACTAACACAGGTTTGCATAAAACTGTTTATGTACTCTCTGTCTATAGGGAGTTTGCAAACATTTATTTCGTTGGTTACGTTGACAAAAAAATTGTTCAATTCATTAGCAATTTCTCTATCGTTTTTAAATATTTTTTCACCTTTGTTTAAAATTCAAAGTACATTATTTTTTTATATAAATTTCATAAATTTTTACTGTTGCCCAGATCCCGAGTTATTTGATCAGTATAATAACTTTTTTTAGCTTCAATTATTAAATAATCAACTTTATTTTTGTGAACTTTATATAATTCGTTTACTTGAGGAGCATTTGAATATTTTCTTTTATACCTAAGAAACGAATCTCGAATTTTGATGGCATGTATAATTTCATTTGTCATCCATTTATTTTTTTTTTTTTGGTTTTACAAGGGACGACATTAGTATTTTGTTGAACAAATAAATCTATTTCTTGTGCAATTTCGTCTAAGGTTTCAAGGGAGTTAATTCTAGACCAGATGCTATCTTTTAATACCCCTTCATAGTCCAAAACGGTTTTAAATTGCTTTGGTTTTTCTTTTATAGGCTTCAGGTCTGCGATTTATAATTGCTTTGGTTTTTCTTTTATAGGCTTCAGGTCTGCACTTAAAAAAATCATTTGATGATCAGATAGACATGTATCTGTTATGTGAAAGAAAAATTTATATTTAATCAAGTCAGTTATAACATGGTCTATAATTGTTTTAGAAGACCTACTAAATCTAGTTGCAAATTCTTTTGATATTTTATTATATATCAAGAACTCATTTGTGTTGACGGTATTAATATAGTACTTTGAATCTAACTGTCATTATTAAGTAAGTTAATATTAAAATCAACGATAATCCTTGCATTTTTATACGTTGTAGTTATTTCACCCAATTTAATAAGAAAAGTGTCTATATTTATTTAATGAGACTTGTATATGCCTATTATATTAATGTCGTGTTTTAATAATTTAATGCATAATATATTCGATTTATCAAGCTCAACTTCAAAGTTTAAAATACTACTAATTTTATTGCATACATAAATTGCAACGCCACCATAAGATTTTTCACGATTTGAGAAATATGGTGTATAACCTTCTAAATTAAAAAGTTGATTTTCAGCTTTATACAACCATATTTCTGATAATACAAGCACGTGTACGTCACAAGAAAAAGTATTAACCAACATTTCTAAATTATAAAGCTTGTTTTTTAAGCTTTGTATATTTAGATACAAAATATTCAAATTATTATTATATTCACCACACATCTTTTTGTGCCGCGGCAACCCTGTAAAGTATTCAACATTTATATAATCTTGTACATTTATTAGATCATTTGTTTCCATTATATAAACACCAGTATATAAATTTTTTTATATGTAATTTCTATATAAAAATCTGTTGTATGAATAGTGTAAATTTGATAAATTAAATAATAATAATTAAAATAATGTAATATAAAAATTAATTTTTTGTTTTGGTTATTTGCCATATATTTTTGTAATATTAATAATATTAACCATTTTCATTTGTAAAGTGATAGTAAACAAATATCAAATAAAAAATTTAAATTTAAGTTCATCAATTTAATATAAGTTAAGAAGTAATTATAATTAGTGAAAAAAATATTGAAAAAATTATACTAAAAATTAATATTAAAAATTGCAGCGAAATTCTTTCTAAATTTATAATTAAAAGTATAAAATAAAAATTCACAAAGTTGTACCTTTTTCTCTAACCAAATTTCGTTAATCTTTTTCTAGTTGTATGTCCGAAGTAAAAATAGAAACTTTATGTAATTCTGATACTGACAACTTTACTGAACACTTTATAAATCCGAAAAGATTGGAGTGGAAAAAGTTTAACAAAGAGTTTGTGGAGTAAAAAGTAAAAATACAATTAAAAAGATTAAAGGTAAAATAAGTAATTTAATTTAATTAAATCAAAATTTGGGCCCCAAAACTAAAAAAAAACCTAAAATCAAATAAAACAAAAATCAAATAACAAAAATTAAATAAAAATAAATAGAAAAATAAAAGAACAAAATTTAGTATATTAACAAAATTATAATTTTTTATAATTTTTCATTTTAGAAATTGTATAAAAATTATTTGATAAAAATTTTTATTTTAAAAATTATATTAAACATTTTAGAAATTATATAAAATTTATTCTATAAATTTTTTCTTTTATTAAAAATTATATTATCATATTAAATAAAAATTATTTAAAATTATAGGAATCATTCTCAAAGAAAGATAAGAAGAAAAGTTTGTAAATTTTCTTTTTTTTCTATGTAATAGTTAAAGGAAAAATCTAGTATTTAAATCTTTTTAAATTTTTACTTTTACCTTCTTTATTTTTTTTAGTAATTGTTTCTTATAAAATTAAAAATATTTTTTTATTAGTATTTTAGAACAAAATGTTCTTTTAATTAGAACCAAAATTTATATAGATATGGAGATATACACAATTTTCTGAAATGGCATCAACCCAGAGATTTACCACACGCACTTGAACTATATTCCAGATTAAAGAATGTGGATAGTCCCCCAAACCACAATCAATTAATATTAAGAAGACCACAAAATCACTCAAATCAAACTTCGACAGAAAATCCTCCACCAAATCTACCACCAAGAGGAATTAAACCAAACAGATTTGTACCAACTCACAGTCACAATAAATTCTTTTCTTCACAATATAACAATTTATTACGGTTCAAATCCATTTTCCAAAATCGAAAACCTAATTTTCAGAATAATAATTTTCAATTTCCCTCAAAATAATTTTCAAAATAGAAACTTCCATAATAATTTCCAAAAAAACGGAAATTTTAATGCTGCAGAAATTAATAAAAAAAAAGCAAATAGAACACAGTATTCGCATGAGTTATGTGTAACAACACATCGTTAACAAATAAAAAGTGTCTCAGCAATGTGACAAATTTGCCAACGTTGCGAGAAACAGTTGAGAGTTCCCAGGGAAAATCATTCCCACAATATTATTCTTTATTAATTTAAATATATCATATTTCAGAAATATTTCGCAAGTATTGTAAATTCATTAATCAGCAAATCGATTCAATATAAATTACCTTAATTTTAGTTAATAAGTGCAATATATTTTGTAATACCAATATTAACGGTTCTAACTTAAGTTAAAACCATTTTAATAAATATTAATCTAAAGATTGATGTGTGTTTTATTTATGTTGACAATTTTTTTTTTATTGTCAACCGAAATTAAATATAAAAGTGGCGCAGTCGGTAGGATACCAATCTGAGGATTGTGTTTCTAGTGATTTGAACTCAACTTAATCGTATTAAGATACGAATAACAAAAATAAAAATAATAACATCTAGTAATTAGTGAAATTTAAATTTAATAAAATTGTGTAACTAATAACACCAATAAAATTGTGTAAATTACTTAAATAAAATTAAAAATTATTATAATATGTAAATAAATCAAATTAAAACTAAAAATAATAAAATCAAATCTCAGTATGCTAATTGTTCAAGTAATAGCATACAGAAAAAATATATCAAATAAATCTGTGGTAGTAAAATCAAAATTTAAAAGTATCAATAAAACATTGAAATTCTATTTTACAACATATAAAAAGAATAAAAAATTCTTGTCTAAAATAGTGAAAAATAAAAAAAAAAACAAAAAATTTTATCTACGTAAATTTTAATAAAAACTATTCGTTTATTAAATTTAAATTAATATAAAACCTATTTATATTAATTAATTAAATTATTGTGAAAAAAAAATTGTACTAAAATTGCTTCAAATAAAAGAAATAAAGTGTTTGATCAAAACAGAGAACTAAAACTGAGTGATAAAAAATGCTTTAAAAAATTAAACAAAATTTTACGCAAATTCAATTGGTGGTTCACATCATACCTTTTTAAATTTACTTAAAATACCAATTCCTAAAATTAAATTTTTCATTTTAGAAAAAAAAAATACATTTAATGGTATAATAATGACAGTCTTAGGGAACTAAATGCAGTCATTGATATAAAAAACAATTATATTATATTCCAATTAGAATTCAAAATTCCAATTAAACATTATATTACGGATTCAGTTAATAATATTCACATAAGAAATTCTCACCTAACCGAAACACAAAAAAACAAGCTTAATGATCTCATTGAAGTCTATGCACATTTATTTGCAGATCCAAACGAGAAACTTACTTATGCCACTACTGTTAAAGCAGAAATTAGGACTTCTAACTGGCCCCTCAATATTTCAAAGAACTCTTGACGATATTTTAAGAGAACATATCGGGAAAGGATGTTTTGTTTATATTGACGATATAAAAATATTCGGTAAAAATGAAGATGAACATTTTGAAAACTTAAGAAATATTTTTTACAATTTAGAAAAATCTAACATGAAAATCCTGTTAGACAAAAGTGAATTCCTTAAAACGAAAATTGAATTTTTAGGATTTGTAGTTTCCCTAGATAAAATTAAAACTAATCCGAAAAAAGTACAAGTAATTTGTGAACTTTTGAAAATGAAAATTTGAAAACCAATAACTCTAAAAGACTTACGATCTTTCCTTTTGATGTCAGGATACTATAGAAGGTTTATACAAGAATATGACAAACTAGCTAAGCCCAATGACATTCCTTTTAAGAGGGAAAGCAGCTCGTATCTTAAAAAGAAATCGCTAAAGAAGATAAAAATACCCCAATCATAATTCAAACTGGACTGGACGAAAGTACATAAATTTAATATTGAAAATTAATTTTAGGATATTTGCATGTACCACATTTGGAAACGTATAAATTCTGGATTACACGTCATCGCAAGTAGTAGCTATAAACAAGGGAAAAACGAAAATTCAAGAAAGCAATTTTAGAATAATTCAAGTCACAGATTTAGGAGCTTTAGAACAAATAGTAGAAGAAATTAATTCTGTAGTAGAGCAACATATTATTGAATTTCATCCTCTATATCCGTACTTATCCTGTGAAGTCTCGCAATTGAAGGAGTATCTAAACGAAATAAAACCAATTCGTATTATTATTGATTAATAAATAAAGGAGGACATTTAATTGTGAAAATCGTGATGTTTACAATATAATAAAAATTATTGTATACAAATACAAAGCAATTTCGTTGGAGCGTGAGTTACATAATGTTGCATGACGTATGTGTTGATATAATGTAGCATGATGCATCACTTTGACACTTCTTAATATAATCTTGCATGGTATTGTGTTGCTGTAATATAACGGGTTTTCCAATTTGAGTGATATGATTTTTTATTTAATGTGAAGTACAATCGATACAATTAAGTTCTGAATAAAACGTCATTCAAATAGCCTGCACGGCTTCTTTTGCAGGAACGAGTTCGATGAAGCCAATTTTCAAGCACTTTTTCCACTAAATTAAGTCGTATGTCATAAATAGCACGTTCAATATTGACGTCTAAAGCTTGAAAAGAGTCTGGTTTATTGCTAAAGACCAATGACTTCAAATAACCCCACAAGAAATAGTCTAATGGTGTTAAATCACAACTTCTTGGAGACAATTCAATGTCACAATTTCTTGAAATAATCGAATCTCCAAACTTTTCTCGCAATAATTCGGTTGTTTTTTTAATAGCTCATTCACCTCTTTTAAGTATTTTTATATTTTTACAATGACCCCTGGTCAATTGATTGATTACAATGACTCCTGGTTAATTGATTTTCTTAATAAATTTTAAAAACAATATTGTTTTTGATTATCTTAGTATTAAGTTAATTTAAACATATTAATTTAGGTATATAAGTGTAAATAAAAAAAGTGTATATATAAGTATATATAAGTGTAATTTTGTAAAATAAAACTCAGTCTGAAGACCAAACTAAAAACCAAATGTTTTACTGTTTTTAATAAAAACATAATTGGCGCAGTCGGAAACGGAATTCATTCAGAAGATTGAATTGAACTAATTAAGAAACTTTTATCTGAAGATAAATAAAAAAACAAACAAAATAATAAAATTTAAAAACTAATACGTAATTGTATTTCTTAACTTCGAAAAAAAACCAGTGCAAAATTTAAAGATTTGTGTTGTTTATACATAATACATACATATGTAAATATATTTTGGTATTTATTTTCACAAAAAGAAAATAAAATAATAACAAAATAAAAAGAAAATAGTATATTGCTATATAATAAAATTAACAATTAAATACAAAATTTTTTTGAACAATACCAGAAATTTTAATTTTTGATAAAAACAGAAATGTTAGTTGGCTTGCCATGGATGAACAAAAAGATCAAATCATGCAACAACAAATACAACAGTGTTAAGCACTTATTCAACAACTGCAACAACTAGTTCAACAACAAAAACAAGTTTAACAACAACAACAACAAGTACAACAACAAAGTAATATAGCAAGCAAAATTTTACACTATTTCCTGAGCATACTTTAGCACAGTTCAGTCATCTTAAACCATTTAATGGTTCACCAGATTAGAATTTGTCATCTTTTATTAAGAGTTAAGAGTGTTGTAGCTACAATTTCTCTTTGCGGAAATAACAATCAGCTATACCAGTTTTTTTTACAAATAGAAATACAAATAATAGTTTCAGAAGAAATACAATTATTCATAAAAATAATAACAACGATTATCTTAATAAAGACAATAAATTTTGTCACAAATTAAAAACCCAAATTTAATCCTAATAATTCACAACGTTCTAGACAATCAAATATATTATTAATCCAAGCAGAAATGTCAACAACTCTAACCTTTATTCTAATCAAAGAATCTAGTAGTGACAATTTTTTAAGCAAATTAGATTTAAGTAATAAGAAGAACGAAGAAAGAAATAAACTGTTGAAAATTTTAAAAAAATTCAAAAATTTATTTTTTAAAGATGGAAGTATCTTATCTTTTACTCATGACCCAATCTATTCTAAGATTTATTGGTATCCAAAAATCCATGAACAAGAAATTGGACGTCAAATAATCGAAATGTTAGATCAGGGAATTATCACGGAAAGCAATTCGCCTTCCAGTAGCCCTCTTTGGATGGTACCGAAAAAGAGAGATAATTCAGGCTAAAAGAAATGGAGAATTGTGATAGACTACCGAAAATTGAATGAAATTACTACAAGTGACAAATTCCCAATTCCTAATATTGAAGCAATATTAGACAAATTGGAAAGGTCACAATATTTCACACCTCTCGACATATCTAAAGCCTTCCACCAAATTTTAGTAAGGCCTAAAGATAGAAAAAAAAACAGCTTTTTCAACTACTTTTGACCATTTTGAGTATACCAGAATGCCATTTGGATTGAAAAATGCTCCCGACACATTTCAAAGATTAATGAACTCAGTACTAAGAGAGTTTATTAATAAACTTTGTGTCTATCTAGATGACATACTGATTTTCAGCACATCTTTGGAAGAGTTCCTTACAAATATAACTAAAATTTTTGAGACCTTAGAAAAAGCAGGGTTAAAAATATTGGTAAATAAATAGGCAGGGTTAAATAGGCAGTTTTCTTTGCAAAGAAACCGATTATTTAGGACATGTTTTAACTCCACAAGGAATAAAACCTAATCCAAATAAAATAGAAATAATTTGAAATCTCAAACTTCCTAATATCCAAAAACAGATCAAATCGCTTTTAGGATTGACTGGCTATTATAGAAATTTTATAAGGAATTATGCAAATGTTGCATACCCAATGGTCAACTATTTAAAGAAAAACATAAAAATAAATACTAAAGATCCTAATTACATTGATGCTTTTGAAAAATTAAAAGACATTATTACGGATCACCCAATATTAAAGTACCCAAATTTTATAAAAAATTCAAATTAGCTACCGATGCAACTAATTTCACAATAGGGGCTGTTCTATCTCAAGATAAACATCCTATTAGCTTTGCATCCCGAACACTAAACGAACATGAAAAAAATTACTCTACAATTGAAAAAAAGCTTTTAGAAATTATATGGGGAATTAAATATTTCAAACCGTACCTGTTCGGTAGAAAATTTGATTAACTTACTGATCACCAGCCTATAAAATGGCTACAACTTAAAAACAAACGTGAAGATATTAACCCAAGACTACAAAAGTGGTTAATTCAATTAGGAGAATATGACGCCAAAATTGAATACATAGGGTAAAGAAAATAAAATAGCAGATTTTCTCAGTAGAATCGATATTAATACCAACGAAATAAATTTATTTGAAAATGATAATAACTCTACTAGTACAAATTCGGTTCATGTTGATAGTAATGAATCTTTAGCAACCATTCACTCTCAAGAGGAAAATTTGGTACAACAATTTTAGAAACACTTGTTAATCATTTTAAAACTCAAATTATCTTAGTAGAAGAAAAAGAAAAAGATCTAGAAATAATTTTCAATAAGAGAAGAATTTACTTAGAAAGAAACGATATTCCTAACAATGTAAGTAATATAATCCGAAGATATATTAACATTGGAAAAACTGGAATATATTCAGAACTTGAAGGCCATATTTATAATGAATTTCAATTAAAAATTATCGGAATGTATCCATGTAATTATCGGAATGTATCCAATGTATCCATGTATCCATATGTAACAATAATAATCCTAACAATGGCAAATAAAATGAATTTGTCAAATGCAGTTATCTTGCCAAGAATATGGAGAACGAAGAAGAAGTCTTAAAGCAAATATCTCTATTCCATAAAAGAGAATCTGGTCATGCTGGTATAATAGCCAATTACGAAAGTATCAAGCATAAAATATTTTACCCAAACTTAAAAATCTTAATGCATAAAGTAGTGAATAACTGTGAAAATTGTACTGCAGGAAAATACGATAGAAACCAGATTAAAAAGAAATTTGAAATTACCGCAACACCGGTGGAAATTACCGGTGTATGTAAACTCTAAATACACTTTCATTATTTTTAGAAACAAATTTTCCAAACATGCTATCTACAATGTTTTTATCTACAAGATAGAAATAATTAAACCCTTATAAGCAAATTTCAACAGTTTATCTCAATAAAAGGAAAAATTAAAAAACTTGTTTGTGACAATGAATTTAACAGTAGAAATATAAAACAGTCTTGCAAAAATGAGGGAATAATAGTTCATTTTGTAAAGCCTAACAACCATACAGGAAATTCCGACATAGAAAGAAGGATTGAATAATACATTAACATTATTGAATATTGAAAACAAAATCCCAATAAAAGATCAAATTGTTAAAGCCATACAATATTACAATAGTACTTATCATTCGTCAATTAAAGCTACTCCATTCGCAGTACAAAATAACAAAGTAGATAAGAAATGATTGAAAATAGAATAAAAAACATGAATACAAAAAAAAATTACAAAATAAAAATAAATCAAGAGAGAAATTAGACAATTAGGATTTATAAAAAACTATGCTAGCCTTAGACATAAAGAGCAACCAAAATTTCGAAAATACCCTTTACAAAATATTCATGAAAACAACATTAAAAGACCATTCAAATTTTCAGATCAAAACAATACTACTCTGGATAATAATTCTTTGGAAACTTTCAATAACATCACCAACAATGATAGTGGAACAGTTGAAATCTGAAATGGGACATGTCGAAATTAAGGTCGACGAAATAGAAATTGTAAGTAATTTTGACATAATCTTTCATATTGTGTACCCATCTGAAATTTTAAAGTTAGTCGATAGTTTAGAAACAAGAACTTCTTATCTAAAATTAAAAAGCAATAAAATATTTGCATTACAGAAGTTAGAAAACCTTAGAAATAAAATAAAAATAATGATTCATCATAGATCTAAAAGAGGACTTATAAATTTTGTAGGCTCTGCAACTAAATGGTTATTCGGAAATATGGCTGACGAAAATAGACAAAGTATTGAAAATCACCTTAAAATTATCGAAGAAAATAATCATAACTTAATGGAAAACTCTAACAAAACAAATAAAAATTAATAAAAACATAATAAACTATCAAACCAATAAAACATTATAAACTATCAAATTATCTCTAGAATCAGAACGTAAACAAATTGTAGATAAATTAAATAATATTCAAAAAACAGAAAACGAGATAATTGAAAACTCTTTATTTTTTAATCTTATGCTTAAAATAGATTTCGTTAAAGAACAAGTTGAACATATTCAAGAAAACATTGCATCAGCAAGAATAAATATACTTTATCCAAATATTTTAAGTAATGATGAAATTATTAGTTACGACATCGATTTTAAAAAATTAATGAATATTAGATTAGGGGTAGCCAAATTTTCCAATGATACTATTATTTTTGCCATTAAAATCCTTACAAACAGCTCAATTTTTGATAAAAAACTTCTTATTCCGATACCTAATTTAGAAAAGATGGAAATAGATCAAGAAATAGTTAAAAATAATAACTACTACAACTTAGCAAAAACTGTATAATTAGGAAAAATTCTATTTTAATTAAAGTAAACAGAGAAGAAGAATACATAGAATTAGACGGTAATATTGTAATTTTAAAAAATATTAAAAATAAGAAATTAAATAGCACTTGTGACGAAAGGGAAATTATATTACAAGGTAATTATTTTCTAGCTTATTATAATTGTTCAGTTCAAATAGAAAACATTATTTATAGAAGTAACAACCGTTATTATTTATAGAAGTAACATTAAGCGATTTATTTATAAGTATGTAATACCAAAAGTGAAAATTTTAACTTTACAATTAACAATATATTAATATATTAATTTTGAGTAAATTATAAGTAACCAAGAAGAAAATATTAAAGAAATGAAGGAACTAAAATTTCAGAAAACTGTTGGCTATAACTAGAAAATTTCACTATCTGTATTCGTAGCCGTAATAATGAAAATATCCCTACTTTTCTTTTATTGTTGTATTAAAAATTATAAAAACTTTAAAAATAAAATATCAATGGCTCAAAACAACCTTGAAACAGAAACGAGAGAAGTCACGTTATTAGTTGATAACCAATTAGACACAAACTCTAAAACAAAAAATAACATACCTACATCAACAAATGACAATGAGCCTATAAAAAATACCCAATCCATTCAAATGTAATCCAAAATTACCCCATTCGATCTCATAAGGCAGAAATATAATGTTTAAAAACATTAATTAACACAAAAAAAAATTTTTTTGAATAGCATTAAAATAAATAAAATCAGTTATAAACAAGGAAGAATACAGTTGCCTTTGTCAACTCTAAGATACCCGTACGAACCGTTAGTATGTTCACAGCCTGTCACTCTGCTTACAATATTATTTTTTTAATATTTTAGTATTTTAAAATAATTTGGGTGAATTTTATAATTTCTAGAACTATGGGTTGTACATATATTCAAACTATATGTTTATATGTACATTCTTCAAAAGCAGATTCTAACCTTCCACATAACGATTGTCAATCCAAAACTTTTTCAAATATTCTATAGTACCATTTAATACTAAGCGGTAAAATTAAATTTACTTAGTACAAAATAGTAAATATCATTTTAAATATTATATTATATTAATGCGTACATAGTATATTTATATTGTTATAAATATATCGCCATACATTGCAATATTTCTTTAAAAATATTTCCATTCATAGAATAATTTCTTATAAGTACAATAAAATACATATGTATATGTATGTAAATACGGCGTTATATAATATACATGTATGCTCTTATCATTCATTCATCAGTGACATATACGATATGTAAATAAACATGATATTATATAAGAATGTATGTATATCAATATCATATAAATAAAAATTCTTCAAGCAACCGTTATGTTGTTTATTTATTTAAATTTTTTTGTACTACATTACAATTTAAAATTATCGAGTAAAACAAATGCAAAAAATTTGTTGAAGAAATTTGTTAGAAAATTTGAAAGAATCAAGAAACACTTTCGTCAATTATAAAGTAACCCTATATTTTAAAAAAAAGCTGTTAACAGAAATAAGTGTATAATGTTGAAGCTTTAATTTTTGTGTATTACTTCAAAAAAAAATTTTAACAGGTGTTCAAGTTACAGGTGTTTAAAAATAGGAAATTTTCAGTTTTTGACCCCTTACAGCTCCTAAACGGGGAGTGATACAAAAAAAAATGTATCTGAAATGACTCATACTTATTTTCTAACAAGTATGTAACTTCAGTCAAAATTTCAAGTTTCCAACTTAAACCGTTTAGAAGACAAAAGGGTTAAAGGATTTTTCAAAATTTGAGTTTCGCATAACGGTAAATTAAGACACCGTATGCCACAACTACATAATTATTGTATATATACTTTTAAAGCTAATAAAAGTAGTAATCGTTTAGTGTTTTCAAAATGAAGATATACCTTATAGAACTTGTGTTATAACAATTTAAATATAGAGCGTTTTTGAACCTCTGCGGAGCTGTAGCTCCGTAACGGGTGGGGCTACAAAAAAAAGTTATTAAAAATAAAATTAATATTTTTGTGAGATCTATCAGCAGTTAAACTTTTATAGCTCTATTTCAAAAAAAATGTGGGGATCTAAAAGTTAGGTGTTCGAGAGCTACCTTAAGGTTTGGTTCAAACTCAACCAAAAAAATAGGGAACCTACAAATTACTCCCAGAATATTTTGTGTAAATTTCAAGATTCTAGCTTTCTTAGTTTTTGAGTTAGCGTGCTGACGGACGGACATGGCTCAAAAGTCTTAGAATTTTTTTCTGATCCGATCCATACCTTTGAAGGTATATCTAGCTCGCTTATTTCGAGGTGTTACAAACGGAGGAGTAATTTTATTATACCCGATCCTATCGTACGGGTATAAAAATAACTGACCTATATTAACAAGAAAAACAAATTTCTTAAGAATGTTGATTTTACTAATTATGTCATAATTTTTATTTTGTTTTGTAAGCAAAAAAAAAAAAAATTCATTGTCAATTTTAAATTTTCCAAGTTCAAGTATTATTTTTAATCTATGTTATTTAGGATTAACAAAATGAAATTTAAAAGCAAAATAAAATAAAATAATAAGTAAAAAAAGTAATTTTTAAAATACATATGCTTTTATCAAAACCGAATTCGCCCCCAAAAAGGTGGAAAATAAAATTGATTGCAAAACTTTAGCTTTTTGGACTGTTATAATATTAAAGTGAGTTGCTAGTGCAAGCATTTTGGACTGTTATAATATAAAAGTAAATTGCTTTTTTATTTTAAATTGCTTTTTTTTTAAATTGCATATTTTAAAAAATATTTTTTTTTACATATTATTTTATTATATTCTTTACTGTGTACATACAAAAATATATTATGTATGTATGTAGTTTGAATTTGGCAATTGGAATTATTTTGAATAAAATTTTATATGTATATCTATATACACAATATACATAATAAATGTTCCTAAATAAAACACATAAAACATTAATTTTTAACGCCATGTATATTCAATATGCAATAAAGAATGTTGACAACAAATTGATTTAAATCCTACACAAATGTTTTAAACCAAAATAATTTAGCAACATAAAAATATTGTACCTATATATTTTGTGTTTTGCTAAATCCTAATACAAAACACATGTGCTCATCAAGATTGATTTAACTAAATTATTATAGGAGGAAAGATCAAATAATTTTTTTTAATTTTACTTCTACGTAATAATAACATATTTATTTACATTTTTTTACATAAAATGTTAAATTGATTGTCATTATATGTATGTACATATCTGTACAAATATCATATTTCAATTTTTTTGTTAAAATGAAGTTGTTATTGTAGTTTGAATAAAAAATTCATGATAACAATAATAATAATAATAAATTAACTTTTTTTACGATTTAAGTTATTATAAATTTAGTTTTAAGTCATTGTTTTGTTTAATTTTAATTATAAGCATTAATTTAAGCATTTTTTTTGTAACGACCTTGTTTTGGTTTTGGTTTTGTTTAATAAAATAAAAATAAAATAAAAATAAAATATGTGTACATATATTATACACAAAATTTTATTAAAAAAATGTTGATGAATACAGTTAACAAAAAAAAAAAAATGTACGTACACGAACTGGATTCGAACCAAATTACTCTTACTTTCAAAACGTGTACACTCTCCTCTGCACTATACAACATTTAAATATTTAATGAACATTACGAACATAAAATCTTAATTTTTAACCATGCATATTCAATATGCATTAGAATGTTGACAGCAAATATTTTGATTTAAATACTAAACAAATGTTGTAAACAAAATAATTTAGCAACATACATAAAAATATACTATTATAGGAGAACAGATCAAAAATATATTGCGTGTGTATTGTATGCATGAATTTAGAGATAAAAATTTACACATACAAAATATATACATATTTTATTCAAAAAATGTTGATGAATAGATAGTTAAAAAAAAAAAAGTTGCATGTGAACTGGATTCGAACAAGTTAACCTCGACTTTTGAAACCTGTACACTTTCCTCTCCACCATACAACACTTACAAATGTTGCTAACAGATTACGAAGATAATAAAAAGCGTGACAGAATGACAAATAAATAAATAAATAATAAATAAAATAATATGTAAAAAAAATAATTTTTAAAATATGCTTTTATCGAAACCAAATTCGCCCCCTAAAAAGTAGAAAATAAAATTGATTGCAAAACTTTAGCTTTTTTGACTGTTATAATATAAAAGTGAATTGCTAGTGCAAGCATTTTGGACTGTTATAATATAAAAGTAAATTGCTGGAATAAGGTTAAATAAAAATCTAGGAAATTTGAGGTTCGTGTTTCTTTTTTATTCCAGCAATTTACTTTTATATTATAACAGTCCAAAATGCTTGCACTAGCAATTCACTTTTATATTATAACAGTCAAAAAAGCTAAAGTTTTGCAATCAATTTTATTTTCTACTTTTTAGGGGGCGAATTTGGTTTCGATAAAAGCATATTTTAAAAATTATTTTTTTTACATATTATTTTATTTTATACTTTTTAGTTTTAAATGAAACACATAATTTGAATTTAAAAATATGGGATATTTTTTATTCATACATACATTAATTATTGTTTCTGATATAAAATACGTTTTATAATTTTATACCAAATGTTTAAGTAAATTAAGAGATGTTAAATCTATTCCATTACAGCAAGAGTAAAAATTTTTTATTCCAGTATGTAATTCATAAATAAAGAAAGTACCTCGAAGGGTAAAATATGTACCAAAATACTGTGATTATATAAATATTACAATCCAACAACATAACTCGAATGAAAATGATATACATAAATGTACTTTACTGTATATTTCTATAGTATACTATTAGTAGTATATCGTATATCCAAACAAACATCTAACCTTGAACACCTACCTACTTAATCGCTTAATAAGATCATGCAGTAAAAAATGTTGACAAATATCTTGATTTAAATTATAAACAAATGGAGCGGAACAAAATAATTTAGGAAATTAGTTTAACATAATATTATGTGTATCCAGCCATTGGTGCAGTGGTTGACGCACCGCTTCTCATTCATAAGGGAATGAGAGGTCACGGGTTCGATTCCCGGCTGGGTACAATAATTATAAAATAAAAAAAAAAAAAATTCATATATCGCAATATGTAAATACTTTATAATGTATAATTATATCACGTACACATTCCTACCAGGAAACAAGGGTTATAGCTACCACATTTATGTACCACAGTACCTGAATATAAATAAATAAATAAATATTATGTACATACGTACGTACACATATTTACATACGTAGTTTTAATTTTTTGTGTTGACAAATCATAATGCGTAATAGATTTTTTGTTTGTAAATCATAATGCGTAATGCGCAAAAGCATAATTTTGTAATGATCTTTACTTTTTATATTCTTTTCTATGTACAAAAATAATATTATGTAGGTACATAAAATTTTATTTAAAAAATATTGATGAATAGAGTTAAAAAAAAAAAAAAAAAAATTATACATATATACGAATTGGATTCGAACCACAGTCCACACATTAACACTCACTTTCAAGACCTGTACACTTTCCTCTGCACCATATGTGCATTAATTCAATATGCATTAAAGAATGTTGACAGCAAATATTTTGATTTAAATACTAAACAAATGTTGTAAACAAAATAACTTAGCAACATACATAAAAATATTATATGTATGGATTGTGTTTTGCTAATTATGCTAATTATGCTAAAACACCAGGAAAGATCAAAAATATAATGTGTATGTTTGTATGCATGAATAAGAGATAAAAATGTAAGTTTTAATAAATTGATATATACAAAAATGTATACATATTTTATTCAAAAAATGTTGATGAATAGATAGTTAAAAAAAAAAAATGTTGCATGTGAACTGGATTCGAACAAAATGATCCCCACTTTTGAAACCTGTACACTATCCTCTGCACCATACTACACTTACAAATGTTGCTAACAGATTACGAAGATAATAAAAAGCGTGACAGAATGACAAATAAATAAATAAATAAATAAATAAATAAATAAATAAATAAACCGACACCGACGAGTTAATATAAAAGCATATAAAAAGTTTGTTTGATTTTGATTAAAGAATAAAAAAAATTCTTTTTAAGCCAATGTAATGTAGATATAATATTAAGTTACTTACTAACAAAAAGAAAAAATAAAATTTTTTTTTCATTAAAAATTTTTTTTTACGCAAATAATCATATTACCTAATTTTTTAAATTCACTAAACTAAGATAACTCTGTTATAAAAACAAAATTTTTTTAATTGAAACTTAAAACTTAAGAAAAATTTTATGAAAAAAAGAAAAAAAAATTTAAATAAAATTTAGAAAAAAAATGTTTTAAATCTAACTTTAGAATTAAGTATATATTTTTATAATCATGTTTCAATTTTTAAATTGTAATAAATTTAATATATACATTAATTTATACATAATTTAAAAAAATCAGGAGAGTCTCAAAATTAAGAGAAGAGGAGTTACATAATAATATGTTGACATAATGTAGCATGACATATGTGTTGACATAACATAGCATGATACATCACATTGACACAACTTAATATAATGTTGCATTGTAGTGTGTTTACATAATACAGTAGCTCATTCAACTTTTTTTAAGCATTTTTATATTTTTACAATAACAGGAAATGTAATTAGCATTCCTGGTCAATTCATTTTATTAATAGATTTTAAAAACAATATTATTTTTGATGATCTTAGTAGGTATTAGTTAATTTAAACATATTAATTTAAGTATATACATGTATAATTTTGTAAATAATTTTGTATTTTGTAAATAATTTTGTGTTACTATGTTTTTACATAGTTTTTTTTTTTGCATGTAGAATAAAATCAAGTTCAAGGTAAAATATAGGTGTGATATATAGGTGAATATATATGATATATAGATTTACTAGTAATGTGTGCTTGCATTGCAAGCGTCAAACAGATGATTAAATCGCTTGATGAAACAGCATGTTGAAAAAGCATTGTATCACTAATTTTTATAGTAAGGGTTCATAAACGTTCTAATCCTCCAACAGGACGGTCTTGAACCATGGTCCACAAATAAAAGTTGTAGAGCTGTTCAAGATCTGCTTAATGATACGCCACATGATAATATACCGTTGTCTTTTACATTAACGGCTTATAAACAATTTTAGGAACCAAGCATGGCGTGCTAGACCATGGTCCCCAAACTAAAGTTGAATAGATCGCCAAGATCTTTTCAATGATACCCAACATAATCATATACAGCTGATTTTATATTAAGGACTTTTAAAAGCTTTCTGAACGCAAGCGGGGCCTCCAGAAACCAGAGTCCCCAAACAAAAGTTGTTAAACTCGCCAAGACCTTTTGATACCACACATAATATACACTTTATACACTTTACATAATATACACTTTACTTTTATATTAAAAGATTATAAACGACCTCAGAGACCAAGAAGGGCGTCCTAGAATACTGGTTCCCAAACTAAAGTTGGAGAGCTCGCAAAGATCTTTTCAATGATACCCCACATGATCATATACAGCGGATTTTATATCAAGGGCTTATAAAAGCTTTCTGGACCTAAAACCAAAGTCCCGAAACAAAAGTTGGTAAGTTCACCAAGACCTGTTTAATGATACCGGGCATGTACAGCTTACTTTTATATTAAGGGCTTATAAACGGTCTTAGAGACCAAGAAAGGCATCCTAGAATGCTGGTTTCCAAACAAAAGTTGAAGAGCTCGCCAAGACCTTTTTAATGATATACCACATGACGATATTAGGTTATAAATATTGAAATCCCCATACAACATCTAAAGGGCTAAAAGGGCTCTTTTGGAACCAAAGAGATATAATTTCAGAATTTTCTGGATTGTTTCACACCAAACTCTATCAAATGCTTTTTGAAGCTAGTCTCTAGCACATCTAGAAGTGCTTCATCTTTTTGATACGAAATGAGTGAGTGGTTTCATGCATTTGTTAGGAACAGCTTTATATAAAAAATAATATAGATATATAGGTAAATATAGATGTGATATATATTATAAAAACTTTGTTTATGGTTGTGAATTTAAAAAAGTAAATTTTATTGTATGTGTATAGCTAGGCATTTAATATGAGTTTTATAATATGTAATAAGACAAATTAATTATTAATTAACTGGACTACTTTGTACAATGCATAAATGTATAGAATAATATAAATTATCTTATTTAATATTGTAAAAAAACAATTACAATTAGTAGATAATTTAAGCCATTTAACAAAAGTCTGATTTCCTTTTTTTCAATATTTTTTCAGCCATATAAGTATTAAGTTCATGTTTGTAAAAAGAACCTAAAATCGGTGTTTTTATATAATTATCTTTAATTGTAAATATTTCTGTTAAACATTTGGTTAATAAGCTTTTGAATAGTTTGCCTTGTATTTACTTATGCGTACAAGTTAACTATGTTAATAGTATTCAATATCAAGAATAAAAATAATTTTATAAAAATTCAATAAATAAAAATTAACTAGCAAATTCTAAATTTTAAATAGAAATTAAATGTTTTTCTGAATTAAATAATATTTTTTTTAATTTGAATTATTATGTCATAGAATTTTGCTCATTTAGCATTTAAGTACTTGAACAAAAGAAATTACTATCAAAACAAAAGAAACTAAATTTGTAAATGAAAATATGTTTTAATAAAAAAATTGTAATTTAACAGCTTAAAAAAAAGAACAACAAAAAATATTATAAAAATTCATATTGTAAAAGTAAAGGTTATTTCAATATTACAAAACACATATGTTTCAAGTGTTCTAAAAAGAAAATAGGTTTTTAGTATTCAATAAGAATTTACCATTAAGAATTTTGTACGTTGTTATTTGTGAAAAGCGAAATTTCTGTTATTGTTTTTAAGAAAAAAAATCACGCTTAATATTCCGCTTGTCACGACGACACTTTTTTTAGAACACCAAATAAATAATATAATTTTAATAGAGAATCTAGATTATCAGTTGTAGGAAATGTAATGATAATTTAGATAAAGTATGATATGTAATACTAATCTAAATTATAAGGAAAACTGTACTTTTAAACTAAAATTTTTTACTAGAAATATGGTAAGAATAATTCTGTTAAATATTATTATTATTTTTATAATAAACCAAGGAGGTTATCTGCAGGACAAAATATTCTACCCTTTTTCTTAAAATTAAAAAGTTTAACTCAATTTAACTGATGGACCCTGCTCCGTTTTGTCAGTAATAGAATACTCGGTTAGTAAAAGTTACAAGTGACTTTTTTCTTTGTAGAATATCGTGTAGAATATCGTGATCAAGCCTACAACATACCCAGAGTGACGTTGTTCTAGGCACGATATAAGAACTTATTTTAAAAAGAAATTAATGTGAAAAAAATCCCGTTAAAAATGATACCTGAAATTTTTTTTTTTCGTCTCAAACTAATTTATAAATTTGTGAATAGTTAAAATATGAACAATTAAAATAATTAAAAATTCCTTTTGAAAAAATTTTTTAATCAAACTTATAATTAATAAAACTAGAAATTTATCTTAAAGTGTTCAGTTAAAATAATGAACAATTGCTTTGGAAAATTTTTTTTTTAATCAAACTTATAAAACTAGAAAATTATTATAATTTTTGTAAATTTTAAATTCAAAACAGTGTTTTAAAATTTTAAATAATTCTTCTAAAAAATATTAAAAATGACTTGTTTTAATAAACAAAAAGAAAAGGGAAAGTGATACTTGTGAAAATCCAGATACCAGAAAGAGTTTCTTTTCGGACGAGTGCATCTGGCTTGGTCAACCCATAAAGAGAACAATTAAGAATAAGGTAGTAAGAGAAGCTGAAGCAATCTTAAATTCATACATTACTTCTTTATCCTGGGATGAAATAAAAATATGTTTAAGGATACGCTATGTAGATAAAAGGGGCATTATACCAAAGAACATCAGATGTCATCATTAACTCAGGAAGTAAAACAATTCTATACGGAAGTTTACCAGCATCTTTCAATAATCATCAACAGATTGCCGTCAATGAATCTTGAGCAAAATGTGTTGGAATCTACGACCTAAACTTATAAAAGAAAAGCTTTAAAAGCTTTTGTTAGAGAACTAGAAGGAGATGTACAAAATTTCCTGGCATGGCATCAACCCAGAGATTTACCACACGCACAATCAATTAATATCAAGAAGACCACAAAATCACTCAAATCAAACTTCGACAGAAAATCCCCCACCAAATCTACCACCAAGAGGAATTAAACCAAACAGATTTTAGACCAACCCATCACAGTCACAATCATTTTTTTCTCCACAATAAAACAATTTATTACAGTTCAAATCCATCTTTCTAAAATCGAAAACCTAATTTTCAGAATAATAATTTTCAATATCCCTCAAAATAATTTTCAAAATAGAAACTTCCATAATAATTTGCAAAATAACGGAAATTTTAATCCTGCACAAATTAATAAAAAAGATAATAGAACCATAAAGGAACTATATAAACATATAGAGTATTTATCCAGTACAAAATTTTTTAGTCAATTTTTTGTATGTCACATCCACTCAAACATTATTTCACAATTTGTTATATATATTATATTATAAATTGCTTATAAATTGAGCAAAAGTCATTTTAAGCTCATAAAAAAAAAAATTGTCTTTTTAACTCATTTTTTGAGTATTATATCCTTGTTAATATTCAATATTTCAATTTAGCTTTCGAAAAATAGAAAGTTTTCTAAATAAAATAATTTCAATATACATATGGATTTGTTTTACTTTGCTTTGCTTTGCATCGTATGGAAGATACTATACTATACATATACAATATACATATAGCTATGTCATGTTTTTATTTATTATTATACACCACATAATAGAAATTGGGAATGTTTATCAATAAGATCTTTTGCTTTTTTTTAATGCTAGAGTGTATTTGTATGTATATAGTATATTTGCATACATAGAATATACTTTATATATATATTATATATGATATAGATTTTATTTTTGCCTGTCTTTATGTATGATTTTTAATAAATGGCACGATTTACATTTTTGTAATATATGTATGTATGTATGTATGTATTTAAATTGCAATTGTTTATTCAAGAAAAGTTTTAAAATTAAAACTAATTTTTAAAAATTAATAATTATTTTGATATGTATGTATTATCATTTTTAAAGATACATACATATGTACATAATGTATCATTTTTTAAAGATTATATGTATGTCAGTAATTATTTATACTTTTAAAAAATAATATGTACTTTCTATTAAAATTAAATACACTGCATCAATAAAATCACTTTTTAACAAATAGTTAGCTTCTGGAAGTTCTTTGTCCAGATTTTCTTTAAAATGATTTGATCTGATTGATTTTAATAAAGTTTTTATTGATGTTAAAAAAATTTAGTCATGGTATTAAATCATGTTAAATGCTTAAAAGTTTTTGAAAATTTTGTAGGTATCTGGTTTTCATAAAGTCTTATTTCAGAAAATGATTATATTGAAGTAGGTATATAAATGATATACCTATTTAATTTTTGGTAAAGTTGAGAAAGTAGCCCGACACCCGATCGCCCGAGCCGATACCCACACTCGATTGTGATCGCCCAAAGTAGTCCGATACCACACCCCGATTGTATTTCAATTTTTCATAACAATTGGGTGCGGTTGCTATTCTAAAACGTTGCCGTCAATTTGAATTTAATTTTAGTAAGTAAAATTTAGGGCATAAATTTAGAATAGGTACGTATACATACATATGTACATACATATATTGTTAGATTGTTTTGTAATTTTTCACAATCAAAATTCACTTAAAATAATGAATTTCTCTTGGGGTAGCGATTGGCTGCGGAGGCTTTAAGGTGCTTTGAAAATTGTGCATACATATTTAAATAACGGTAAATATCTCAAATATATATATATATGAATGTATGTGCGAGATTCTGAGATAGAGTTGGGATTTTAGAGTTGGTTACCGAAAGGTACATTTGTATATTTGTGGCTATAGATATTATTTTTAAATTAAAGAAAAAAATTTTTCTGTGATCAATGTACCTACTAATTCATTTTTAAAGAAATCTGATGATATTTTATTACTCGTTTCGGAGCAATTTATTTATCAAAAAATTTTTATTATTTTTTAATTTTAAGTAATAAAAATTGGGTTTTTTACGCCAATTGGAAAATTATTATTATATTATAATACCTACACCAGTTGGCTTTTTCACTGTTAAAATTGATCTTCTTCTTTCCTTTCTTAACAAAAAAAATTTCTTTTAAATTAACCTTTTTGGCTTTCAGTACATTCTTCATCTTGCTTTAAAAAGCTACAATTTTGATTTTTATTTTATGACTAACTATTTTATATCTAATCTTTGAATTTTTTTAAAATGTAATTTAATTTTGAATTTTATATTAAAATAAACTACATATTGTAATATAATATAAAATTTCTAACTACTAGGATCAAAGAATGAATTCTAATGTTTAATTTAGTTTTTATCAAACATATATGTACATAAATAATTGTTTTTCAAAAAAACAAACAAAAATGAAATAAAAAATTATTTTTATTCTTTGTCCGGAAAGTGAATTTTTTTGTCCGTAAACTGAATTTTAGTGTCCGAAAACTAAAGAAATCGAATACTTTTTTATTTATTTTTCAATTTTATCTTATTTTTTATTCAAATGTTTTAAAATAAAATAATTTGTATTTAGAATATTCCAAATTAACAAGAAAAAAAAACCTTTGTATAGCTATAGGATTTACAAAATTACGAGTAACCAAAGTTTAAAAAAAGTTATTCGGCGGGAAACCGATGCCACCAGCCTACCATAATACTTGTAAGAGTTATGAGCGCTAGCTATTTAAAATAAAAAATTGTGCAATTACAAAAATCATTTGAATTATATTATAAAAAATGAATTATATTATGGTTTTTATTATAAAAATTATTATAAGAGTAACTATAATTATTAATATAATTCACCCATTCAAACATTAATACATTCAACATTGATAATATACCATTTATATACTATTCAAAATTCAAATTAGTTTATATTCTTTATGTTAAATAAATTCTTTATTTATATTTTAGACATTCATATTATTTTCATAAGTAATATAAATATATTTAAGTGCACATTTACGATTATATTTACAAGTATAAAAAATTAGTAATTCTCATTTACAAAATGCTTATAATTTATAAGTGAAAATATTTTGAGTATTGAGTAAATTTGGGTACAATAAGATGTATATTGAGTAATTTTGAGTACAAAACGTTTTTAAGAAATTGACTAGAGAATTTTGTACTGGATAAATACTCTATGTATATAGTTTCTTTATGATAGAACACAGTATTCGCATGTTGTTAATTACCAAAATTTCAAAAGACCAAAATCTCAAATGAATGGTCAAATATAAAATGCAAAGAATTCTTCATACAGAACCTGAAAAAACAGGTGACGAAAAACATTGTTCATGCAATACTCAGTCAGAAAAGAATAATAATGATAATATTCCTACTAATAACGAAATTTTTTTAGATTAGGTAGTTCTTCACTCCCATATATTGAATATGAAGAGAACGGAAAAACATTAAAATTTCACATTGACACTGCTTCTAATAAAAATTATATCCAATCACATTTAATAAAACATTCTTTAAAAAATGAAACAAAATTTTACGGAAATTCAAAGGTGGTTAAAGATATTGAAAAAACAGAATTTTCTGTAAATAATGGGAAATACGAATTTACTCGTCTTTCATTTGGGCTTAAAAATGGCTCCTCAATATTTCAAAGAACTCTTGACGATATTTTAAGAGAATATATCGGGAAAGGTTGTTATATTTATGTTGACGATATAAAAATATTCGGTAAAAATGATGATGAACATTTCGAAAAATTAATAAATATATTTTACACTTTGGAAAAATCTAACATGAAAATCCAGTAAGATAAAAGTGAATTTCTTAAAACGGAAATTGAATTTTTAGGATTTGTAGTTTCCTTAGATAGAATAAAATCTAATCCGAAAAAAGTACAAGAATTTTGCGACCTGCCAAGACCAAAAACTCTAAAAGACTTAAGGTTTTTCCCAGGGATGTCAGGATACTATAGAAGGTTTATACAAGAATATGCCAAAATCACTAAACCCCTGATATACCGTTTAAGAGGGGAAAGAGGTTGTATCTTAAAAAAGAAATCGTTAAAGAAGATAAAATACCCCAATCATAACTCAAACTGGACGAAAAGTACATAAATCTAATGTTAAAAATTAATTGTTAATTATATTTGCATTTGGAAACGTAGAAATTCTGGATTACACATCATCGCAAGTAGTAGCTATAAACATGGGAAAACGAAAATTCAAGAAGGAAATTTTCAGCTAATTCAAGTCACAGATTTAGGTTAATATTATAATCAATTAAAAACAATAATATAATGGATAATCAAGCTGCATTAAAATTGCAATACAAAATTAAAATAAGAAATAATTAATATTACATGTAGTATCCATTGGGCTAAATTAGGCATAATAAATTCTTTCTTAATATCTAGAGTAGAAATAGAAACAATTACTATAATATACAGCAGAAAAAGCTTTAGATTTTTCCAATATAAAAATTATAACTAATAATACTTGTTTATTAGCTACATAGTAGAAATTCCTTTAACTAGAGTAAAGAATTATAATAAATTGTTAATAAAACTAATTAAATTTAAGAATATTATAAATGAATTAAAATTTACAGAAATATTGTCAGATAATAAAAACTTATAAGGAATTCAAAAAAATTGTAACATAATAAATGACTTAACTATTTGTAATAGAAAGAATATTTTTGACATAGGAAATTCAACTTGTATTAAAAATCTGTTTACAAGAAAAAATTCAATATGTAATACTACTAATAACCACCACATACCAACCATCGAAGAAATACAACAAGGGATGATATTGCTGGATCAAGGTAGCGGAGAAATCAATATAGGTCACGAAAAAAGTAATTTATCCTGTACATACAGATATACTACCTGCTATACTACAACCTAAATCAGAACAAAGAGAATTTCGAGAGCAATTATCTCCTGAATTTCTAAAATTCATATTAACAATACTAAATCAGTGGAATTAGTATTAACAGAAAACACACTCAACAAAACCATCAGCTATGGGTCATCAACAATATTAGTCATATTAATAATTATCATAATCATTAGAACATCGTTAAAAAAAGGACACACGGTACAAAACTTTAAACACCAACCAAATAACACATGTAACAGAGTAGCGCTAATCACGAAGAAGAAAAACAATCCCAAATAATTCTCCGTTCAACATCAAATGAGGACATTTGAATTTAAAGGTGGAGAAGTTAACTATGTTAATAATATTCAATATCAAGAATAAAAATAAATTTATAAAAATTCCATAAATAAAACTTAACTAGCAAATTGTAAATTTTAAATAGCAATTAAATGTTTTTCTGAATTAAATAATATTTTAACTTGAATTATTATGTCATACAATTTTGCTCATTTAGAAATTACTATCAAAACAAAAGGAACTAAAACTGTACTTTCCTTTAAGTCCCGCACCCAAGTTGCTTGAAATTTTACATAACGATACATAACGGTACCCAGTGACGTTATCTATATTTGATACACCAAGATTTTGATCGGCAAGGTTATATAAAGGTCAAATTAATTATTTTGAAATTTTTCTAACATTTTGTAATATTTTATTTAAATCGTTAGATTTTTCTTCTACGTCAGTGTACAGAAACCGATCTTAGTATCAGGACCTAATATTATCTTTAATATACATCTTGTTTTATCTTAATCGATGCTGCCGTTTCTAGGATACTGCACTTCAAAGCCAAAATTTTGGTATAAAAAAAAAGAATTTCTTTAGACTGTCTAGAAAGCAAAATTTTTGTAAATTTTCAAAGCTAGCCTATATTTATTATTAAACCGTTAGAAAGCCATCTTTACCCCCTTTTCAACGGTATATAATAAATATGGTAGAGGATGGTAAATAAACCCACCAGAGGACAAAAATTCGAAATTGAAATTGCAATAACAATTTTAATAAAAAATACAATTTAATACTTTATTTCTCATATATTATTTTACCTTTTTGTTTTCTTGTTGAAATATGTATGCAAAAATGCATATGTTTTAAACATAGTATTATGCTTTACTACAGTATTGTATTAAGTGGTTCCTGTATAATATCGTAGACGAAAAATATAACGGTATAAGTATAATATTACAAAATGTTAGGAAAATTTCAAAATAATCAATTTGACTTTTAAATGATCTTGCCGATCAAAGCCATGTCCTATGAAATATATGTGACGTCACTGGGTACCGTTATGTAAAATTTCATTGGAATTGGAAGCGGGACCTAAAGGAAAGTATAGCCGAAATTAAATTTGTAAATGAAATTATGGTTTAATAAAAAATTATAATTAAACATCTTAAAAAACAGAACAACAAAAATTATTATAAGAATTAATATTGTAAAGGTTCTTTTAATATTACAATACACATTTGTTTCTAGTGTTCTAAAAAGAAATTAGGTTTTTAGTATTCAATAAGAATTTACCATCAAGAATTTTATACGTTGTTTTGCGAATATGATAAGCCAAATTTATGTTATTGTTTTTAAGAAAGAAATCGCGCTTAACAATATTCCGCTTGTTGGTCACAATAATACTTTTTTTAGAACACCAAATAAATAATATAATTTTCATAGAGAATCTAGATTATCAGTTGTAGGAAATGTAATGATAATTTAGATAAATTATGATATGTAATACTTCTAAATTATAAGAAAAACTGTACTTTTAAACTAAAAATATGGTAAGAATAATTCTGTTAAATATTATTATTTTTATAATAAACCAAGGAGGGTATCTCCAGAAAAAAATATTCTTTTCTTTTTCTTAAAAGAAAGTAAAAATTTGAACTCAATTTAACTCAATTTAATTACATAATCTCAAACTTTATATTTTATTGTTCGGAAACTTTGATTGCATGTAAATGTTCTTTAAAATGGATTTTTCGTTTGTTTTTGTAACTTTTTTAGGTTGCAGTTCTATTGTACTATGGTATGTAGAATATTTTTCAATTAATCTATGCAAAATAGCATTTCAATTTTATTTTACTTGAAAATTAAACTTTTCCCATATTGCGTTTTTTAAAATGCGGTTAAAGCGTTATACTATAGAAGTTTTTAATTCAGAAAATGTGGGATAAGTTCTTGTAATTTTTTATAGAATGGAACGCACGAGTATAATGAACCAATCGTTATTTATCCCGAATTTAACAAAACTTTTACTCTTACAACAGACGCAAGCCAATTCGCTCTTGGTGCCGTACTATCACAAAACGGACGCCACGTGTGTTATTTTAGTCGTACTCTTAACGAGCATGAAGTACACTGCATTACAATAGAGAAGGAATTATTGGCAATCGTATGGGCCACAAAGTACTTTTGTCCTTACATTTTCGGAAGAAAATTCCTAATTGAGGCAGACCATAAGCCAGTCCAATGGCTCTTCTCCATAAAAGAACCTAACTCAAAACTAGTTCGTTGGCGTCTCAAGCTTTCCGAATTTGATTACGAAATCAAATATAAAAAAGACGTTCAAAATGGTAACGCCGATGCTTTATCACATATAGAAGTAAACCTTAATGAACAGCAAATGTTCGGAAATAACGAGACAAATGAATTTATTGAAAATAATAGTATACCAATTAGTAAATCTCCTTTAAATGTATTTAAAATTCAAATTTCTATTAATTATAAAACAAATTCAGGTTCTCTTAGAATTAGGAACTTAAAAATATTTAATAAATGTAGAAAAGTAATTCACACTAAAAATTTCGATGAACAAACAGCCATTACTGTTTGAAAAATCATTTCAATCCTAAAACTATCAATGCAATTTATATTGAAGACTCTGATATTTTAGAAACCTTACAAAAAATGTTCGCACATTTTTCATCTAGTGGCCAATTAATTAAATGTAACAAATTATTAGAAGATATAGTAGACGAAGAGCAACTTGCCGAAATTATAGAAAAAGAGCATTTTTCAAAAATAATCATCGCGGAATTTCAGAAGTATGCAATGAACTGAAGTTACTATACTACCACCAAAAGTTATGCGATAGAGTAGCGCAATTTTTAAACAACTGCAAGATTTGTAATCTCGAAAAATATGAAAGAAAACGCATAAAAACAAAGTTCAAAATAACACCTTTAGGTCCTAACGAAATAGTCCATATTGACGTTTTTTATAGCCTAGATCAAACATTATTTTTAACGTTTATCGATAAATTTACTAAGTTTGCGCAAACAATCAAAATGAATTCCCGAACTTGGATCGATTTCAAAAGAGCCGTTTTACAATATTTATCTATTGTGGGAATTTAAAAAAAAATAGTAGTTGATAACGAACTAGGGTTCAAGGCCCTCCCGTTACCGGAATTTCTTCAAAATCAATATATTGAAATTCATTATACCTCAAATAATAATCATACTTCGAACGCCGATGTCGAACGTCTGCACAACACTATTAACGAGCATATTAGACTACTTAAACATTTCGAACGAGTAAATTTGGATACCGTTGAGGAAAAGATTCTAAAAATTATAGCAATGTATGATAATATTATTCACTCGACAACCAACCGTAAACCCATCGACTTCATAAATGATAAAGTTAGGGATACTGATTATGAGAATATCCGTAATAAAATTATAAAAAAAGATCCGCGTAAAAGATCCGCGAGGGGGAAAAAGCCACTCGAAATTTAGAAAAATGGAAATAGAAATATTAGATGAACACCATATAACTAATAAAGATACTGGTCTAAAGTATGATAGTTCTCACGTCAAACCCAAAAAGAGATTTCAAGATATTAATAATCCATCGGTCAAAGCAAAAACAATAAAAGTAAAAAAGAAAAAACGAAATCAAAATCAAACTACAAATTAATAAAAAAAAAAATAGTAAAAATATGCATATTTCTTTTCAGATCACAATGTTCAAAATTGCCCTCTTAATTACAATATTCATACCTTCAAATTTCATTCAAATATTCATACCTTCAATATTCATACCTTTGTGATATTCATACCTAGCACAAAAATTAGAAGTACAAAACATTGATAACAAATGGTTTTATTACAATAAATCTAGGTAATAGAAAAATTCAGAGATTCAGAGAATCAGAGATTTTAAAAAGATAATACATATCATAAACATAACAGAATACGAAAACAGAAGAAATAAAAGAAACAACGGTTTTTAAAAGAGCACATTTCCAAAACACAATACAAACTGTTTAGAATTGTGACTTGCACAAAAATTTGAAAATTTAAAAAATAAAATTTAAGAAATTTTTTGTTATAAGAAAAAATAAATATATGGCTTTCCTGGAATTTTGAGCGGCTGTAAGTCCGGAACCCTATATAATTAAAAAAAACCGTTAACAAACGTAAAAATATATTACTGGAGCTTTAATTTTTATGTCTTGGCGTAGAAAAATTTGTGTAGGTGCTTAAGTTACAAGTGCCTAAAAATAGCAAATTTTCAATTTTTCAGCCCTAATACCTCTTAAACAGGATGAGGTGCAAAAAAACTTTCTAAGAAAACTTATACTAATTCTAAAAGTTCTTTCTTGTTTCAAAATTTCAGGTTCCTATCTAAAGGCATGGCGGAGTTATGAAAAAAGAAATTTCATGCAAAATGTGGTTTTGTAACATAACGGTAAATTTGAATAATAAATTACAAAATATTGCATAATTTTAATATTGGCTTCACGTAGATAATAAAATTTACGGTCTTCTGGCGGTTTTAGATTGTAAAAACTATTACGCAGAGCCTGAGATACATACATCTGAAAATAGGGCTTTGTCGAAATTTTTAAGAGCTGTAACTCTGAAACCCTATATAACTAAAATAAACCTTTAACACACGTTAAAATATATTACTGTAGCTTTAATTTTTATATCTTTCCGAAGTAAAATGTGTACAGGTTCGTAAGTTACAGGTGTTTAAAAATAGCAAATTTTCAATTTTTGAGCCTTAATACCTCATAAACAGGGGGTGACCCAAAAAAATTTTCTAAGCAAATTTATACTATACTATAGTTCTTTCTTGCCTCAAAATTTCAAGCCTCTATCTAAAAGTGTGAAGGAGTTATGAAAGTAGAAAAATCATGCAAAATTTGGTTTTCACATAACAGTAAATTTAAATACTAAATTTAAAAAAAATGTATAATTTTGATAATCATTTAGAAAGGTAAAAAAAATACCTGTCGAATGACGTTTTCACAGTGAAAAAATCTTAAGGAGAACATAAGATATATGCATTTAAAAATAGGGCTTTTTCAAAGTTTGAGGGGCTGCAGCTCCTGCGTTTTTGTCCTACATGTCCTCCGAACATATGATCATTATGATACTGATTTAGTATAGTATTTATATCAATTCTTTTCTCAACCGTTTTTGAAGAGTTAATTAACGGAATTTTTAATTTCTTTAAAGCTCTATTACCTATTTCTTTAAAGTTGTTTATTGTATGTTGAGTAAATATAAAATCTCTATTATCAATTTCTAATTCTTTTATATTTATTTTATTAGTTTCTTTTTCTAATGCGCATATAAATAACTCTAAAGTTATCTTTTTTTAACCGTAAATTTACTCATATCTAAATTGCCTATACATTTTCTTTTCTTTAAATATTTTACATAAAATTTCATTATTGGTTTTTTTTATTTTTATTTTTTATTTAGGGTTTCTATGATTTTATGATTTTATTTTTAGTATTATTGATTTTAATAGTACTTTTAAGGCTGCTGTTGTTGCCATCTCCTCTAACAGATTGACAGAATCGATAAATAATTGTAAAATTAGCGGGAGCTGTAAGAGACATTATTTCTTTTATTGAGTTAACAATGTCAGAATTAGTATCAGAGTCAGAATTTGAATCTTCTGATATACTTTTAAGATGAAATACACTGTTTGGTATAGAATATTCACAATTCAATATTTTATACACCCTTTTTAATCTATCCCTTGCGAAATGAAAATGTTCTATCAAGTTTTTTTTATTATTCGATTTAATCCACAATTTTTGTAATACTTTTCATAATTTGTTGTAACTTTTTATAATTCTAATTTTATTTTTATTTAATGTCAACGGATTCTTTGACCTATTTTCTTTTAATATCGTCCTTGTAGCCTTTAAAAAATCATTTCTTGCTGTTATTATTATTTTAGGCATGAGTTTTTAAATCAAAAATAAGGATATAATATCAAGAACAGATAAATGCTTATTTCTCTTTTTTTTTTTTTTTCTTTTTTTAAATCAGAACAAATTAGATTTTAATTTTTATTTTTTTTTTTTCTTTTTAAAAAAAAAATTATGAATTTTAGTATGAATAATTATATATTAATAATAGAATTATTAATATGAATAAGCGAAATATCAAGATTGTTTTTTCCTTTAGTTTCATAAAAATACTTAACATACTATTTGATTTTATTTTATTTTGTCTATATTAGTAGTGAATTTTAGATATTTAAAAAAAATTTTATACCTATTTATCGTTCGAACCTTTTACTTTAACTTTTAAATATTTTTAGTGAAATACATAAAAAAATGTTGATATTAAAGATACTTATACAATTAAAATTCATTATAAAATAATTAGGCTTTTATTTCGTATATTTTTAAAATTTAATATTTAGGAAAAAAAATTGATTTGAAATGAGGCTTTGTATTCATTGTACATTATTTTAGAGTCTCAACCAAAGTTTCGCTACTTTTAAAATTTTTAGGAAATTATTTAAAATTTATAGTTTTTAAGTAATTAGAAAATAATAAAATAAAAAAATGTGCACTTAGCTTTATTCAATTTGAGGAGCTCGAGCTTGGTACCTGCTTTTGATGTACTTTCGGTGATGCTGGTAGAGTATGTTGACTGCTTCTAATATCTTGATTGTAGTGATGATAATGAGCAGAATCTTGATGTTGTCGTTGTTATCCTACAAAATTTCCACTATTACTTGTTGTTTATTTCGCCTTCATTATCTATTTTTGAGGTTTTTCCACCCATTTTAAACACTTGATTAAGCACTGTTTTTTATTCTTTTACTGATATTTTATTTTTATTTTTAATTTTTCTTTTGATTCTTTTTGTTATTGCCATTATTACTATTTAATTTTTTAACACTTCTTCAGTTTTAGTTAAAATTAATTGTAAAATAGTTTTAATTTACTTAAAAATGGTTTCAACTTAATGTAGTTTTACTTATCATCACTTATAATTTTAAAATATTTAAGATTGTTTTATAGTCACTTATACATAGTTTTAGTTTTTAAAATATATTATTATTAAAATTATAAAATTTAGAAAGGTAAAAAAAATACCTGTCGAATGACGTTTTCAGAGTGAAAACATCTTAAGGAGAACATAAGATATATGCATTTAAAAATAGGGCTTTTTCAAAGTTTGAGGGGCTGCAGCTCCATAATTGAGGGGGCTACATGAAAAAGTTGTTCCACAAATAATTTTTTTTTATGAGACCTACCCATGGTTAAAATTTTTTTTCTCTATCTTTAACGGTGTAGAAGTTTTGTAAACAGACGGATGGACGGACGGACGGACAGAGTGTAACTAATAAGCAAATTTTTTCAAAATTTTTTTGGAAATGTACTAAAAACTTATGAAAATTTTTATACAAAAATTAATGACAAAATAATTTTACCTTTCTATACTACAAAAATAATTGAAAATAAAACTTTGAATCATATAAAATTTGAAGAATTTCATGTCAAAAATATAGAAAATAATAGAAAACATATTAACGAAATTGTAAACAAAAAATATAAAAATCATGTAATAAATATATCTATCAATATTTTTCTTATGTTTTTTATAATTATTGTAATTTTAATAATAAAATGTTTACACAAAAAGCATAAGAAAATCATAATAAATACTTCGTCGGAGCATCAGAGTAACGGTGGGGGTATTATAAACACCACTAACTATAAAAACGCATTATTTTAAATATAATTATTTTCCCACAGATTTATTTTCAATAAATCTAAAACATTCTTGTCAATTCAGCCTGTGCACATTATAGAAATACATATTATTACTTTCCCATAGATAAAATTCTCATTATGTTAATACGACACCTATATTCTTAAAAAAAGTAAATAATTTTTATCCCATAGATTTACCTTCAGTAAATCTACACATTCCTGCAAATTCAGCATTTGCAATATTATCATAAAAACATAATTATTTTGCCATATACAAAATGCCTACTAATCGAACTTTTAATGTTCCCACAAAATAATATCTTTCCAACTAATTTTATATGACACCTATATTCATAAAGAACTAAATTATCCCATAGATTTACTTTCAATAAATCTATATACAAGTTCCTGCAAATTCAGCATCTGGAAAATTATTATAAAAGTAATTATTTTTCACACATACAGAATTCCTATTAATCGAACTTTTATTGTTCCCACAAAATATTGCTTCAATAAGCAAAAATTATAATATAAATATCAGGAAATAAACGAATTAAATTGAGTTCTGTTCTGGATTTCAAACCATACGCTGAAGCTCCATTATTAAATAAACATTTTAAATTAAACTAAATTAAATTGAATAAAAATTAAAAAGTTAAGTTATTGAATGTATAACTGTATTATATAAATACATAATTAAATTTGTTTTTGTATAAAAGAAAAAAAGAAAAAATATAAAAAGTGTTAAAATAAAATTAAATATTGTTTTTTTTTATGTTCTCCAAAAATCGAATCTAAAATTTTAACTACTCTATTTTTATGTACAGTTTCTTCTTTATTATCTGTAGTAATAATTTAATTTTTAATTTTTATTTGCACCTATAATTTTTAATTTTTATATTTGCCTATAATATCTGTAATTTCAAATGGTCCGTTATATAGTCCATCTAATTTGTGTGCATTTTCTTTTCTTAATAAAACTCTATCCTTAATTTCAAAGTTATAGCCTTTTGTCTTTTGGTCATATTTTATTATTTAGTTTTGATTTATATAAGAGATATTGAGCATTTTTGTTCATGACTTCTAAATTATATTATAGTTCTTTATTGTAACTATCAAAATTATAGATTGGATCAACTTTACTAGTTAATATCAGTTCTGGAATTAATGCTGTTTTCCCAAAAACTAATTCGAATGGAGCGTATTATTAAGAACTCTATGATTTCTTTCTATAATTCCTAATATTTAATGGTGGTAAGCTGTTCAACATTTATGTTCTATATTTAACAAACTAAGGACTTCTCTCATTATTTAATTTTTATATTCAGTTCCTTTATATGTTAGAATACTTCTAATAGGTCCAAATATCAAAACACAATTCTCAACGATTGCTTTTGCAACTGTTTTAGCTTCTTTGTTGGGAATTGGTAACGTTATTAAAAATTTTGTCAAGTCACAGATAATTGTTACTGCGTATTGATTATTATTTATGATCTTTGATAAAGGACCAATTGTATCAATTACTACTATATCGAACGGTTTTTGAGGTATATCTGTTATTTGTAACGGTTCTTTATGTTTTAATTTTTCTTTATTTATTTGACATTTTCTACAGTTCTTTATAAATTTCGAAATGTCTTTTGCCATTCCTTTCCAATAGTATTTTGCTCTTAATTTAGCATAGAGGCGTTTTTGTCCTACATGTCCTCCGAACATATGATCATTATGATACTGATTTAGTATAGTATTTATATCAATTCTTTTCTCAACCGTTTTTGAAGAGTTAATTAACGGAATTTTTAATTTCTTTAAAGCTCTATTACCTATTTCTTTAAAGTTGTTTATTGTATGTTGAGTAAATATAAAATCTCTATTATCAATTTCTAATTCTTTTATATTTATTTTATTAGTTTCTTTTTCTAATGCGCATATAAATAACTCTAAAGTTATCTTTTTTTAACCGTAAATTTACTCATATCTAAATTGCCTATACATTTTCTTTTCTTTAAATATTTTACATAAAATTTCATTATTGGTTTTTTTTATTTTTATTTTTTATTTAGGGTTTCTATGATTTTATGATTTTATTTTTAGTATTATTGATTTTAATAGTACTTTTAAGGCTGCTGTTGTTGCCATCTCCTCTAACAGATTGACAGAATCGATAAATAATTGTAAAATTAGCGGGAGCTGTAAGAGACATTATTTCTTTTATTGAGTTAACAATGTCAGAATTAGTATCAGAGTCAGAATTTGAATCTTCTGATATACTTTTAAGATGAAATACACTGTTTGGTATAGAATATTCACAATTCAATATTTTATACACCCTTTTTAATCTATCCCTCGCGAAATGAAAATGTTCTATCAAGTTTTTTTTATTATTCGATTTAATCCACAATTTTTGTAATACTTTTCATAATTTGTTGTAACTTTTTATAATTCTAATTTTATTTTTATTTAATGTCAACGGATTCTTTGACCTATTTTCTTTTAATATCGTCCTTGTAGCCTTTAAAAAATCATTTCTTGCTGTTATTATTATTTTAGGCATGAGTTTTTAAATCTAAGATAAGGATATAATATCAAGAACAGATAAATGCTTATTTCTCTCTTTTTTTGTTTTTTTTTTCTTTTTTTAAATCAGAACAAATTAGATTTTAATTTTTATTTTTTTTTTTCTTTTTAAAAAAAAAATTATGAATTTTAGTACAATAATTATTAATATGAATAAGCGAAGTATCAAGATTGTTTTTTCCTTTAGTTTCATAAAAATACTTAACATACTATTTGATTTTATTTTATTTTGTCTATATTAGTAGTGAATTTTAGATATTTAAAAAAAATTTTATACAAAGTTTAAATTAATAATATACCTATTTATCGTTTGAACCTTTTACTTTAACTTTTAAATATTTTTAGTGAAATACATAAAAAAATGTTGATATTAAAGATACTTATACAATTAAAATTCATTAGGCTTTTATTTCGTATATTTTTAAAATTTAATATTTAGGAAAAAAAATTGATTTGAAATGAGGCTTTGTATTCATTGTACATTATTTTAGAGTCTCAACCAAAGTTTCGCTACTTTTAAAATTTTTAGGAAATTATTTAAAATTTATAGTTTTTAAGTAATTAGAAAATAATAAAATAAAAAAATGTGCACTTAGCTTTATTCAATTTGAGGAGCTCGAACTTGGTACCTGCTTTTGATGTACTTTCGGTAATGCTGGTAGAGTATGTTGACTGCTTCTAATATCTTGATTGTAGTGATGATAATGAGCAGAATCTTGATGTTGTCGTTGTTATCCTACAAAATTTCCACTATTACATTGTTGTTTATTTCGCCTTCATTATCTATTTTTGAGGTTTTTCCACCCATTTTAAACACTTGATTAAGCACTGTTTTTTATTCTTTTACTGATATTTTATTTTTATTTTTAATTTTTCTTTTGATTCTTTTCGTTATTGCCATTATTACTATTTAATTTTTTAACATTTCTTCAGTTTTAGTTAAAATTAATTGTAAAATAGTTTTAATTTACTTAAAAATGGTTTCAACTTAATGTAGTTTTACTTATCATCACTTATAATTTTAAAATATTTAAGATTGTTTTATAGTCACTTATACATAGTTTTAGTTTTTAAAATATATTATTATTAAAATTATAAAATTTTCTTATTTAATCAATTTTTTTTTTTTTGAACATTCTCTGTTTTTTTTTATTATAAATATTTTTAATTTCTTCCCCTAAGCAGAATAAACTAAAATTTTCGGTTTTAAACCACGCACACCCGAACGGTCACGGTTCGCTTTACCAGGTTAATTCAATAAAAACTCAGTATGACTTCTCTTACTTAACTGTTTATTTATTTTCATATTTTACCTAATACTAATACATTACTTTTTTTTTATTTTTACATGCTACCCAAACTCCAGGAAAGTTTTCCTTTTTACAAAATCATTGTAGGTTTGAGCAAGAAGCAGAGAAGTTCAAAGGAAATATGAATATAAAGGAGAATTAGAGACGAACCGGGTAAATTGGAGGCGAACCTGAATAGGTTTGTTTTGAAAAGTTGCAAATTGTATAATGGACCATTTGTATCAGATGGGAACACATTGGGTGGAAGCATGTTCCACATTTTAGCGGTTCTCACAATAAAAGAATTTCCATAAACAGTTTTTAAACCACCTAGGAATTTCCACGGTGTAGAAATTAGCACTTGAGGCTCTCCTAGTGTTGCGTTGGCATTGTTTAAGTGGAGGCATTATTGATTCGATAGAACAAGTGTCATTACCTACAAGATATCTATAAAAGAGAGATAAAGCTCCAATATTTCGACGTGAGTTAAGAGGAGTAAAGGTTCCCTGAACAGTAGGGTCGCCAATCGGAAGGCGCGATTTTGAATTTTGTCCATGTTTGAGCAGCGCCAGCCGATACTCCATCTTAGGTCGAATATATGCTTTATAGATATTGGCCAGATCACTAGGGGAAAAATAAGCTTTACAGCGAAAAAGAAAACCTAAACATTTGGCAGCTTTTTTTGGCTATATCAAAAATATGCTCATTCCACAAAATGTTTTGATTAAGCTGCATGCCTAAAATATTTAAATTTGCAGACTGCTGTATATTTTCCGCTTGGAACCGTAGAATTGGTATAGAATGACCTCTTTTGCAAGAGATCTGACAGCTTTCAGTTTTGGAAGTTTGAACTCAACTCTGTTTCTAATACCCCAATCAGCTATTTTCGCTAGGTCGTGGTTAACTGAACCAGCCATAATTTTCCTTTTTAAACTGATTGCGGTTGAAGTAGCATTCGATTTTTTTAAAAATCATCAGATGCCACCAGAGTGCTGTCATCGGCAAAACTATAGATTGGATTGAGGGTAGAACTGAATAGGTCGTTAATGAAAATTAAGAAGAGAGTGGGAGATAAGGCGGAGCCTTGTGGAACGGCAGCATTTATTTTATGAGTGTCAGACATAAAACTGTCGACAAGGATACGAATACAACGATTCGAAAGAAAATCCTCAATCCATGCACAGAAGGAGCTGCCCAACCCAATTGCCTTGACATTTGCTCAGAAGAGCAGAATGCCATACTCGATCAAAAGTATTTTAGATATCGAGAGCTACAACCTCAGATTCACCGGAACAATGAATGCTGGTGTTGAGCTTCTCGTAGAGACAAGTTAAAAGATCACTTGTAGATCGATGACTACGAAAGCCGTATTGGCGATCATTTAAAATACGCGAGCTATTCAGGTATCTCAAAAGCCTTTTGTTTACCAAAATTTCCATAATTTTGGAATTAAGGAAATTTATGGACATTTTGAAGAGGACCGAAGTGATGGCGATTGGTCGGTAATTTGAAGGGTCGCTTTTGTCACCTTTTTTGGGAATTGGAGAAACGTGTGCAACTTTCCATTGCCTGGGATATTTACCAATGAGCGTGCGAAAAGATTACGCAGGGGTTTCGAAATGGGAGAGGCTATATGTTTGAGAACCATAGCTGGAATTCCATCAGGGCCAGTGAACTTTTTAACATTCAGATTCGTTAGAACTTTCATTACAGCACGTGACCTGAAGTATACCCTTTATTTATACCCTTTTGTTTTATACTTTTAATTACAAATCATAATTATAAAACGATATTATATGGTAATCAATACCATTTACATTCTTATCAATAAATAATACAATAAGTAGCATAGCATAATTTTTGCATTCCTTAGCTTATTAACATCAATCAAAGAAAGTATCAGAATTATTCAATGCATTGTAATATAATATATCAAATTTTTCTTAATGTGAATGCATTCAAACCAATTTAGTAAAGAATGAAAATTAAACAAAAAGTGGCCTGTATAATTCTTATCTTTAAGTTAATAAGGGCAATTCATTATGCTATTCACTACTTATGTATTTTATATTACATATATAACACAAAATTTATATCACTTTTAAAAAATTTTAAATCCCAACATCTTAAACACGAGGTTTATACTATCTCGCCTATTAATTAACAAAAAGCAAATACTCTTCCTTGTAAAGAAATTACAAATTACAGTTATCTCAATCATTAATATACCTCTCACTTGTATTCATTCTCAAGCAATTAATTATTGATATAAATAGCAGCATATAAGTCAATTATTCTACAGTACTGAACAAAAAAGAATTTCAATATCATTTATATTAATATAAAAGCATCAGAAAGAAAATTTACGGATTAGAATCATTTTTAAACTCCTTCGATACTGACATTGAAGTATTAGTACTAGCAGGAATATCGATTAGTAAATCTGAAAACAACTTTTTCAATCTTCTAGACTACACCGTCTATTTCTCAAACACACATAACTCCTACTGTGGTTTCGACAATTTTTTATGCAGTTTAACATCATTAATGAACAAGCATAATAATAAAATCAAATCAAAAAACAACAAAAAAAATGATTAAAGTCTGCTACTCCTTTCTTAAATATAAACGGAGGTATTCCGATGACACTCACGTTGTTCATTTATATAATTCTTACAGAACAAAACTAGAAAAAGGATTTTTTAGGCTAAACTCGAATTTTGCTTCGCAGAAATATCGAAAGACTCGTAGAAATATGCCACAGTAAAAAAACTGTGGCATATATACAAAAAAATCACTCAAACCACATTCTGTAAGTGGCCATGATAACGTATCCACGAAATTTGTGGAAAAGTACGCCAATAGGCTAGATCCGATATTGCTAAAATTTATAAATACATCTTCCTAATAGCTGCGTGACTCTTAAGTTTGACCTCATTCTCGGATGTAGGAAAAATATACATAAACTGGATTTACTTTATTTCTGGTACCAAAAACATTGTTATTAAATTTATTTGCTAAATCTGAACCAACTGTTTTGAAGTAGTGGTTAAATTTGTTGGCAATTTTAGTTTTATCCATTAAATCCTTACCAATCCTTATGATTAATAACAATATTTGACCTGGTGCTTTTAACCGATCTACCTAATACCAGCTGGTTCAGTAACTCCCAAATTTTTTTAGAGTTGCCAAAAGCTTTTTGCATATGAATGTTGAAACAGTTTTCTTCTGCCCTTCTCACAAATAATGGTGTTCCTCATTTCGATAAAGCCATGTTTCATTGCAAATGATAATATCAATTTTAGGATGATTTCGGAGGAATAATATTATTTCGTCCCTTTTATTTCTGATGCTTCTAAAATTAATGTACGCAATGGTACACTTTAGTGTATGATAACTTATTATGAATCAGAAGAGTGCGGATAAAGGCAATACAATACAGTTAATCACAACAGTAATTCATTTTAGATTAAATAAATGCACCTTGACTCATGAAAATCGGACAATGTTAGCTTGATGCGATATAACTTTTTGCTTCCAATTTTCTAATTTTACAATTTAAACACTGCATTACAGAATTATTACTGTATTTTCCTTTTTTCATGTTTTCCACAACATTTACCACATAATATTTCACTCGTGCGATTAGATGTAAAATGGCCATAATCATTACATTTGCCATACCTAGGCGCATAAATGTGTTCCTTGATAAATTGATTTTTCCAACCTATATATATAGTATTTACTATAAGTATTTACATTTTTTTAAAGTGTCCTGTTTACACTCTACTATGTACATCTATTGGTTATCTATGCACAATCTTTATTTCATCCGCTTCATTTAACATTAGCATTTATGAACGTAAAGATAATTATTAAAATCTTCATTTGTATCATATTTATCTTCACCTTTTGATGTTGTTATTCTAGGTCTCTTCACACTCACACCTCTTATACTATATTTCGCGGCCATAGTTCTAACAAATTCGTTTTTTAATATCTGACTCTTGTCCTTGCTACCCGGCTTAATAATAACACTTTCATTTTTTAAAACTTTTATATCAGAGTTGGAGACTTTTAGTTTAGCTGATTTATTTTTTCCTTTAACTTTTGTAACTGTAACATCTGACACGACTTTTTTCTTATTTGTCCTAATTATTAAATCTTGTGTGATAATAGTATTATTTTTCGGTATCGGTGTCTGTTTTGTTTTCTGTTTTTTTTTTTTTTTTTACGAGGGTTGGTGGCAAACTCGAAAGTCACCAAGAGGAACTGCACTTGCTTCTTCAGGGTAGTGTTGGAGTTTAACCAACCAAAACCACCCCCTTTTAAAACCAAACTTTAGGATGGAACCTTTAATACAAATGTACAGTTTGGTTTTGGGGATAGGGATGTGGGAATGATAATTGGGGAAATTGGAATTGGGAAATTTGGATTATGGGGGATATGTAGAAAAATTTGAAGTGACATTTTGAAGAAAAATGTTAATGTTCCTCTTAAACTTAAGTAAATCGTGCACATATGAATTACCAACTTTAGGGAACAAATGTGATGGTATATGGTTCCACAAACGGGACGTGTGCATGACAAACGAATTTCCATAGGCTGTATATCGCCATCTTGATAACTCAATATGGTAGGGATGGGTATCTGTTGTCCTCCTTGTTTCTCGTTGGAAAATTTTGAGTGCAGGCATTAATTGTTTTATTTCTTTGGAACAAGTGTTAATCCCTACGAGATACTTATAAAACAAGGTCAGTGACCCAACTGTGCGACGATGGCTGAGTGGAGTGAGCATTGAAATTACACTGGGGTCTTTGATCAAACGAATAGATCTGGTTTGCACATTATTTAAATAACCCAGTGCTGTTTGAGGCCTTGCAGCCCAAATGTGTACATTATACTCCATTTTCGGCCTAATGTACGTTTTATAGATATTGAGATAGATATAGATCAGACAGCATTATATTTTTTGGTATTGAACTCAACTCTGTTGACTTCACCCCATTTTTGAATTTTTGCTAAATCGTTATTTAGCTCACTAATAGTGAAATTTTTTGCTTTTGTATTAACCTGGTGATTAATGTTACAGCGGCTATGAAACTCATAGGAAGCTGCAAGGGTGCTGTCGTCTGCAAACCTATGCATCGGATTGGAGGTTAATGAGTCATTGATAAATATTAAGAAGAGAGTTGGGGATAAAACTGATCCCTGGGGGACACCAGCATTTATTTTGAATTTTTCAGATGAATATCCATCGACCAGTACACGAATCGTGCGATTCGAAAGGAAATCTCCAATCCATTTTAGAAAGACTCTACCTAGACCTAATGCTTTGCATTTTGCCAATAGAGCATCCTGCCAAACTCGATCGAAAGCCTTAGAAATATCAAGAGCCACAACATCAGACTCACCAGAATGATGAAGGTTGATGCTTAGCTTCTCACAAAGGTAAGCCATGAGATCACCGGTTAAACGACGGGCTCTGAACCCGTATTGACGATTATGAAGCAAACCTTTGTGGTCCAGGTATTTCCGAAGCTTTTGGTTCACTATTTTCTTCATTACCTTGTAGAGGACCGAAGTTATAGCAATAGGGCGGTAGTTGGATGGATCGCTTTTATTACTTTTTTTGGCTATTGGGAGAACATGTGCAGCCTTCCATTGGGTAGGATGAATACCCAAAGTGAAGGAGAGGTAGAAAAGGTTGCGCAGAGGTTTTCTAATAGTGGAGTAGGTATTTTTAAGCATCCTAAAGTAAATTTTACCGAAGTTGCAGCCAGCTCCTGGAACAGAAGGTGGCATCTGAGCTGACTGTGACAGTGCCAAATAAGTTCGCCTTCTCTTTAAATCTTGGAAAGAAAGATCCTCTAGCGTCTTCCTTTAGACTTTTCGGAAATGACCAAAAAGATTTGTTATTTTTTGGCATGTGGATGATTTTACGTTTCAACTTTTGGTTGAACAAGAATTTTTGCTTATTGATAACTCTCTTGCATCTGTTTCTCACCACTATATAGTTGGACGCTAAAGGACCTATTGTTTTGGTACTGTTTAAAAGCCTCCTCTTTTCTAAAAATGGCTTCTTTGCAAATACGACTCCTATTAACAAATTTCATGAAATGAGGGATGCATAACCTCATTCCAAGTAAAATAGTTTCACTAATCGCATTTGCAGCAAAGTTAGCATTTCTGTTGCGGAAGCAGAATAACCAATCAAAGTCTCTAAAAAAGTTGTTAAGGCCCTCCCAGTCAGCATGGCTGTAACGTCAAACTAATTTTTTGGGAGAGGACCTCTGGTTGGAGATTGGGCTTACCCGGAAACTTGTGTTAACCAAACAATGGTCGGAATTGTCCAGGAGGCAACAAACTGAAACCACATATTTTTCAGGGTGTGTGGTGAGAAACAGATCCAAGAGGTGACCTTCATGATCAGCACGATCCGGGATTCTAGTGGGATTTTGGACAAGTTGAGAAAGGTGGAACAGTGGAGAATAATTCAACTTGTTCCCAATTGAGTTTTGACTCGGGGAGATGTTGCTAGAAAAATGAAGCCAGTCCCTGTTATGAATGTTGAATCTCCCGCCAGAACAATTTCAGTTTCTGGAGATGCGTCCAAAATTTCATTAATCTGGTTCGATAGATTTTCAATTTCCATAGCAGTTTCTTGTTCATTTGAGTTGGGTGATTTGTATAGCAAACAGAAATGTATGACATGCTTTTCAACGAGAATTTTGACCCAAATGTAATGAAAGCTTGGGCTAGAACATTTATATTTTGGAAGTGTGTTGAAAGCGATGTCATTTTTATATAGACAGCGATACCTCTTTTGGGTACGAAGTGTGAAATAAGTGAGTAGCCGGTAAAATTAAAGTTAGCATTGTGGTTACTGATTTGTGTTTCACATAGGGCTAAGATTGCTGGTTTAATTAAACTAAGATGGCAATCGACGGCATGAAAATTCGTTTTCAACCCGCGTATGTTACAGAAATTAACATTAAAATTGGTAATTTTGATGGAAAAAATTAATATAAAAGAAAAGTTAAAATAATAAATAATAATATTAAAATTGAAATGTAGTTTAAAAATAAAATCAAAAGCAAAATTAAAAAGAAATCAGAGTTGAAATTGTAATCAAAATCAAAATTAGACTTAAAATCTATTTTAAAATTAACCAAGATCAAAATCTGACTTAAGATAAATTAAAGTATGTAAATAAGATTATAGTAAAAATTTAAATTAACAAAAATTAAAATTTATTCAAAATTAAAATCAGAAGTAAAAGTGCACAATTTAGATACCCCAACTTGACAACACTTTAAAATAAATTACTATCAAGTCAATATCAATACTTTATATCAACATTAATACTTTTCAATATTTTGCCTTGAGTGAGCAAATTGTTTATAACAACGTTCAACAGTTTTTAACATACACTTTTAAGTGACCTTATTGAACCGATTTTCATTAGTACCTCATCCAGTTTGTTTTCATATATTCTCTATTTTTGTACTGATATTCGAGTTGAATGAATGTTGAAAAGTAGTTTTACACCTTCCACGAAACCAAGAAAAATTTTGAGCTACCTCTGCCATTTTATTATAGACTTTTTTCGATATATTCGTACACGCCGAATTGTACCCAAACGCACAATGACCTTCACACATCCAACCACGATCGTTGTCATTCACCGGTTTATTACATCTTCGACAGTCTGCAAAACGTTTAGACATATTGTTGGTGTAATATAAAATAAATTAAATGTTGTTACTTATTTAAATGAGAAGATGCTATCTTTCAAATGTTTTTACAACTAGTTTTAGACAATTATGTCTATACAATTATGTCTTTTCTGCTGCTATTTTAAAATCAAAATCGGAAACACTATTAGTATAAAGAAAAGTTTCGCAGTTTGGCAGTATGAATGAAGTTGAACATCATCAATTATATTTTTTAGTTTGACAATTACCTTCTATAAATAAAAAAAATCTGTACATTTCTCTTTGTTAAATTCATCTGTTTGCAGAAAATCGTTTAGATAAATTTCTGTAAGACCAACTTTCCAGTGTCCATTTCTCAAATCAACATGAATAGGTAGTTTGTTTTCAAATGATGCTAATCTGTTATCAGAAAACAATTTCAAATTATCATTGCTTAACAATTATCCTCATAATTATAAGTTGTTAAATCAACTTCCATATGCGATTGCTCTTTTCTAGGGTCTTATTCAAACACATCATCAGTAACTAACGGGAAAAAGTCTGACTTGGTAGTTGTTAATTTGAACACACGTAATTTAGTTTCTGTATATGCATTTCGGTTAGAATATGCATATGCTGTATATGCATTTCTTTTGTTAATTCCATATTTCATAAGATTTTGATGATATAAGTACCATTTTTGTAGTGGTTTTAATTTTTATCATATAAAACTTTTTCATTTTTAGATCTAATAAATCCAAGTTTATATCATCTTGAATTAATGTACTAAATTTTGAAAATATTTCTGGTCGCATAACAATCATTCACTACATTATGTCTTACTGAGCAGTTTTCTTATTACACCAGATAATATAGTTCCAATTAAAAATGGTAAAAATCTACCATGTTGAACTAATATTTTTCGTTTAGCTTTTATACTTTTCTTTGCACAGGCTAGAATTCTTAATTGTTTTTTATGTTTTGTTAATTTTGCTTTTTGCACTGGTGATATTTTATTATTACCCTTTAATATATTGATTGCAATTTCAGCAATAGTTTTTATAATATCATCATCGCAATATTTAAGAATATTTTCACAAAATTTTTTTTTGTTACACTTTCCTAGTACATGTAATATATGTTGGTTTTTCTTCAATCATTTCATACTTTTGACAGTTGTTTAAATAACCAGTATTACAAAAGCAAATACAATATTCTTTTGAAAATATATTAATTCTAATGTGAAATCTTGTGTTAAATCTAACACAATATAACTATATTGTTTTGATGTTGACTCATTATATACTCTTAAGAAACCTTTTACATTTTCAGGGTATAGTTGTCTGCCTAGTGGAAAAATTTGTGATTTATCTCGAGGGTTTTTAAACAAAACTAAATATTTGTAGTTCAAAGAAATATCTCGTGAAAATCTTCCTTGGTGAAATACATCTTGTGTAATTAAAATAATTGATAATTACGGTGATGTGATCCCTTAGTAAATAGCTCACAAACTTATTTATTAGCTGCATCTAACATTAAATCATACAATATTTCAGTATTCTCGTTATAGTATTCTATTGATGGGAAATTTATATTTTTTGGTATAGCAGACAGCTCTGGGTTACACCATATTATTTTCTCTAAATTAGGGTATATTAATTGGTTTATATTTTTTATTAAATTACATATAAAAGTTGTTTTTGCTCAACCAGATGATCCCGCTATCATCATTGTAAATAGATGACAAAAGGCTATCATTTTGTTTGTAGAGTTAATGTAATACCTACTAAAAGTTTAGACTGATTTTCAAAAGTATATAAAGAAAAGATTATCTTTTTTTTTCTTTTTTTAAAAAGTGCTTTATTTATTTCTCTTTATTCTTGTTTTTTACATTTTTTTTTTACCTTTTAAATAAAGCTTAGAATTTAGAATTTATTATATTATATGCTTTTATATTAACTCGTTGGTGTCGGTTTATTTATTTATTTATTTATTTATTTGTCATTCTGTCACGCTCTTTATTATCTTCGTAATCTGCTAGCAACATTTATAAGTGTTGTATGGTGCAGAGGAAAGTGTACAGGTTTCAAAAGTGGGGGTCATGTTGTTCGAATCCAGTTCACATGCAACTTTTTTTAGCACATTTCCAAAAAAAATTTGAAAAAATGTGCTTATTAGTTTCACTCTGTCCGTCCGTCCGTCCGTCCGTCCGTCTGTTTACAAAACTTCTACACCGTTAAAGATAGAGAAAAAAAATTTTAACCATGGGTAGGTCTCGTAAAAAAAATAATTTTGTGGCACAACTTTTTCATGTAGCCCCCCCATTACGGAGCCACACCCCCTCAAACTTTGAAAAAGCCCTATATTTAAATACATATATCTTATGTTCTGCTTAAGAGTTTTTCAATCTGAAAACGTCAGTCGACAGGTATTTCTTTTATCTTTGTAAATTAATATCAAAATTATACAATTTTTTTAAATTTAGTATTTAAATTTACCGTTATGTGAAAACCAAATTTTGCATGATTTTTCTACTTTCATTACTCCGGCACGCTTTTAGATAGAGGCTTGAAATTTTGAAGCAAGAAAGAACTTTTAGAATTAGTATAAGTTTGCTCAGAAAATTTTTTTGGACCACCCCCTGTTTATGAGATATGAAGGCTTAAAAATTGAAAATTTGCTATTTTTAAACACCTGTAACTTAGGAACCTGTACACATTTTACTTCTGCAAGATATAAAATTTAAAGCTACAGTAATATATTTTAATGTGTGTTAAAGGTTTGTTTTAGCTGTAAAGGGTTCCAAAGTTGCAGCTTTTCAAAATTGCGAAAAAGTCCCATTTTCAGATGTATATATCTCAGGTCCTGCATAATAGTTTTACAATCTAGAACCGCCAGAAGATCGAAAATTTTATTATCTATATAAAACAATATCAAAATTATGTAATATTTTGTAATTTACCATTTAAATTTACCGTTATATGAAAACCATATTTTGCATGAAATTTCTTTTTTCATAACTCCGGCACGCCTCTAGATAGAAATCTGAAATTGTGAGACAAAAAAGAACTTTTAGAATTAGTATAAGTTTCCTAAGAAAATTTTTTGGTAGCACCCCCTCTTTAAGAGTTATTACGCCTCAAAAATTAAAAATTTGCAATTTTTAGACACCTGTAACTTAGGTACCTGTAAAAATTTTTCTTCGGCAAGACATGAAAATTAAAGGTTCAATAATATATTTTTACACGTGTTAACGGCTTTTCTTAGTTATATAGGGTTCCGGATTTACGGCCCCTCAAAATTTCAAAAATGTCCTATTTTCACGTTTTTTCTTATTACATGAAATTTTCAAATTTTTGTGCAAGTCACGATTCTAAACAGTTTGTATTGAGTTTGGAAATGTGCGCTTTTAAAAACCGTTGGTTTACATTCTACCTTGTTTTTTTTAACTATCTTTTCATCAACATTTTTTGAATAAAATATGTATATATTTTGTATATATGAATTTAAAACTTACATTTTTATCTCGAAATTCATACATATAATACACATGCAATATATTTTTGATCTTTCCTGGTGTTTTGCATTAGCATAATTAGCAAAACACAATCCATACATACAATATTTTTATGTATGTTGCTAAGTTATTTTGTTTACAACATTTGTTTAGTATTTAAATCAAAATATTTGCTGTCAACATTCTTTAATGCATATTGAATATACATTGTTAAAAATTAAAATTTTATGTTCGCAATATGTTCATTAAATATTTAAGAGTTGTATAGTGCAGAGGAGAGTGTACAGGTTTTGAAAGTAAAAGTGATTTGGTTCGAATCCAATTCGTGTACGTACATTTTTTTTTTTTTTATTAACTGTATTCATCAACATTTTTTTAATAAAATTTTATGTATAATATACACATATTATTTGATCTTTCCTCCTATAATAATTTAGTTCAATCAATCTTGATGTGCGCATGTGTTTAGTATTAGGATTTAGCAAAACACAAAATATATAGGTACAATATTTTTATGTTGCTAAATTATTTTGTTTTAAAACATTTGTTTAGGATTTAAATCAGAATATTTGTTGTCAACATTCTTTATTGCATATTGAATATGCATGGCGTTAAAAATTAATGTTTTATGTGTTTTATTTAGGAACATTTATTATGCTATTGTGTCTATAGATATACATATAAAATTTCATTCAAAATTATTCCAATTGCCAAATTCAAACTACATACATACATAATATATTTTTGTATGTACATAGTAAAGAATATAAAAAGTAAAGATCATTACAAAATTATGCTTTTGCGCATTATGATTTACAAACAAAATTTTGTCAACACAAAAAATTAAAACTACGTATGTAAATATGTACGTACGTATGTACATAATATTTATTTATTTATTTAAATTCAGGTACCGTGGTACATAAATGTGTGCCAGGTAGCTATAACCCCTGTTTCCTGGTAGGAAATAGTGATATATAAAGTATTTACATATTGCGATATTATGAATATTTTCTTTTTTTTATATTATAATTATTGTACCCAGCCGGGAATCGAACCCGAGACCTCTCATTCCCTTATGAATGAGAAGCGGTGCGTCAACCACTGCACCATTGGCAGCACATGTGTCTGCACCATTGGAGACACATAATATTATGTTAAACTAATTTCCTAAATTATTTTGTTCCGCTCCATTTGTTTATAATTTAAATCAAGATATTTGTCAACAATTTTTACTGCATGATCTTATTAAGCGACTAAGTAGGTAGGTGTTCAAGGTTAGATGTTTGTATGGATATACGGTATACTACTAATAGTATACTACAGAAATATGCAGTAAAATACATTTATGTGCATATGTATATCATTTTCATACGTGTTAGAAATGTTGCTTTAACTAAAATTGGATTGTAATATTTATAAATTATAATTACAGTATTTTGGTACATATTTTACCCTTCGAGGTAGTTTCATTATTTATGAGTTACTGGAATAAAAAATTTTTACTCTTGCTGTAATGGAATCGATTTAACCTTTCTTAATTTACTTAAACATTTGGTATAAAATTGTAAAACGTATTTTATATCAGAAACAATAATTAATGTATGTGTGAATAAAAAATATCCCATATTTTTTAAAATTTAAATTACATACATATGTGTTTCATTTAAAACTAAAAAGTATAAAATAAAATAATATGTAAAAAAAATATTTTTTAAAATATGCTTTTAGGAAAACCGAATTCGCCCCCTAAAAAGTAGAAAATAAAATTGATTGCAAAACTTTAGCTTTTTGAACTGTTATAATATAAAAGTGAATTGCTAGTGCAAGCATTTTGGACTGTTATAATATAAAAGTAAATTGCTGGAATAAAAAAGAAACACGAACCTCAAATTTCCCAGATTTTTATTTAACCTTTTTCGGTTAAAAGCATATTTTAAAAAATATTTTTTTTACATATTATTTTATTTTACATTTTATTCATTTCTAATGGCCCTCATAGCAGCTCTCTAGTAATTTTTTTCATTTTATTTTTATTTTGCTATGTTTTTTACATTTTATTCTATAATGATTTTTCGTATTTTTATTTTATATTTCTTAAATATATCTTTTTTTTTTTTTGTATTATTTTTTTGTAAAAAAAATTTCTTATATGTGTTTTTTTTTTTTTTTTTTTAAACTTACATCTATACTTAAAAGTAGATTAAAGGCAAACAAAAATTAATTCCATTATTCCCAAAAACAAAAATAAAATAATAATCTATCCTAAACTTATATCTATAGTACTAGCAGCAAAGAAAATCTGAATACTAATCTTATTCTGTATTATCATTTTTCCACCATATATATTTTATATAATTTTTTAAGATTTTTATATCTTGCTCAGGAATGTTTTGATTGAATTTTAGATTATCTGTTTCATACATTTCGCTTTTTATTCGGTTATCCGTCACTCTTCTATTAGCATGGTAAAAAGAAAGAAAATATTATCTTTTCACCACTTAGTTATTCTTCGTTATGGAAATATAGGAGTTCTTAAATACCTATTCCTCGGTGTTACTAGATGAACATAAAATCATATTTTATACTTGTATAAATACGTTAAAAAATTTTCTAAAGTCTTACAAATTACTTCAATATATGGAACTCATTTCACTACAAGTCCTTGGGCTTATGATAATTCTACTTCTGGACCAGACACTTGTGAATGCTGTTCTATAGAAAATTACAAAGAGAAATTAGAACAATTAATTGAATGGTATAAACATAATGTCAAGAGCAGTAATAGTTTCGGAAATACATAGACCTACTAGACGAAAGTGTCCAAGACGAAAATTTATTCAAAAAGGTTTAAATAATACATGGCAAATCAAGTTAGTGGAAATGATCCCATATGGAAAATTTAATTGTGGATATAAGTATTTTTTAACGATTATAGACACTTTTTCAAAATATGCATATGCTGAACCAGTTAAAAATAAAATTGCTAACAATGTTACACTTGCCATAAAAAAAGTTCTTAAACAAGCAGATGTAACACCTAAAAATATACAATAAGACTAAGGTAAGGAATTCTTCAATAAAGAATTTAAACAACTTATGCGTAAACATAAAATCAATCATTACCATACCTATTCCGAACTGAAAGCGTCTATAGTAGAACGATTTAATCGTACTTTAAAGAATTCAATGTGAAAACAGTTTAGTTTTCGAAGAAATTATAAATGGTTGCCTATTTTACCAAAACTGATTGAAAAATGTAATTCAACATATCACCATACAGTTAAACTTCAACCTAAAAACATCACAAAGAAAAACGAAAAATTATTATTAAACACTGTCTACAATAAGTTAAAAGTTTTTCGCAAAGCAAAATATAAAGTTGGAGATTATGTTCGTATTAGTAAATTTAAAAGTCATTTTGCTAAAGGTTATCAACCTAATTGGTCAACAGAAATTTTTACCATTGCTAAAACAAAACCTATTGACCCAGTAACATATAATTAGCTTGATTATACAAATTCACCTATTTCTGGTTCATTTTATGAACTTGAACTTACACCGGTAAAAAATAAAAATGCATATCTTGTAGAAAAATAATAAAAAGAAAAGGAAATCAAGTTTTAGTTAGATGGCTTGGTTTTGATAAAACGTATGATTCATGGATAAATAAACAAGATATTATTTAATCATATTATACAGCCAGCTGAAAATAAAAATTTTTGCATAAATAATTTTTATGTTTTCTCTTTTTATCGTAAAAACAAGATATTATTTAGTCACAATGTGATACAATATACCTATAATATGTATATACACATAAAAATATGTATACACACATTCTATATATAATATTAACCATATAAACCATATAAACATTTTTTAAAACTAATTTTGAATTTTTTTTTATTTAAACAGAGTGTTATTTTTTCATATAAATTTTAAATTAAGCTTAGTACTGAGTTTATTATTTAAAATATATTTTTTTTTAATTTTGAAATTCTTGAACATTTCATATAAATAGTTTGTTAGTCAAAACAATTTTTTTTTTCAACATTAATTGTGCACTTTATCATCCTTAACTCAAGCTAATATTTAACTTTTATTTAATACTTTTATTTACACCCTTACTAAAAAAAAAACTGCTTGAAATGGGTTCATACTAAACATCCAAACAAAATTTTTAAAAATTAAAATATATTAATAAAATTCAATCCAATTTAAAAAATTTTACACCCTATATACACCACCATATCATATTCATATAATAATATTCATGTTCTATACTAACTCAGTGTAAATATGTAATATTAAATCATATACATATATGCGAGAGGCAAACACAAATCCATATTCACATTCTGAAGTATAAATAAGTACCTATCTCAAAAATACTGCTACAATTTACGAACTAATAAAAAGCAAGTACTAAAAAGAAAGAAAGAATTAATATGTAAATACATAGAAAGTCATGTGAAAAAATGCATATGTGGCAAGAAATTTTGATAAGCCGTATTTCCTAAACTACCACCCCGATCAAAAAAGTAAAAACAAATTTTTTTTCCCTCACCTCATTCTTTCTAATGATTCATAATACATATAAATCAGACCAGTAGTTATCTCTGAAAAGGGACCCAAAAAACAATGCTGGCGTATTTATATAATGTTGATTATTTTGTCATTGAAAGAGTGGCATAGTAAAGTGCTAACCAAGTACTGTCTTACAGAGTACAACCACATAACAAACATGACGTGAGACATAGCAATATTAACAATAGCAATATGAAAATTTTAAGAGACAGGTTTATAGGATTTTGCTTATGTATGTTGTATATTGTATTGTGGTCAGTATTGTGGTCAAATACTGTATTGTGTATTGTGGTCAAAAATATATATTTCCGTACTGGAACTCTCTGGCTTTTTACTGCGCCATTAAAGCGTGGGTCGTAAGTTGTCTACATGAAAATTTTAAAATAATATGTAATTAAAAAAAGTAATAAATTGTAATTGTAAAAGTAATTGTATTTCTTAAACTACCACCTCCGATCAAAAAGATAAAAACATATTTTGTTTTTCCTCCTCTCATTCTTTCTAATGATGTGTAAACCATGTAAATCGGTCCAGTAGTTTTCTCTGAAAAGGGGCTAAAAAACAATGCTGGCGTATTTATATAATGATTATGATGATGAGGATGATGATGAGGATGATGATGATGATAATTCTGTGTTCAAACCAAAGTAATAAGCTCCTCCAGGCAGCATAATCGTTGAAAAGGCTTTTTATTAAATAATTATACTTTTCCAACAATATAGTATAAACACAAACCAAAAGTTTCACTGTTTTATTTTTAAAAATAAACACTGAAACAAGTTTAAAATTAAATTCATTAAGCTTTTTTTTTTTTTTTTAAAACCATTATTTCAATTTTTCATATAAACTTTAAATCAAGCTTAGTACTGAGTTTATTATTTAAAACATTTTTTTTAAATTTCAAAATTCTAAACTTTTTATATAAATATTTTAATACTAAGTTTGTTAGTTAAGACAATTTTTTTTTTATAGTGTATTTTATCACACTTAACTTAAGTTCACATTTAACTTTTATTTATTAAAATAATTCTGTGCTCAAACAAAAGTACTAAGCTCCTCCAGGCGGAATAACCGTTGAAAAGGCTTTTTATCAAATAATTATAATTTTTCAAGAATATAGTATAAACACAAACCAAAATTTTATCAATATAGTAAAGACACAAACCATCCCCGGCAATATAGTATATATATAAACCAATTATTTAACAATATAGTATATACACAAACCAATGATATATTTATTAATGTATAAAAGCTTTTCTATGAGGCTTTGCCATTGAAAAAGCTTTAAAAAAACTCCTCCATACGGCTCCGCCATAGAAAAAGCTTTAAAAAAGCTCCAGAATGCGGCTCCGCCATATCCTGAACACTTTTCCCTAATAACCATTTTTTAATTTTGTAGTTTAGGGCATCAATATTTGAAATAATTATACTCTAAATTCTGTTTTATATAATTTGCAGTCCCACCTCCTCTAGAATGATTATTGGAATTAAAAGAAGCTGAGTATCCAGCAATTTGAAAAAATCTCTCTTCCTCCGAGTAAAGCCAAGTTTCACCGATCATAATGACGCCAATGTATTCTCTGGCTTTTACAAATAATTCAATTTCAACCACATTTTTTCTCAAACTTCTTGCATTAAAATGCACTATATTCAAATTGTGTAGTTTGTTAATTATCATGGTTTACCAATCAAATAATTTGTCCAATTCTCCCTAGTTTTTTGTAGGTGTTTTCTGTATTTATTATCAATATGTCTCCCAAAATAAGTTAAATCCTGAAGTATTTCTTTTTTAGATACTCCTGTATGCTCATGGTAGAAAAATACAGATGACTTAGTTTTTTGTAATTATTCGGTATTCCTTCTTAAAGAATAAGTACCTTCAAACTAGTTTGAGTAATACCATCATAACAAATATCGTCATTGTCATGCAAATATGACAAAAACAATCTCACATTATTGTAAATTTTATGATCTCTAAATCTACATAAGGTATAGGTATTATCACCAGTTTCAACAGCTTTTCTTGTTAATCTAAGAATTGGTGGACTCAGAGGATCAACAAAGCTAGCACTTTTATCTGTTTTATCGCCTTTATCATTTATATTAATTATTTTTTGATTGATTTACTGATTTGCTGATTGAGTTTCTCCTTTGACTCAGTTTGTGTGGTTGTTACTTGGAATTTTCTTCTTTGAACTGTTGTTTTCTTTAGTACTCACCATATTTGAACCTTTCTTACTGAATTTGCTTCCGTTTTTATTTTCAGCTTTGCTATTTTTATTTTTATTAAGGCGCTTATTTTATTTAGTTTAGTCTGTCCATATATCTATTTTCAATTGCTTTAAGCAATTGTATAATTTCATTCTAATTTTGTTTTATTGCATTTTCAAATTCTTTTTTATATTCTAACAAATATTCCGAATTTTTGACTACTGCACAGTCCATTTTTTGTAAAACCGAATCTACGTTATGAATGTATAACATACAGTCGTCACATATATATCTCACATATGTTTATTAGTATCTGATATACTATTTGAATATTTGTCCAACCCTGCACATTTTATCGTTGTGTGGTAGATTTTACCGCAAACTCCACCGCACTGAATACCGTTTTCGTTGCTTATTTTTGCCTTACACGTTTCGCATTCCGACATTCTTATTATCGGCCGTCACAAATATATACCGACAATTATTATAAATTGCACAATTACGATTATTAAAATATTTAATATAATACACTTTAATTATCCAATCCGTATATTTAGAAAAAACTCAACCGTTCTTTCTAATAATCAATGAATGAATGAATTATTAATTATTTTTAATTTGGAATTCAATTAGTGTACCTAATTTATTTTTGAGTACTTATATATTAGTGATAATGTAAAATATTATTAACGGTGACGTGTCACAAGTCCTCGCGTCAAAGGTCCCTAAGGGAATATTCAGAATATCGCATGTACAGAATATATTTATACATATTCTGTAAAAGGCGAATAACTATGATTTTGTAACCAACTATAAAATCTCTCCTAATTCAGAATCTAGCATCTACAATCTAGATATATATAAATATTTTGGACAGAGAGAATATTTTCGAATCCAACTCTAAAATCCATCCTAATTTAGAATCTCATGTACAATACATATACATATATATAGATATTCTGGAAAAAGTGTAAAACCATGATTTTGAATCCAACTTTAAAATCTCTCCTATTATTATTCAATAAAAATAAAAAATTACGATTTCTTATTTTTATTGTATTTTCAAAACAAAAAAGAGATTTACCAAGCTTTTTAAAAAAACGAAATTTTAAGATACGAGTTTTTGAGATACGAGTATTCGGATATATTCTTGGTGTACATATTGTTAAGAGGGTTATTTGGGCAATATGTATTAAAAAACCTTTAATGCGCGAATTATGTTTTAATTAAAAAAAGTAAAACAGTTGGTTTTTAGTTTGGTCTTCAGACTGAGTTTTATTCTACAAAATTATGCTTATATATACTTAAATTAATATGTTTAAATTAACTTAATGCTAAGATCATTAAATTTGTTGTTGTTTTTAAAATTTATTAATAAAATCAATTAACCAGAAATGCCAATTGTATTTGCTGCTATTATAAAAACATACAAATGCTTAAAAAAAAAGGTAAACGAGCTAGTATATTATGCCGCCATGCAACATTATATTAAGTTGTGTCAACGTGTGTATCATGCTACATTATGTCAACACATATGTTATGCTACATTATGTCAATATTTATACCATACACCTAAAGTATACGGTATATTAACTTTGGTATGGTGTTTGTAACCACTAAAAGGAAGCGAGTTAGATATGGACATGTATATATATTCTGAATCAGGATCACCTCCTGAGTCGATTTAACGATGTCCGTCCGTCCGTTTACACGATAACTCAAAAACTAATGAAGCTATCTTGATGAAATTTATACAGTAGGTTACTAATTACGATAGGAAGGCTAAATTCGAAACTGGACAAAATCCGTCCATGGGTTCGGAATCTGGAAGCTTCTGAATGATTCCGGAGCAAACGAGATTATCTCCAAAACCAACAAAGATAGAATCTTTAAATTTTGTATAATGATGTTCCCTCCCGTTTGATTTATGTCTCCGAAATTTAAGAGGATTTGGTCCATGGGTTTGGATTTTGGAAGCTTCCGAACGAGCACCAGAGCAAATGAGATTATCTCCAAAACCAACTAAGATATAACCTTTAAATTTGGCAGAGTGGTGTTTTTTCATGTTTTATTTAAGTCTCTGAAATTTGAGAGGATTTGGTCCTTGGGTTCGGATTTTGGAAGCTTCCGAACGAGCCTCCGAGCAAATGATATTATCTCCAAAAGCAACAAAGATATAACCTTTAAATTAGGCAGAATGGTGTTCCTTCATGTTTGATTTATGTTTCTGAAATTTGTGAGGATTTGGTCCATGGGTTCAAATCTTGAAAGCTTCCGGACGAGCCCCAGAGCAAACGAGTATATTTCCACAACCAACAAAGATAGAACTTTAATTTTTAGTACAAAGGTGTTCTGTTTTATTTCTTTTTCTGTAAAATTGGAAACTGACATTTGAAAGAATTTGAACCATGGATTCGTATTTTGGAAACTTCCGGACGAGCACAAGAGCAACGAGCATATCTCCAAAACCAACAAAAACCAACCTTTAAATTTAGTACAATGGTGTTCTGGCATGTTTTCTTTATGTTCCTGAGATGGATTCGATGAATTGGAGTGACAATTCGGGTACCTGAAACACACCTCCCAAGGACTAACAATCTTCGAAATTAATAAAGATAGAAACTTAAAATTTTTTACAAGAGTGTCAAGCATATTTCAAGAGGATGCCTCTTTTACGTTCCTGAAATTCGAGTTGAATAAGACAGAAAAGTGAAGAAATTCAAGCAGCTACCAAAAAAACTTAATGATTTTAAATTTAATTCGAATTATTCAGGTGTAGGGTATTGATAAGTCGGTTGCATCGACTTACTGTTACATTTACTCGTTTTTTTTCTAAATTTTGTTTAAATTTTTTTTCTTTTTTTCATAAAATTTTTCTTAAGTTTTAAGTTTAAATTAAAATTTTTCTTTTTATAACTGAGTTATCTTAGTTTAGGGAACTCAAAAAACTTAGGTAATATGATAATTTGCGATAAAAATGATTATACTCGTACGATAAGTATCGGGTATAATAAAATTTCTCCTACGTTTGTAACACCTCGAAATAAGCGAACTAGATATACCTTCAAAGGTATGGATCGGATCAGAATCAAATTCTGAATCGATTAAGCCATGTCCGCCCGTCCGTCCGTCCGTCAGCACGCTAACTCAAAAACTAAGAAAGCTAGAATCTTGAAATTTATACAAAATATTCTGGGAGTAATTTGTAGGTTTCATACTTTTCTTGGTTGAGTTCCGACCAAAACTACGGGTAGCTCCCAAACAACTAACTTTTAGATCTCTACAATTTTTTTGAAATAGAACCATGAAATTTTAACTGCTGATAGATTTCATAAAAATATTAATTTTATGTTAATACTAATTTTTCTGTAGCCCCACCCGTTAAGGAACTACAGCCCCCTAAAGTTCGAAAAATCTCTATATGTAAATTGTTATAACACAAGCTGTATAAGATAAACCTTCAATCTGAAAACTCCAAACGATAGGTGCTATTATGAGCTTTACAATCATGTATATAATAAATATATACTTGTGCCATACGGTGTCTTAATTTACCGTTATTCGAAACTGAATTATTACAAAATCCTTTAACCCTTCTATTTTCTAAACGGTTTAAGTTGGAAACTTGAAATTGACAGAAGTTAGATCTTTGAAAATAAGTATGAGTCATTTCAGAAATTTTTTTTCTATCACCCCCCGTTTAGGAGCTGTACCGGGTCAAAAACTGAAAATTTCCTATTTTTAAACACCTGTAACTTGAACACCTGTTAAAAATTTTTTGAAGTAATACATAAAAATTAAAGCTTCAACATTATACTCTTATTTCTGTAAACAACTTTTTTTAATAGTATAGGGTTACTTTATAAGTGATAGGGTTACTTTATAAGTGATAGGGTTACTTTATAATTTTTAATTTCTTTAACAAATTTTTTGCATTTTGTTTTACTCGAAAATTAGAAATTGTTGAGGATATAATGCGTAGTACAAAAAAATGTAAATAAATAAACAACATAACGGTTGCTTGAAGAATTTTTAATTATATGATATTGGTATACATAGTTATATAATATCATGTTTATTTACATATCGTATATGTCACTGATGAATGAATGATAAGAGTATAGATGTATATTATATAGCGCCGTATATACAGATGTATATATATGTATTTTATTGTACTTATAAGAAATTATTCTATGAATGGAAATATTTTTAAAGAAATATTGCAATGTATGGCGATATACTTATAACAATATAAATATACTATGTACGCATTAATATAATATAATATTTAAAATTATATTTACTATTTTGTATTAAGTAAATTTAATTTTACCGCTTAATTTTACCGCTTAGTATTAAATGGTACTATAGAATATTTGAAAAAGTTTTGGATTGACAATCGTTATGTGGAAGGTTAGAATCTGCTTTTGAAGAATGTACATATAAACATATAGTTTGAATATATGTACAACCCATAGTTCTAGAAATTATAAAATTCACCCAAATTATTTTAAAATACTAAAATATTAAAAAAATAATATTGTAAGCAAAGTGACAGACTGTGAACATACTAACGGTTCTTACGGGTATCTTAGAGTTGACAAAGGCAACTGTATTCTTCCTCGTTTATAACTGATTTTATTTATTTTAATGCAATTCAAAAAAATGTTTTTTTTTTGTTAATTAATGTTTTTAAACATTATATTTCTGCCTTATGAGATCGAATGGGGTAATTTTGGATTACATTTGAATGGATTGGGTAATTTTTATAGGGTCATTGTCATTTGTTGATGTAGATATGTTATTTTGTGTTGTAGAGTTTGTGTCTAATTGATTATCAACTAATGACGTGACTCTTCCCATTTCTGTTTGAAGATTGTTTTAAACCATTGATATTTAATTTTTAAAGTTTTTATAATTTTTAAAATACATAACAATAAAAGGAAAGTAGAGATATTTTTACTATTACGGCTACGAATACAGATAGTGAAATTTTCCAGTTATAGCTAACAGTTTTCTGAAATTTTAGTTCCTATATTTCTTTAATATTTTCTTCCTGGTTACTTATAATTTGCTCAAAATTAATATTCTTGTTAATTGTGAAGTTGAAATTTTTATTTTGTGGTATTACATGCTTATAAATAAATCGCTTAATGTTACTTCTATAAATATTGTTTTCTATTTGAACTGAACAATTATAATAAGTTGTAATATAATATAATTTCCTTGTAATATAATTTCTCTTTCGTCACAAGTGCTATTTAATTTCTTATTTTTTATATTTTTTAAAATTACAATATTATCGTCTAATTCTATGTAGGTATTCTTCTTCTCTATTTACTTTAATTAAGAGCCATTTTAATCTTTTCCGTTTTTTAGTTGTCCTGCCTAAACGGTTTGATCGATTGAGTTGCAATTTGTACAAATGTTCTTCTTAGTTTTGGACGGGTGCAGAAGAAATTTGGATACAATATATTATCCGCATTCCAAAAACAAATTTTGTTTCCGACTTATGTCCAATTTTGTATGGTGGTTTTATGGTCCGAAAAAAAGCCTGTGACAAATTTTTATGAAATTCCGGTAATCCGTTTAGGCAGGAGAGCCGCACTAAGTTCATAAAATTTTTCTGTTGTCCTGCTTAAACGGTTTAATCAATTGATTTGAAAATTCGCAAACTTCTTGTTCTTTAGCAGAAAAGCTCACTAGGTTAATTTGGTTTCGATCCATTAACCCGTTTCGGCACCAGGGGTCAGTGAAGTTTTGTAATTTACTTGATTGTCGCACTTAAACTGTTTGACCAATTGAGTTCAAAATTTATCAAAGTGTAGCTCTTTAACACAGGAGCTCATTGAGTTGATTTTGTTACGATCTATTAATCCGTTTCGGAAACAGGACTCAATGAAGTTTTTTAATTTCCTTGTTGTCGCACTTAAACGGTTTTACCAATTGAGTTGAAAATTTACAAAAGTGTAGGTCTTTATAACAAAAGCTTTCTGAGTTGATTTGGTAACGATACATTAACCCAACAGGCTTCAGGCCATGAAGTTTCTCATTTTTTGTTGTTGTGTTTAAACGATTTGACCAATTGAAAATTTGCACAAGGATTGCACTTTGCAACAAACTCATTCAATAAATTTTGTTGTGATACATTAACACATTTCGACACGATAGACTGTCAAAAAAAAAAATTTTGTTTCTAATTTGTGTTTAATTTGGCAGAATGAATTTATGGTTCTAAATAAAGCCTTTGACAAAATGTTTGTTAACGTTTGTTAACTCATTTCCGCTCGAGAGTTACATATACGTTGTTTTAATTAAATAAAAAACGTAACTCGAGCAGATATTAATTATATTTTGCCTAATTTTTTGTATTGTTATTATTATTAAAAAGATATTTCCAACACTCTTTACTTTTATCTATACTGTTTTTAATATTCCATAAAAGCCTTTCAATGTAAATTTCTAATATAGAACAGTAATTAAAATAACCTTATTAAGTATCTTAAGAATACTGTATTTTTTAAGTCTTAACAACATAACATTCTCGGCCGTTGTTAAAAAACAGAAACAATCTCCTACATTAGACAATCATCATGTAATCATTCATAAATGCGTTACTTACATGTTGTCTTTACATATGGTCTACCTATACAAGAATGTGTGTATAACATATTTCCCATAAAATATCATTGAAATATGTACTATAGTATGTATAATATCCGTATATTTAAAAATACTATAAACATAATCAATTAAATTAGAACACATATTCACATTTCTGTACAGTATTTAATCAAAAATGAGTACATACATATTTAAAGAACTGAAAACCTTACATTCTTACCCATACACAATTTTTACACATATTTTTAGCCAATCAATTTGAAAAGATAATTAGAATAAGTAAACATAAAAAAATTCTGGTTGATTTATAAAGGTAAAACACAATCATGTAGTTTTTATATTAAAAAGCTATGTTAAACAGAACCTGAGATGTATGTATTTAAAAAGAAGGTTTTCCAAAGTTTGAAGAGCTGTCGGTGCTCTAGAATCTCTAACGGTGAGCGTACATAAAAAAGTTGTTCTACAACATTACTCTTTTAAGTGACCTATGCATAGTTAATATTTCATTGCTCTTTATTAAACAGTATATCAGTTTTCTAAACAGACGGATTGACAAAGCGAACCTAATAGCAAATTTTTCAAAAAGTGCTTAAAAGAATAATTCACAAAAACATGAAGTGATATTAATTACGAAAAAAAATGTATTACATTATGGTCTTTTATAATTGAAATTCAATTTTATGTTTCGGTATTAACGAATATATTGGAAAACTCACTTCGCTGTAATTGTGTACTCAATAAATTATTGATTCCTTTAAAGATTTTTTGCAGACGAATTTTCTTTAATTTTTCGCTCTGTTTCTTCAATTTGACTAAAGGTAATACAAAATAGAATATTAACTACGAGCATCTAAAAATGCATAGTGATACGTGAACTATATTAATTAAATTATATTAACGCAAAAGCAAAAGTTAATAATTTTTGTTTCATAAAGCCGATAACATACTTCGGGCAACGCCGGGTACTCTGCTATTATACAATAAATTTAATTTTACTTTATAATACAATAAATTTTCATTTAAATTAATTTTAAAAATGATCTTTCATTTCTATATATATTTAATCTAAAACAAAGACTATACATATATAAGACATTCCAAGTAGAACAATTTTTTTAGTATAGAAAATAAAAATAAGGCTGTGCCCCAAATAGCCGAGACATCTATCAATATGAAATTTATTCATCTTTTATGTTATACTAAATTCGTCTTTTTTAGCACATTTCCAAAAAAAATTTTGAAAAAATATGAAAAATATTAGTTTCACTCTGTCCGTCCGTCCGTCCGACTGCTTACAAAACTTCTACACCGTTAAAGATAGAGAAAAAAAATTTTAACCATGGGTAGTTCTCAAGAAATAATTTTGTGGAACAACTTTTTCATGTAGCCCCACCCATTACGGAGCTACAGCCCCTCAATCTTTGAAAAACCCTATTTTTAAATGCATATATCTTATGTTCTGTTTAAGATTTTATCAATCTGAAAACGTCATTCGACAAGTATTTTTTTTAACTTTGTAAATTAATATCCAAATTATACAATTTTTTTAAATTTAGTATTTAAATTTACCGTTATGTGAAAACCAAATTTTGCATGATTTTTCTACTTTCATAACTCCGGTACACTTCTAGATAGAGGCTTGAAATTTTGAGTCAAGAAAGAACTTTTAGAGTTAGTATAAGTTTGCTCAGAAAGTTTTTTTTGGACCATTTCCTGTTTATGAGCTATTAGGGCTTAAAAATTGAAAATTTGCTATTTTTAAACACCTGTAACTTAGGAACCTGTACAAATTTTACTTCTGCAAGATATAAAAATTAAAGCTACAGTAATATATTTTTATGTGTGTTAAAGGTTTATTTAAGTTGTAGAGAATTCCAAAGTTGCAGCTTTTCAAAATTGCGAAAAAGCCCCATTTTCAGATGTATATATCTCAGGCTCTGCGTAATAGTTTTGCAATCTAAAACCGCCAGAAAATCTATATAAAACAGTATCAAAATTATGTAATATTTTGAAATTTACTATTTAAATTTACCGTTATGTGAAAACCACTTTTTGCATGAAATTTCTTTTTTTATAACTCCGGCAGGCCTTTAGATAGGAACCTGAAATTTTGAGACAAGAAAGAACTTTTAGAATTAGTATAAGTTTTCTCAGAAAATTTTTTGGTATCGCTCTTTCTTTAAGAGTTATTACGCCTCAAAAATTGAAAATTTGCTATTTTTAGACACCTGTAAAAATTTTTCTTTGGCAAAACATGAAAATTAAAGGTTCAATAATATCTTTTTACGTGTGTTAACGGCTTTTCTTAGTTATATAGGATTCCGAACTTACGGCCCCTCAAAATTTCAAAAAAGTCCTATTTTCACATTTTTTCTGATTACATGAAATTTTCAAATAATTGTGCAAGTCACACTTCTAAACAGTTTGTATTGAGTTTTGGAAATGTGCGCTTTTCAAAACCGTTGGTTTACATTATACCTTGTTTAATTTTAAATATACATAAACGTTTTTCATTCTTTTCTTTAATATACAATCATATACAATTTAACCTGATCCTAGTATAGCAATACGAAGTTACAATGTACGTACACACCAATTTATTTTATTTAGAAATCTTTTTTTTTTTTATTCAAGGTTAAATTGTATAAGATTGTACCTATATCAAAGAAAAGAATGAAAAACGTTTATGTATAGTATTTAAAATTTAAAAAGAACGAATTTAGTACAACATAAACGATGAATAAATTTCATATTGATAGATGTCGCGACTATTTGGGGCACAGCCTTATTTTTATTTTTTATACTAAAAAAATTTGTTCTACTTGGAATGTCTTATATATGTATAGTCTTTGTCTAAAGTTATCTTTATTTCTCAAATTATATTCATGTATGTCTCTATTATACACAATTCTATTACATAAATAATTTGAGTCAAGCCCATTTTTTATTTTAAATACAATAATCAAAATATTCATATTAATTTGTTGTTCAATATTTAACCATTTTAAAGAAGCCAACATTGAATGTATAGATGCATAGCGATTTTATCTTAGAACAACTCTCATAGAGCATTACACATAATCTCAGCATTACACATAAAGATAATTGATGAACAATATTCAAATTGCGGTTTGATCATTGTATTATATAAATTAATTGCACATTTTAAAGATATTTTCTTTCTGATTTTACTAAAAAAATAAACCTTTTTGGCGATCTTTTTACAAACATAATTAATATGATTCTTAAAATTTAATTTACAATCTATTATTACTCCTAAATACTTTATTTCTTCCATTATTTCAATATTTTTATTATCAATTACAATATTAAGGCTTTCATTGTTAAATACATTAATTATTAAACATTTAGTTTTATCAACATTTAATTTATTTAATTTATTATTCATATTTATCCATCTTCTTAAACTATTTAAATCAATATTTATTTCAGCAAAACATTCACTTACCCATTCACCAGTAACATATAACAAAGCATCATCTGAAAATTGTACTAATTTACTATGTTTCACTACTTTTCCCATATCATTAATAAATATCAAAAACAATAAAACACCCAACACACTTCCCTGTGCTACACCATATGACACTTCGATTGGGTCTGATAAATAACCATTAATTTTCGTTCTTTGAGTTCTTCCATACTTGAGATAAGATTTAAACCACTCCAATTCTTTTCCACATATACCATACTCCACAAGTTTACACAATAAAATATCCCCATCAACAGTTTCAAACGCACGCCTTAAGTCTAAAAAACTGCCTTTATTACTTTGTTGTCATGTACTGAAATTTTCATGTACTGAAATACCAATTGTGATAACTAAATTCAATAATGCCTCACAGTTATGCCCTCTTCTGAAGCCCGATTGATATTCAGATATTAGGCCTTTTATTTTTCAAAATATTCTTCGAGCTGGTTATATATAACTTTCTCTAAAAGTTTAGCTTCTGTTAAGATGGTATATTTATTGGTCGGAGTTCATTAGCATTTTTGGTATTTTTAACTTTTTCTATTGGAACAATAATCGCTTCTTTCCATACCTCAGGGAAAATTCCTGATGTTATAGATTGGTTAATTATGTATAATAAGTTTTGGCCAATAAGCTCAAAAGCATCCAATAATACACTAGCACTGACAAAATTTATATCACGCTTGCTATTTAGAGATTTTAAAATTAACTTTAAGTAATCAATAGTTATACTTTGACATTTGAATATATATGTCTTTCTTTGAATATAATTTACATAAGCTTCATATCTAATGCTTCTATAAATTTCTTTAATGCTTTCAGTAAAAAAATTATTAAATTTATTGGCTATAGTCATGTTGTCATTCACTGCTCCATTATCAAAATTATATCACTTATTCAGCAAAACCATTATTCAAAACAAAATTTTTGATGTTCCTCCACATAGTTTTTTCATCTTTGGATTCTTAAATTTTTTTATTTATGTACGAATTTTTAACTTTTTTAATTTTATTTTTATATGTATTTATCAGTTTTTTGTATTTATTCCACTCACTTATATTATTTATCCATTTCGCAAGTTCATATTGATCAATTTTTTTTTTTTTTAATATTTTATGTTCATTTTTAAACCATTCTTATTTATGAAGTTTAATATTATATACTATTATATAATTTTTTAATAATTCTTCTAAGTTGTAACTAAATTAGCACTAATAATTCTAAATTAGGAATCGAAATAAGAAGTTTTTTTTATCAAAAATTTAGCTAGCAAAAATAATAGTATCATTGACAAATTTGGTTACCCCTAATCTAATATTCATTAATTTTTTGAAGTCGATGTCGTAACTAATAATTTCATCATTACTTAAATATTTGGATGAAGTATATTTATTCTTGCTGATGCAATGTGTTCTTGAATATGTTCAACTTGTTCTTTAACGAAATCTATTTTCATAATAGCTTCTTTTATGTTTGCACCATATGCTATATCATTAAAAATATTTTTACTTGTGTTTACAGCCTCTTTTTAAAATAAGTCCCAACCTGATGTAAAAACTGGCTTTACATAACGAATTAAACTTCCGAATATATTTCCAAAACAACGACCTTTTTGTATAGTTGGATAAAATTGTAATAAAGGTCCAATATCGTTGATTCCTCCTCCTACTTGAGGGGAATAACATCTCACGTAAGCGCTTTCCATGTTTGATAGATATCAATATGATATCATTTGAGTAGTAGTATTTATATTGTTTTGGGGCAATCAATACTTTTTAAAATGTAATATAATTTTTGTTACATAGGAAATGGAAACAAAATTTATTGCATCACCGTTTTGGTTGCAAATTTTAATCGCTATCGTTTCGAAACAATTTTTTTCTATATATATGTAATGGACATTTTTAAATTAAATATTTGTAGGTATTCTACAATTTTCTATGTTGGTAACTCTTAACGCCTGCACTTTACTACTACCAAACACAGATGATTGAACTATATCCTAATAAATCATCACCATTCAATTCAATTCGCCTTTATTATTAGCAACAGCCAATTTGAATAGTTCAGGTAATTTCGTTTTGAAATTTTTTATATTTTTTTTCTGTTGAAATAATTTAGTTAGTAATGTTAGTGTTTTTACATTATAACTTTGATTAACTATAGAAACTATTAACTATAGATTATAACTACAGATTAACTATAGATATAGAAACTATCTTCTTCAAAAGTCTGCGATATTCGAATTAAATCCCATCGGTTAGAATCTGATACTTTTTTAAATATTATATCATCATAATTTGACAAAAAATTAAACTTCCAATCATCCAAATGTATTTCCGAATCGTCATATGAATAATATGTGTAACCTATAGATTTTGTAAAAAGTTCACATACTTGTTAGTTTGCTGAATCTAACATTGAATCATCTAAAACAATTAACGTAGGTTTTTTTTCATTTTCACTAAGCTCTTCCGCAATGGCGGTATAAAAATCTATATCAGGGGAATCTATTTTTGTTGGAACAGCAGAAATTTCTGGGTTACACCATTTTATTATAAGATTAAAAAATAAAGAGTTCTCAATAATCTCGTTTTCTGTTTTTTGAATATTATTTAATTTATCTACAATTTGTTTATGTTCTGATTCTAGAGATAATTTGATAGTTTCTAATATTTTATTGAAGTTGTTATTAATATTTTAATTTGTTTCTTAGAGTTTTCTGACAAAATCTGCTATTTTATTTTCTTTACCTGTTCAATCCTCGATTGATTTTCGTTTCTTCATCACCCTAGTTTCAGCAACCTACAATCAAAACAAATCAAAAAATACAAATCATTATGTTTTTTAGGAATTCATGTTTTATACGTATCTGATGTTCTTTTTTTGGATCCGGTGCACCCAGTCATCCGTCCAGTCATCCGTCCGCAGCACATCATGATCATCATCTAAAAATTAGAATATTAAATTATTAAATAATTTATTTATAGGAAAAAATGATTAAGAAGATAAAGAAGGTTTGTTTTGTTTTAATTTAAATGAAGACTGTCACTTGTCAGTCAAATTATTAGTTGTCAAATTTTAATATCTTTTTATCTCGTTTTTTCAATTTTCAAAACTATTATACGGGAAGTTTCTGAACTATTTTTTAACGATGTATAACAAAAATATTAAGTTAATACTTTTTTTCGAGTTATTCTGTAATGTTAAAACATATGTAATGCACTTGAAAGTTTTTGTTAACGTAAAAAGTCAAAGTAAAAATAAATGTTAAGGTCATTAACCTATGTATAATGGTAACCGTTTAAATTTATTTAAAGATTATATAAGAAAATGATTTAGCATTTTTTAGACACTAGTTTTTGCAGTTTGATTAAGCCCAGAAAAGAAAAAAGAGTGAATATAAAATATAATATTGATTATTTGAAAAATTTGAAAAATATTAATCATTGAATTGAATTATAGTATAAAATCCATAAAAAATACTTGTGTTTTATGTCGCAAAAAAAACTAGTTAAAAATTATTTTTATTATTCGATTTAATTAGTCGATTTAATTTATTTAAGAAGCAAAACATATCCGTTTAAAAAAAACCATTTTTAACTAATTGTAGTGTTTAGTGTAAAAACATTACCCTTAATGTATTCAATTTTTGGCGTCATATTCTCCTAATTGAATTAACCACCTTTGTAGTCTTGGGTTAATGTCTTTCTCTTTGTTTTTAAGTTGTAGGCATTTTATAAGCTCATGTAAGTAAATCAAATTCTCAGTAAGTAAATCAAATTCTCTATCGAACATTTACGGTCTGAAATATTTAATTGCCCATACAATTGCTAAAAGCTCTTTTTCAATTGTATAGTAATTTTCTTCATGTTCTTTTATTGTTCAGGATGCCAAGCTAATAGGATGTCCATCTTGAGATAGAACAAGAGATAGAACCATATTGCGAAATTACTTGCATCGGTAGCTAATGTGAATTTTTTATTAAAATTTGGGTAGTTTAATATTGGGTGATTCGTAATAATGTCTTTTATTTTTCCAAAGCATTAAAGTAATTAGGATCTTTCGTATTTATTTTAGTGTTTTTTTTAAATATTTGACCATTGGGTATGCAACTTTTGCATAATCCCTTATAAATTTTCTATAATACCCAATCAATCTTAAAAACGATTTGATCTGTTTTTGGATATTAGGAAGTTTGAGATTTCTAATTTTTTCTATTTTATTTGGATTAGGTTTTGGAACTTAAAACATGTCCTAAATAATCGGTTTCTTTGCAAAAAAAACTGCATTTATCTACCTGTATTTTTAACCCTGCTTTTTCTAAGGTTTCAAAAATTTTTGTTATATTAGTAAAGTGCTCTTCCAAAGATGTGCAGAAAATCAGTATATCATCTAGATATACTACACAAATTTTATTAATAAACTCTCTTAGTACTGAATTCATTAATCTTTGAAATGTGACGGGACGGGATGTGTGTAAATTCATTGGAATGTAGAAATCTTGTTCCAATCTTAATTTATTCTTTGCGATACAACTCTCAAAATATTTGAATACATATTCTCGTATATTTAATTCAGCTGCATTGTTATATGACATCACTGTAGTCTAGCATGAGGCAAAAATGAGTGTACTTATCTGGCTGCAATGTAAGTTTTTAGTGAGCTCTGCATTATTAAATGTTAGCGAAAATCCTTTTGAATTTAATTTTGGTTCACTGTTTTTAAAATCGTGATAAAATGTATACCTCTGCAAATAATTTATTTTGCTTATGACTTGGCTTTGTCGTTGGAAAATTATTGATGCAGCAAAATTTTCAATACTAAATCCAATTTGAATTTGTATGGTTTGTTTTTTATCCAAAAAATAAATATAGCTTAATAAAAGGTTCTGCGCCGGGTTACCTTTTTGTGTTTCAAATAATTCTGAATTTGTTGATTGCTCCATATTTTTTGTTTTAACTGATGAATTTTATTTTAGAATTTTGTATTTATAGTTTGTCTCCCACATTTCTGAAAAATTTTTCGAAATATTCTTGGTTTTTTTTTATCATTTTTAAGTGGGGATGATCTGTCGAATAAATTAAGAAAATATTTTATACTTTCAAGAAAACTTCGCATCTATAGATATACACAACAATAATGTCCGCAAACAGATGTTAAATTATGCTTACGTTAGGACTATATCGAAGACTATAATTAAGTTTTCCATTTGTTAAGACTATATCGAATTTTTCAAGCAAATTTATTAAGTTATTAGTTATTTTTTTGTTATCGATATGTCCAAAAGAGTAATTCTCAATGTCTGTTCTTTTTAAATCTCTGACAGAAAATTTATACTTTAATTCTTTTACAATAGTTTTACATTTTTCTTTTATGCCAGCCACAGTAATATTTTTTACAAATATTGTATTTTTATAGTCCGTAAAGAACGATAAATCTACTAGAGCACATGCTATTTTCAAATGAATAGAAATAGTCCATTAAACTTCCTTTTATATGTTTACGCATACGTTACGATTTTTATCAATTTCGATATTGGCATCGAATTCTGCAAATACAATGCATGTTAATGTTGAAGTTAATGGGGCGCTGAGTCTTGCTTCCATCTTTACTACTCCCTGGTTTAATAAACTCTGACATGTATCAGATGCCGAGCCGTCTGGTGATAAATCAAAAGCTAGTATTGTATAACCTTTTGAAATTTGATGTTCTTTATCAGAGTGATGCACGAGAATTACAAAGATTATTCGATGTAAAACTTGTTTCAATTGCAGAGTTTGGTGTAGGCACTCCATTCACATATAATTGAAATTGTGTGAGATTTTGATGATCGAAATGGTATGGATTTTTTGATCTTTTACCATTAAAATTTTCATTATTAACCATACAAAATACAAGAGCTTTTGGTATTTGCCCTATAAATATATTATCCAATGATATGTTGGAGGTGTTACCTGGAATTGTAAATGTTTTGATTTCACTTCTCACATAAAAGTATTTCGCATTAGCCTTTGGCAGTACAATATTGGGTGTTATCAATATGCTAGGACTAATTGTTAAATGTTTCATATATAATGTAGTTTCGAGAATTTTTAAATAACTTTCGATAACGATGAAGAAAGAAAGAAAAAAAGGAAATATAAAAATATTTTTTCTCTAATGCTAAAGAAATTCGATTGTCAACATTATTTAAAAGTAATTTGGAAGTATTGAAGAAATCTACATGTAATTTCCTCATTAATTCTACTATTGCAGAATTGTTGTATGATATTTGTTTTGATTTAGAACCAGAATTGTTGAAATCATTTACATTCGGTTTATCCAATTCCCAACCAGATGCTTCCAAATGTGTTTGACTGGAATCTGTACCATAATTTAGTAAACTATTTAGGTATGCTTTATAATGGTATAAGCAATCTGAAGGAGTCATGTTTTTTCCGTTTAGAGTTACATTATATTATTTAATTAAAGAGTGTAATAAATTATTTACAACACTGGGCTATGGAGCTGCCTTTGCTTCAGTTCCGGTTCCTATTTTATCGTTTGCACTCCAAACTGATTCATCTTTTTTTAATATTTACACTTTAAACTTTATATAGCCACTGGATAAATCTCGATATGTATCTCCATTCGCAAGGGAAACAAATTCAATGGTTGAAGGCGATGCCTCTAAAGAAGCTAAAGGATTGTCTGCTACCTCTTCTGAACGCAAAATGCATGTTTGAACAGGTAATGATGCAAAAAGATCAAGTTCAGATTTCATAAATTCCATTTTTAATTGAATATATCGAAGTTTGCTTTCTTCGTCGCTTTTTCGACTTCAAATGTGTCTTTTTAGAAACTACACGTCTTTTTATAGCTGTCTGTCTTCCACCATACATCGAATGCAGTTGGTTAACTACTGATTTCCGTAAATTTTTTATGCGCCTTTGCTTTGACAGCTACTTTTATAGCTTCAAATTATAGCTATAAAAGTAGCTGTCAAACAATTACAGCTTCTTTTATGTTTGCACCAGATGCTATATCATTAAAAATATTTTTACTTGTGTTTACAGCCTCTTTTTAAAATAAGTCCCAACCTGATGTAAAAACTGGCTTTACATAACGAATTAAACTTCCGAATATATTTCCAAAACCACGACCTTTTTGTATAGTTGGATAAAATTGTAATAAAGGTCCAATATCGTTGATTCCTCCTCCTACTTGAGGGGAATAATATCTCACGTAAGCGCTTTCCATGTTTGATATGATATAATTTGAGTAGTAGTATTTATATTGTTTTGGGGCAATCAATACTTTTTAAAATGTAATACAATTTTTGTTACATAGAAACTGGAAACAAAATTTATTGCATCACCGTTTTGGTTGCAAATTTTAATCGCTATCGTTTCAAAACAATTTTTTTCTATAGATATGTAATGGACATTTTTAAATTAAATATTTGTAGGTATTCTACAATTTGGTGGTAACTCTCAACGCCTGCACTTTACTACTACCAAACACAGATGATTGAACTATATCCTAATAAATCATCACCATTCAATTTAATTCGTCTTTATTATTAGCAACAGCTAATTTGAATAGTTCATGTAATTTCGTTCTGAAATTTTTTATATTTTTTTTCTGTTGGAATAATTTAGTTAGTAATGTTAGTGTTTTTACATTATAACTTTGATTAACTATAGAAACTATTAACTATAGATTATAACTATAGATTAACTATAGATATAGAAACTATCTAAATATCTTCAAAAGTCTGCGATATTCGAATTAAATCCCATCAGTTAGATTCTGATACTTTTTTAAATATTATATCATCATAATTTGACAAAAAATTAAACTTCCAATCATCCAAATGTAATTCCGAATCGTCATATGAATAATATGTGTAACCTATAGATTTTGTAAAAAGTTCACATACTTGTTAGTTTGCTGAATCTAACATTGAATCATCTAAAACAATTAACGTAGGTTTTTTTTCATTTTCACTAAGCTCTTCCGCAATGGCGGTATAAAAATCTATATCAGGGGAATCTATTTTTGTTGGAACAGCAGAAATTTCTGGGTTACACCATTTTATTATAAGATTAAAAAATAAAGAGTTCTCAATAATCTCGTTTTCTGTTTTTTGAATATTTTTTAATTTATCTACAATTTGTTTATGTTCTGATTCTAGAGATAATTTGATAGTTTCTAATATTTTATTGAAGTTGTTATTAATATTTTAATTTGTTTCTTAGAGTTTTCTGACAAAATCTGCTATTTTATTTTCTTTACCTGTTCAATCCTCGATTGAATTTCGTTTCTTCATCACCCTAGTTTCAGCAACCTACAATCAAAACAAATCAAAAAATACAAATAATTATGTTTTTTAGGAGTTCATGTTTTATACGTATCTGATGTTCTTTTTTTGGATCCGGTGCACGCAGTCATCCGTCCAGTCATCCGTCCGCAGCACATCATGATCATCATCTAAAAATTAGAATATTAAATTATTAAATAATTTATTTATAGGAAAAAATGATTAAGAAGATAAAGAAGGTTTGTTTTGCTTTAATTTAAATGAAGACTGTCACTTGTCAGTCAAATTATTAGTTGTCAAATTTTAATATCTTTTTATCTCGTTTTTTCAATTTTCAAAACTATTATACGGGAAGTTTCTGAACTATTTTTTAACGATGTATAACAAAAATATTAATTCAATACTTTTTTTGGAGTTATTCTGTAATGTTAAAACATATGTAATGCACTTGAAAGTTTTTGTTAACGTAAAAGGTCAAAGTAAAAATAAATGTTAAGGTCATTAACCTATGTATAATGGTAACCGTTTAAATTTATTTAAAGATTATATAAGAAAGTGATTTAGCATTTTTTAGCCACTAGTTTTTGCAGTTTGATTAAGCCCAGAAAAGAAAAAAGAGTGAATATAAAATATAATATTGATTATTTGAAAAATTTGAAAAATATTAATCATTGAATTGAATTATAGTATAAAATCCATAAAAAATACTTGTGTTTTATGTCGTAAAAAAAACTAGTTAAAAATTATTTTTATTATTCGATTTAATTAGTCGATTTAATTTATTTAAGAAGCAAAACATATCCGTTTAAAAAAAACCATTTTTAACTAATTGTAGTGTTTAGTGTAAAAACATTCCTAATTGAATTAACCACCTTTGTAGTCTTGGGTTAATGTCTTTATCTTTGTTTTTAAGTTGTAGGCATTTTATAAGCTCATGTAAGTAAATCAAATTCTCAGTAAGTAAATCAAATTCTCTATCGAACATTTACGGTCTGAAATATTTAATTGCCCATACAATTGCTAAAAGCTCTTTTTCAATTGTATAGTAATTTTCTTCATGTTCGTTTATTGTTCAGGATGCCAAGCTAATAGGATGTCCATCTTGAGATAGAACAAGAGATATAACCCTATTGCGAAATTACTTGCATCGGTAGCTAATGTGCATTTTTTATTAAAATTTGGGTAGTTTAATATTGGGTGATTCGTAATAATATCTTTTATTTTTCCAAAGCATTAAAGTAATTAGGATCTTTCGTATTTATTTTAGTGTTTTTTTGAAATATTTGACTATTGGGTATGCAACTTTTGCATAATCCCTTATAAATTTTCCATAATCAATCCCAATCAATCTTAAAAACGATTTGATCTGTTTTTGGATATTAGGAAGTTTGAGATTTCTAATTTTTTCTATTTTATATGGATTAGGTTTTGGAACTTAAAACATGTCCTAAATAATCGGTTTCTTTGCAAAAAAAACTACATTTATCTACCTGTATTTTTAAACCTGCTTTTTCTAAGGTTTCAAAAATTTTTGTTATATTAGTAAAGTGCTCTTCCAAAGATGTGCAGAAAATCAGTATATCATCTAGATATACTACACAAATTTTATTAATAAACTCTCTTAGTACTGAATTCATTAATCTTTGAAATGTGACGGGACGGGATATGTGTAAATTCATTGGAATGTAGAAATCTTGTTCCAATCTTAATTTATTCTTTGCGATACAACTCTCAAAATATTTGAATACATATTCTCGTATATTTAATTCAGCTGCATTGTTATATGACATCACTGCAGTCTAGCATGAGGCAAAAATGAGTGTACTTATCTAGCTGCAATTTAAGTATTTAATGAGCTCTGCATTATTAAATGTTAGCGAAAATCCTTTTGAATTTAATTTTGGTTCACTGTTTTTAAAATCGTGATATTATTGTCTGTTACTGTCTTATACTGTTTTTAAAATCGTGATTATTGATGTAGCAAAATTTTCAATACTAAATCCAATTTGAATTTGTATGGTTTCTTTTTTATCCAAAAAATAAATATAGCTTAATAAAAGGTTCTGCGCCGGGTTACCTTTTTGTGTTTAAAATTCTTCTGAATTTGTTGATTGCTCCATATTTTTTGTTTTAACTGATGAATTTTATTTTAGAATTTTGTATTTATAGTTTTTCTCCCACATTTTTGAAAAATTTTTCGAAATATTCTTGGTTTTTTTTTATCATTTTTAAGTGGGGATGATCTGTCGAATAAATTAAGGAAATATTTTATACTTTCAAGAAAACTTCGCATCCATAGATATACACAACAATAATGTCCGCAAACAGATGTTAAATTATGCTTACGTTAGGACCATATCGAAGACTATAATTAAGTTTTCCATTTGTTAAGACTATATCGAATTTTTCAAGCAAATTTATTAAGTTATTAGTTATTTTTTTGTTATCGATATGTCCAAAAGAGTAATTCTCAATGTCTGTTCTTTTTAAATCTCTGACAGAAAATTTATACTTTAATTCTTTTACAATAGTTTTACATTTTTCTTTTATGCCAGCCACAGTAATATTTTTTACAAATATTGTATTTTTATAGTCCGTAAAGAACGATAAATCTACTAGAGCACATGCTATTTTCAAATGAATAGAAATGGTCCATTAAACTTCCTTTTATATGTTTACGCATACGTTACGATTTTTATCAATTTCGATATTGGCATCGAATTCTGCAAATACAATGCATGTTAATGTTGAAGTTAATGGAGCGCTGAGTCTTGCTTCAATCTTTACTACTCCCTGGTTTAATAAACTCTGACATGTATCAGATGCCGAGCCGTCTGGTGATAAATCAAAAGCTAGTATTGTATAACCTTTTGAAAAAAGTTCTTTTGAAATATGATGTTCTTTATCAGAGTGATGCACGAGAATTACAAAGATTATTCGATGTAAAACTTGTTTCAATTGCAGAGTTTGGTGTAGGCACTCCATTCACATATAATTGAAATTATGTGAGATTTTGATGATCGAAATGGTATGGATTTTTTGATCTTTTACCATTAAAATTTTCATTATTAACCATACAAAATACAAGAGCTTTTGGTATTTGCCCTATAAATATATTATCCAATGATATGTTGGAGGTGTTACCTGGAATTGTAAATGTTTTGATTTCACTTCTCCCATAGAAGTATTTCGCATTTCACTTCTCCCATAAAAGTATTTCGCATTAGCCTTTGGCAGTACAATATTGGGTGTTATCAATATGCTAGGACTAATTGTTAAATGTTTCATATATAATGTAGTTTCGAGAATTTTTAAATAACTTTCGATAACGATGAAGAAAGAAAGAAAAAAAGGAAATATAAAAATATTTTTTCTCTAATGCTAAAGAAATTCGAATGTCAACATTATTTAGAAGTAATTTGGAAGTATTGAAGAAATCTACATGTAATTTCCTCATTAATTGTTATATGATTTTTGTTTTGATTTAGAACCAGAAATGTTGAAATCATTTACATTCGGTTTATCCAATTCCCAACCAGATGCTTCCAAATGTGTTTGACTGGAATCTGTACCATAATTTAGTAAACTATTTAGGTATGCTTTATAATGGTATAAGGAATCTGAAGGAGTCATGTTTTTTCCGTTTAGAGTTACATTATATTGTTTAATTAAAGAGTGTAATAAATTATTTACAACACTGGGCTACGGAGCTGCCTTTGCTTCAGTTCCGGTTCCTATTTTATCGTTTGCACTCCAAACTGATTCATCTTTTTTTAATATTTGCACTTTAAACTTTATATAGCCACTGGATAAATCTCGATATGTATCTCCATTCGCAAGGCAAACAAATTCAATGGTTGAAGGCGATGCCTCCTAAATAAGCTAAAGGATTGTCTATTACCTCTTCTGAACGCAAAATAAATGTTTGAAAATGAACGCAAAATAAAATGTTTGAACAGGTAATGACGCAAAAAGATCAAGTTCAGATTTCATAAATTCCATTTTTAATTGAATATATCGAAGTTTGCTTTCTTCGTCGCTTTTTCGACTTCAAATGTGTCTTTTTAGAAACTACACGTCTTTTTATAGCTGTTTGTCTTCCACCATACATCGAATGCAGTTGGTTCACTACTGATTTCCGTAAATTTTTTATGCGCCTTTGCTTTGACAGCTACTTTTATAGCTTCAAATTAGAGCTATAAAAGTAGCTGTCAAACAATTACAGCTTCTTTTATGTTTGCACCAGATGCTATATCATTAAAAATATTTTTACTTGTGTTTACAGCCTCTTTTTAAAATAAGTCCCAACCTGATGTAAAAACTGGCTTTACATAACGAATTAAACTTCCGAATATATTTCCAAAACCACGACCTTTTTGTATAGCTGGATAAAATTGTAATAAAGGTCCAATATCGTTGATTCCTCCTCCTACTTGAGGGGAATAATATCTCACGTGTTTTTACATTATAACTTTGATTAACTATAGAAACTATTAACTATAGATTATAACTATAGATTAACTATAGATATAGAAACTATCTTCTTCAAAAGTCTGCGATATTCGAATTAAATCCCATCAGTTAGATTCTGATACTTTTTTAAATATTATATCATCATAATTTGACAAAAAATTAAACTTCCAATTATCCAAGTGTAATTCCGAATCGTCATATGAATAATATGTGTAACCTATAGATTTTGTAAAAAGTTCACATACTTGTTAGTTTGCTGAATCTAACATTGAATCATCTAAAACAATTAACGTAGGTTTTTTTTCATTTTCACTAAGCTCTTCCGCAAAGGCGGTATAAAAATCTATATCAGGGGAATCTATTTTTGTTGGAACAGCAGAAATTTCTGGGTTACACCATTTTATTTTTTTAATTTTGGGATGTATCAATCTAGTAATATTTTTGATTAAGTTGCATACAAATGTTGTTTTTCCACATACAGATGGTTCCGCTACCCTCATCCTAAAAGGATGATTAAAATACATTATTAACGGTTCGTGTTTTCAAAATGATTAAAAGGTAAAATAGTTTCATCTTGAAATATATATAAGCAGCAAAAGTGTATTATAGCTTATTTTCAGTTAAAAAAATGAGGGTGAAAGATGTATAATTTATCTCATTTTAAAAGATGGAGGTGAAAAAAGTGGAAGAATTTTCAAAATCATATTCTTCTGAATTATTAAATGAGCATAAGCAACGATTTTCCACATGTGTAAATACATTAAAGAATTTTCAACAACAGAAAAATTTACATCAATATACGGAACTCATTTTCGTCTTTGTCCTTGGACTTACGACAACTCATCATCTGGACCAGATGTAACTGCTCTATAGAAAATTTTAAAATAGAATTGAAAATTGTGATTAAATGGTACAAGCATAATGTCAAATAGTATCGGAAATACATAGACCAGCCAGACAAAACTTTCGTCGAAGAAAATTTATTCAAAAAGGTTTAAACGATACATGGCAAATCGATTTAGTAGAAATTATTCCATATGCAAAGTACAACAAAGGAAATAAACATTTATTAATTGTATTAGACTATTTTTCGAAGTATGCTTATGCTGAGCCAATTAAAATTAAAAATGCTAATAACGTTTTACTTGGCATGCAAAACATTTTTAAACGTACTGGAACACATCCTAAAAATATTCAATCTGATCAAGGTAAAGAGTTTTTCAACGAAGAATTTGGAAAACTTATGGAAAGAAAAAAAATTAATCAATATCATACATATTATGAAATGAAAGCATCCATAGTAGAACGTTTTAACCGTACTTTAAAAAATGCAATGTGGAAGCAGTTTAGTTTTCAGGGTAATTATAAATGGATATATATTTTACCCTCACTTATTGAGAAATGCAACTCAACATATCATCGTACAATTAAACTTCAACCAAAAAAAGTTACAAAGAATAACGAAAAATTACTATTAAAAACTGTCTACAGTAAGTTAAAATGTTTCGTAAAGAAAAATATAAAGTTGGAGATTATATCGTGTAAACAAATTTTAAGGTTTTTTTGAAAAAGGTTATCAACCCAACTGGTCAACAGAAATATTTACAAATGCAAAAATTAAAAGAACTGTTCCAATAACATACAATTTATTGATTACACAAATAATCCAATAACCGGTTCTTTATATGAGCCTGAATTAACACCAGTTAAAAATCCATATGTCGATCTTGTAGAAAAAATATTAAAAGAAAAAGGAAATAAAGTTTTAGTTAGCTGCCTTGGTTTTGATAAAAAGCATGATTCTTGGATAAACAAACAAGAAATTACTTAATATTCTACACATATTTAAAATATTTTAATTTTTTTATTTATACATTTTACTTTCGCTTTTTTATTTTAGTAAAGTTAATAATATGATTTTAATAAAATACATTTATCATAAAAAGCTTTTTTCATTTCATATATATTTAATTATTTGCATTATATTTTTCATTTTGTATGTAGGTACCTATTTAATTCTGTATTCAAATCAAGTTCATGATTAAGTTCATTAGTCATTTTAGTCACGATTTTATAAACACAACCGCAAAAAATACATCAGTTTCATGTTTTATATTAAAAAAGAACTAAAATAGATTGAAGTAATCATGTTAATGTGCATTTAAGTAACATTTTTTAAATTTTTATCGCAAAACCATAAACATTCACTACATACTATAGGATATTTTTGATAATTTCATAACACTACAACTTTCCAATATAATATAGTCTATTCAAAATCTAATTGGTTGATACATGTTCCCAATAACTTCGGCGGGGTCCGATTCGGTCCTTGCTAATGCCAAAGGGCCCCTTTTAAATCATACTAGCAAAGCACTAATTCCATCAAATTTTTTAATGTTCAAACCTTCCATCTTGAAATCCTAAATTTCCGAACTTGGCCCCTTATGATCTTATTCCAATTCTCGGAACCTGCCGAATTCCCATTTTCCCTTTTCCAAATCTCTAAACTTGCTGAAGCTTCTACCTAAGACTTTGGTACGACTCCCTACCTTAAAACTTTTTAAACCCACTTAATAATTTAATTTTTACTTTTCATAACACATATTCTCACACTCTAATCCTAAATTCAAATCCATAATATCCTTCATTCAATCATATACATAATATATATTTCCGTATAATAACTTTATTCTAATTATGAAATTTATTCTGCATTAACTTGTTAACCTTCAAAAATATATGAGTTTATTTTACACTTAGTAACAACGTCGGCTTAATAACTAACATCAAAAGCTTTTTAATAGAATTTTTCTTAGCTTCATTACATTTACATATTCCACACATAAATAATTGCAATAATACTAACTCCAATGTTAACCACTTAATGCACATTACTGTAAATAAAGTCACATATTACTTTCAAATTCTTAGAACGTCACTTCCTGTAGTCAACCATACCCATACTTTGATACTACATGGTCATGACGTCACTTCCTGGAGTCAAATTAGCATAGCTATACTAAAAGACAACATATAAACGAAAAATTGTTTCAGGAAGGTGAAATCAAATGCAAGAAAGCCACTGAAATTGCGAAAATTATAGAACAGACAAGATAAATTCAACATGTGTATGAGTAAGTCAATTAAATTTCTAGAATAGTAATAATATTCAATATTCTAATAATGAAAATTTAATTGAAGAAAATGTAGAAAAGATTTATTATTATATATTAATTATTTCTTAATAAATAAATAATTTTTGTTAATAATAATTTTAGTAAAGAAAAAATGTTTAGTATGTTAAACTTAAAGTGAAAATTAAATCAATAGATTGTTTGTTAGACACAGGAGTTGAAGCAAATGTGCTCAGCATAAACACATTTAATTACTTAGGGTTAGGTAAAAAATAATTGAAAATACTAAAGAAAAAGTTTAACTTAAATACGAAAAAGTATGAATTCATTAGGACCTTTACATTAAAATGTACAGTAGATACATGGAAAAAATACTGAAATAGTGTTTCAAGCATAAGATGTCTATAGTAGGTTTTAAAAGCTGTATTGATTTAAATTTATTAAAAAACGAGGAAGAATACAGTTGCCTTTGTCAACACTTTGATACCCGTACGAACCGTTAGTATGTTCATAGCCTGTCACTCTGCTTATAATATTATTTTAAAATAATTTGAAAGAATTTTATAATTTCTAGAACTATATGTAGATATGTATATTCAAACTATATGTTTATACATTCTTCAAAATCAGATTCTAACCTTCCACATAACGATTATCAATCTAAAACTTTTCCAAATATGCTATAGTACCATTTAATACTAAGCAAATACTAACATATCAAATGGATTTGTTGAAAGATCCATTAGATCAATCAAAAACATATTGAAAAATGTTATGAGAGTGATACCAATCCCTACATTGATCTTCTCAAAACTGATGAAGTAAAATAAAAACTGAAATCAAAGTGAAATGACTAGTCCTTGCTTAAAAACTGAGAAATTTTTTAATCACCCGCTGGATGAAAAGACTAATAAAAGCAAGCCTCAGAGTCAAACGAAAATTTATCGGTAAACAATAAGAAAATCAAATTAGTAATACTGTTCTAAGATTTATTTGTAATCACATTTGTAATCACATTGGTAATACTGTTCTAAGTTCTAAGATTTATTTGTAAACAAGAAGCTTCACAAACAATCGACTATAATAAAAATCATAACATGACGCGGTTTGGTCGAAAAATAAAAGAAATTGATAGATATGTTCGATAAAAAGTGTTATTGTAATTCATTCAAAATGTAATCATTATATTTGGAAATGAATGCCTTGTTTGTTTTAATCATGCAATTTATATTAGGTTTGAAGTAAACAAGGTACAAAATAATAAAAGAGTAAATCCATGTACACGTGCATTTTATACGTTAAAAAGAAAAAATAAAACTGAGATGATTAATCAATAATTACAAATGAAATAGTAAGTAAATATCCCGGCACTCTGATCATGGCAAAAAATCATGCCATATCGCACCACCCACTGACCTACATTTTTGATTGATGGGTTTAATCTAGGTCATTCTTTGTTAGTAGGTGAAAAACTAGTTTTGATTGTTTTGGTTTGGGTTGCAAGATAGGTAGAAAGTGTGGGTTGTTTACTTATAAGTTGCAAGTGGAAGTTGGAGTGAAGGTTGTTGGTACTTTGAAAGTTGGCAGGCAGGGTTAATGAACAAAGGATTTTATTTAGGATATTCTTGGTTATTAGTTTAAACACTTGTTTAGATTGTTTTGGCTTAGGTTACAATTTAGGTTATAAGCATGGGTTGTTAACTTTTAAGTTTCAAGTGGTTGTATTTGTAAGTTGTCAGGCACCTTTAGATTTTTATATAAAATAAAATAAATTCATTTGTACTTTGTAATAGGGTACCATACAAATAGAAAGAAGAATATTTTCAAGTCAAATCAAGTTTGTTTTATTGCGTAAATTCATATGCTTAATAAAATATATGTACATAGGTGAAAGCAGATATAAAAGGAACGAAAACAGAAAAATATTCATAGTTATTTTTGGATATCAAGTTGTAAATAATAAAAATAAAAATGAAAACTTAATTACAAGAGGACGTGTAGTTTATATTTAATTTTTGAAAGTTAGTATTACAGTTTTAAAGTTGCAAAATAAAACTAGCATACAAATAGTAAGAAAAGAATTTTTTCCAAGTAAAATAAATTTTTTAATTGCATGCTTAATAAAATAGAGGTACAAGGAGATATGAAAGAATCGAAAAAAAACTTGATTTTATTATTGGATAAAATATTCATAGATACTTTTGAATATCAAGATGAAAAATAATAAAAATAGTTAAAGTTGCAAAAATAAAAATAAGAAAATATATTGTTTTTAGAATATGTGTTTCTCATTATACTATATTTTGTTCTAAATTGTCGTGGAACCTTCAACAATTAAGAATATTTAACTTAACCTACAGCTATCGAGTTTTTCTTTTTATTGTAATTAATTATCACATTTTACTACAAAATATTATTATTATTTTTTATAAATTAAATCCGAAATAACACTTAAACGTCAAACTGCATTCGAGTGTCGAACTACTTTTTTTTAATAATCAATTTCAACTCAATCATTTAGCTCGATCCAATAAATTTCGATCAACCAACTCACTACTCGATATCGATATCACTCGATTTCAAATTTAACTCAATACATTTGAGTTTTATTATTGTTTCCAAAGCATTTATAATGGAAGTAGATGATGGAATTAATATCGATGAATCTATGAAAGTAAATTATTATACTAGGTTGAATAGATTTCAAAGTACTTGTAATTTCGATGAAAATTGCAATTTTGTATATTGAAATATGCAAAATTTAAAAACTAAATAAGATGATTTAGAGTGTCTTTTGAGTAGCTTAAATTTTAGGTTCACATAGTTGTACTTATTGGGATATGGTTAGGAGAAAGTGAAAATCAATTTTTAATATTCCTGGTTATTGTAGCTATTTTTCTAATCGCGATGACTCGTATGGTGGGGTTGCTATTTATTTAGACGAAGGTATTAATAGCGCAGTCATTTATGAAGAAAAATTTAAAAAGTCAAATATGTTAGTAGTTAAACTGATAAAGGATGATATAAACATAATGTCTATATATAGGTCTCCTGAAACTAGAATTCCCGAATTCTTAGACAAAATTAATGAATGGACGATAAGGTTTAATAATACATTGATATTTGGTGATTTCAATATTAATTCACTGAATCAAAATAGCCGCGATATTAAAACTTATACTAATAATTTACTTAGTAATGGATATTTAGTTTATAACCAAATATCTGAGCATTTTGCTATCCGCAAGGGTAAATACGATAATTGCTACAAATACGATAATTGATCATTTTATCACCGGCTTAGTGAGATTCAGTTATTTTTTCCATATATTAGATACAACGCTATCGGATCACCAACAGTTTCTTATTAGTTTTGATTGAAAGCTTAGCAAAAACACAAAAAAAATTCAAAACAGTTCTAAACTATGAAAATATATCTAAAAATAGTATTTGGTCTAACTTAAATTCATATACAAATTTTGATCATATCGTATCAGATTTAGGTCTGATTATAAGAAATAATACAAGAAAGGTCCCTATAGTTGGCAATAAAAAAAAGAACTGTTGGATGAACGATGTAATTCTTAATAAAATCAAAATTAGGGATTCATATTTTAGATTAAAAAAAAAATATCCTATTGACTCTCACGTCGCTATGAAAAAAGAAAGAAAGTAAAAGTAAAAAAATTAATTAGGCAAGCGAAAATCAGTTTTTATTTTAAATCACGCAAAGCTAAAATAATGGCAGAAATCTTTGGACTATTTATTTACAAAAAAATTATATTTAATACAGATGATCCAACTAACAATTTGAAAATTAAAGCTCTTAAATATTGCAATAACAATGATTATGAAATTGCAGAGACCGTTAATAGTTATTTTATTAACATAACCAAAGAGTTAGAAATTAAAACAACTCAAATTAATCTAGAATATTTTAATAGATTATCTTACAATATACAATCACTTTTTAGCACATTTCCAAAAAAATTTTGAAAAAATGTGCTTATTAGTTTCACTCTGTCCGTCCGTCCGTCCGTCCGTCCGTCTGTTTACAAAACTTCTACACCGTTAAAGATAGAGAAAAAAAATTTTAACCATGGGTAGGTCTCATAAAAAAAATAATTTTGTGGAACAACTTTTTCATGTAGCCCCCCCCATTACGGAGCTACAGCCCCTCAAACTTTGAAAAAGCCCTATTTTTAAATGCATATATCTTATGTTCTGCTTAAGATTTTTTCAATCTGAAAACGTCATTCGACAGGTATTTCTTTTATCTTTGTAAATTAATATCAAAATTATACAATTTTTTTAAATTTAGTATTTAAATTTACCGTTATGTGGAAACCAAATTTTGCATGATTTTTCTACTTTCATAACTCCGGCACGCTTCTAGATAGAAGCTTGAAATTTTGAGGCAAGAAAGAACTTTTAGAATTAGTATAAGTTTGCTCAGAAAATTTTTTCGGACCACCCCCTGTTTATGAGCTATTAGGGCTTAAAAATTGAAAATTTGCTATTTTTAAACACCTGTAACTTAGGAACCTGTACACATTTTACTTCTGCAAGATATAAAAATTAAAGCTACAATAATATATTTTTACGTGTGTTAAAGGTTTATTTTAATTGTAAAGGGTTCCAAAGTTGCCGCTCTTCAAAATTGCAAAAAAGCCCCATTTTCAGATGTATATATCTCGGGCTCTGCGTAATAATTTTGCAATCTAAAACCGCCAGAAGATCGAAAATTTTATTATCTATATAAAACATTATCAAAATTATGTAATATTTTGTAATTTACTATTTAAATTTACCGTTATGTTAAAACCACATTTTGCATGAAATTTCTTTTTTCATAACTCCGGCACCCCTTTAGATAGGAACCTGAAATTTTGAGACAAGAAAGAACTTTTAGAATTAGTATAAGTTTCCTCAGAAAATTTTTTGGTAACACCCCCTCTTTAAGAGTTATTACGCCTCAAAAATTGAAAATTTGCTATTTTTAGACACCTGTAACTTAGGCACCTGTACAAATTTTTCTTCGGCAAGACATAAAAATTAAAGCTTCAATAATATGTTTTTACGTGTGTTAACGGCTTTTCTTAGTTATATAGGACTCCGGACTTATAGCCCCTCAAAATTTCAAAAATGTCCTATTTTCACATTTTTTCTTATTACATGAAATTTTCAAATTTTTGTGTAAGTCACACTTCTAAACAGTTTGTATTGAGTTTTCTAAGTGTGCGCTTTTAAAAACCGTTGGTTTACATTCTACCTTGTTAACTTACATGATACTGATATTCAAGAAGTTACAGAAGTTATATAGTACCTAGTTAAGATCAAATGCAGCAACTGGTGTTGATAATATTTTAATAAAATTTATAAAAAAAATTTCGGATGAATTGATTCCAATATTAATTAAATTTATTAATTTAGTTTTTCGTTCTTCAACATTTCCGTAATTATTAAAAATAGCTGTAGTCACTCCAATATTTAAAAGTGAAAGAACGGATATTTGCTCTAATTATCGCCCAATTTCGGTTTTACCATCTTTTTCAAAAATATTTGAAATCATTATCAGAAACCGGCTGCACAAATTTCTTTATAACAACCCAATTCTAACAGAGGAACAATTTGGATTTGTAAAACATTAAAATACTACCGCTGCATGTATTAGTTTAACTGATTACATTTCAAAAGGCATAGAAAATCAAAAATATGTAGCTTGTGTTTTGTTAGGCATTCATAAAAGCTTTTGACTGTGTCGATCATGACATTTTGCTTGACATTATATAAATTTAATCTAGATCAATCTAATCTAAAATTCTGCAGAAGTTACTTGTCAAATAGGCAGCAAGCAGTTCGCATTATCTCTATTCATAGTCGGTTGGGGTATATTAAAAGTGGTGTACCGCAAGGATCTATCTTGGCTCCAAATTTTTTTTAAATGATTATCAATGATATGGCTAAATTAAATTTAAAGGTTGCTCTTCAGCTTTATGCCGACGATACCGATTTAATATACGCCGAATGCACTGAGAGTGAGAAGATCTATTGGATAAGAGAAGATCTAAAAAAAATTAGAGAATTTTTAGGATATCATCGATTACTACTAAATTTTCGCAAAACAAACCAAAGTAATATTCTTCGAGAATAAGAAGTTTGCTAATTCTATAATTTCATATGGTAAACATACTATTGAATTGTTTAAAACATTTAACTACTTAGGTTTGATCCTAGATAGTAAAGTGAAATGGTTCTAGCATATTGATTATATAACTAAAAACACTAGTCCTTACATTTTCATCTTAAAAAGACTTCGTAACTATCTATCTAAATCCGCTGTTTTCAATTTACTCATCTTATATTTTATCTAACGTAAAATACCTAAATCCCATTTGGAACAATGCTTCCAATTTTGTGTTAAAAAACAAGATATTCTTGTAAAAAAATATATTAAAGTTATACACAGATATCCATTGCTATTTTCCACTAAAATGTTATATTTAGAAAAATATTTAAGCTTTTGTACCATTTGTGAGTTTGTTTGAATTTATCATTGTATGCACATAGTTATCTTGTAATTAGAAATTTAAATGTTAACAATAAAAAATTAATAAATTAATAAAAAAAAAGCAAAATGCAGACGTTGAACTCTATGAGTAGGATTAAAAAATGAAAAAAATACTGTTAAATAAACAACTGACAGACATTCAAAAATGGTATTTATACCGTCAAAATCTATTTAAAATAAGAAATAAAATAAGAGTTCTTCCTCGTAAGAAAGAAGAGTAATTAAAAATTAGGTAAACAAAAGGTACTCACTGCTAGAGGTACTAGTGCAAAATCAATGCATATTGGATGCGGAAGCTCAAACGTATTTTCCTGAATATAAAAATGTTGTTATATAAGTTGTTCCTGAAGAAGAAGTAGGTATACGAAAAAGAAGCAGATGAGGAAGTATTTGACGATGAGATTCAAGAAAATGTCAGCAAAAGCATTGTCAGCTGCTTCAGCTAGAGAACATTTTAGAAAAAGAGAATCAATTAGAAATTGTAAGATTTGAAGAAATTGTATTCATTTTATGATCAAAGACAATATAATTAAATTAAAAGTGAAGCATATTAAAAAATTGCGGTAAAGACGACTAAAGTGGATTGTGTATTCAGATTGTAAAAAAAAAAAAAAGCGATAGCTAAGCGCGTGGTACAACACATTTTGAAGAATATAATATTAACATTAAATATACGATTTCTAACATCTTGATAATCAACCGGTGAATTTAAAATTTAATTTAAAGTATTTTAAATAATTAAAATCATGGACGTTCGGGTACAAGAATTTTTAAAGAAAGCTACAGTTGTAATGCTCAAAGAAAAATTGAAAGAAATGAATTTAATGACATCGGGAAATAAAGCAGTATTAATTTTACGAATAGAAGAAAGGGTGAGAAGTATGGAAGAAGAAAATATTGAAAAGTTTTTCTCTAATATAAACTATGAAACGTTATAAAATGATACATCTTTAATCAATATTCCAATAGAAGAAGAAATGTTAAATAATAATAGCGAAGAGATTGATGATGAAATCGAACGTTTGCGTAAACAGTTGAAGAAAAAACAAGAAGTTATTGAATTACGACGCCAATTAGCTGAACTGGATCAAGAGGTTAGAAGATCGAATGCATCCAACGTTCCATTCAATTTTAAAGATGTGGAAGAATCCATAAATTCATTTAATGGGGACGATAGTTTTAGTATAAAAAAGTGGATTACACAAATAGAAGAAGCAGCAGAAGTTTTAGGTTGGAATGAAAAAGCATGTTTCATATATTCCAGAAGGTTATTATCTGGTACAGCTAAATTGTTTTTACGCTCCGTTTCACCTAAATCATGGAATGATTTGAAAACAGTACTGTTACAAGAATTTGATGATAAAGTCACTAGTGCACAAATCCATAACCAATTACGAAATCGTAAAAGAAAAAATAATGAAACATGGCAGCAATATTTGTTCTCCATGCAAGAAATCTCATTGGCAGCTAATATAGAAGAAGGAGATTTAATACAATATATTATCAAAGGTATTAATGATACTTACACCAATAAAATTATTCTATACCATTCAAATACAATGGCTGAATTGAAAGTTGCACTCCGCAAATATGACGAATTAAAAAATAATTATAGAAACAATGTTAATGAATATAATAAAAATCAATCAAGTGACATCAAAAATAAAAAAATAATACCGAATGTTATAGTAATGAAGTGTTTCAACTGTAATCAGCCTGGCCATATTGCTACCAAGTGTCCACATCCTATACGAGCCAAGGGAACCTGTTACAATTGTGGAAAAACTGGACATCGATTTCAAGAATGTAAAGAAAAAAAAATTAATGTAATTAAAAAATCAGGCGTTAATTTAAATCACAATTTTGAGAGAATGGTCAAATTTATTTTGAAAACAAAAGATCATCAAGCTGCATCAGAAATCACATGTTTAGCACTTTTAGATTCGGGCAGTCCGATCAATATTATCCAGCAACAATACACTCCATCATATGTTATATATCAGGAAAATTCAGATAAGTTAAATTATGTGGGTATTAATAATAGTAAGTTAGATATAGTTGGTTCGATCAAGGCTAAAATTGAATTTAATAGTTTATATATTGATAGTAAAATATTGGTAGTAAAAAATTATTCAATTGCTTACCCGGTAATTTTAGGTAGATTGTTTATGGAAGCATGTAATCTGGAATTAAGGCCTAAAGAAGAATGTAATAAAGAAAATAATAAGAAAATTGATAAAATGTTGTTCACCAATAATGAAGATTCAAATGCAGAAATGGTAAAGAATGGAAGCTCACGAAACATTGATGACGATAATTTATTTTTAAATCAAATTTTATGTATTGATATATCTAACAATAGCTTAGATAATGAGGTATGTTTGAACATTAATAATAAAATTCAATATAATATACAAAATGAAATCAAAAATATGTTTAAAACCGCTTGGTTACTTGTGAAACAAAATAAAGATTTTGGGGGAAGAAAGATAAATTTTGAAATGGAAATTAGGGTAAAAGATCATAAACCATTTTATAGTACACCCAGAAAATTACCAATGACACATGAACAAGCTTTGAAAAAAATATTAGATGATTTGTTAGCACGAAATATAATTCGAGAAAGTAATTCGCCATACGCGTCAGCAATAGTATTAGTTAAAAAGAAAAATAATGAGTTAAGGAAATGTGTGGACTATCGGGAACTAAATAAAATAACATTAAGGGATAATTTTCCATTGCAACTAATAGAAAGTCAATTTGGACGTCTTAAAGGTAAAAGGTTTTTTTCAGTTCTTGACCTGAAAAATGGTTTTCACCATCTGAAAATAGCTGAAAATTCTATTAAATACACAGCTTTTATAACACCATTAGGGCATTTTGAATATTTAAAAATGCCATTTGGATTAAAAAATTCAGCAGCTACATTTGAAAGGTTTATGAAAAAACTGTTCGATCCATTAATCTCATCCGGTAAGCTTTTAACATTTATAGATGACCTACTGATAGCTACTGAAACCATTAATGAACATTTACAAATTTTACAAGAAGTGTTATCAATAGTTGTGGATAATTCACTTCATTTACGATTTGATAAATGTTCAATATTACAGGAAGAAGTTGTGTATTTAGGGCATAAAATAACAGGTGACGGAATTCTGCCAAATGAAGATAATCTCAAAGCCATTAAAGAATTTCCAATTCCAAATAGTGTTAAAAACGTTCAAAGTTTTATAGGACTTAGCTCGTATTTCAGAAAATTTATAAAAGATTTCGCTATTATTGCTAAACCTTTGACAGATCTTACAAGAAAAGAAAATAATTTTAAATTTGGTTTAGAGGAACTCACAGCTTTTGAAACGTTAAAGAATAAATTAATAGATTCACCGGTTTTGGCAATTTTTAATTCGGAGAATAAGACACAGCTTCACTGTGATGCAAGTAGTATAGGTTTCGGGGCGGTATTAGTGCAAAAACTGATAGATGGAAAGTTTCATCCGATATCTTATTTTTCAAAACGCGCTTCGGAATCGGAAAAAAATTATCATAGTTACGAAATGGAAACCCTAGCAATAATATATGCATTAAGAAGATTTTATATTTATTTAGTGGGAATAAAATTCAAAATTATAACTGATTGCCAGGCTGTGACGCAGACTCTTAATAAAAAATTTATAAATCCAAGAATTTCACGGTGGGCGTTAGAATTACAAAACTATGATTATGTAATTGAACATCGTAAGGGTGGATTAATGTCTCATGTAGATGCTTTAAGCAGGTCTATAAATATATTTTATGTTAGTGATGAATCATTTGAGTATATATTAGCGGCGGCTCAGAAACAAAATCCAACAATTTCTAAAATTACTAACGAATTGACAAAACAAGAGAGTGCTAAATTTGAATTAGTGGATGGCTTAATATATAAGAAAATTAAGGGAAATGTATATTTCTATATACCAAATGCAATGGAAAATCGGGTTATACAAACATATCACGAACAAATGTGTCATGCAGGAGTTGAAAAGTGTCAAGATATAATCTCTAGAATATATTGGTTTCCTAGAATGAAAGAGAAAATTAAAATATACATTCAAGGATGTTTCAAATGTGCATATTTTTCTCCTCAATCTGGAAAACCTGAAGGAAAATTGCATAATATTCCAAAAGGTTGTCTTCCATTTGATACTTTTCATATAGACCATTATGGCCCACTTGCATGTTCTACATTAAAAAATAGACACATATTCTTGATAATTGATGCCTTTACAAAGTTTGTTAAACTTTATGCAGTAAAAAGTACAAACACTAAAGAAGTTGTAGAATGCTTAAAGAAATGTTTTGAATATTATAGTAGACCAAATCGAATAATTTCAGACCGCGGAACGTGTTTTACATCTTCAGAATTTGAAGAATTTGTATCAGACTATAACATTCATCACATTAAAATTGCAACATTGACACCCCAAGCAAATGGTCAAGTAGAAAGAGTCAATAGAGTTCTAACCGCTATGCTCTCTAAAAATTGCGATGCTGATTCTACAATTAATTGGGATAAATATTTGATTAAAATAGAATTCGCCTTAAATAATACAATAAATAGAAGCACAGGCTTTTCGCTAGTATATTATTATTCGGTGTTATACAAAAGGGAATAGTATATGATAAGGTTGCAGAATTTTTGAATAATCAACTAAATAAAGAAAATAGTAGGGATTTATTAAATATAAGAAAACACGCTGAAAAAAATATATTAAGGTCCCAAAAATATAACAAACAAAAATACGATAGTTCACATAAGAAACCACATATATATAAATTACACGACTTAGTTATGTTAAAAAATAACGTTACAATGCCGGGAATTAATAAAAAATTATTAGCAAAATTTCGAGGGCCTTATGAGGTAATTCAAATACTGCAAAATGATAGATATTTAGTTAGTGACATAGAGGGTTTACAAGTAACACGGTTACCATATAAAAGTATATGCTCTCCTACTAATATGAAACCATTCTTTATTACTTCTGAAAGTGAAGTCTCGTTGTAAGTATATAATCTATTATGTAAACGTATTGATAACTCGGCTTGGAGCATTCCAGATTGCATGATCCAATTTAAAATATAAAAAGAAGAATGACCAGCTGATTAGTATATAATGTAAAAATTTTTTGAATTTAAAAATATTTCAAATACATAAGATTATAAGATGATTAATATATAAGAGAAAAAAATTTTTTTGATTTTAAAAATGTTAATAATTAAAATATTAAAAAAAAAAAAAAAATTTTTTGTGGTGAGTCGATGTGATGTATGTATATCAAGTATGTATAAGTAGGTATAATGTAAGTACAATCAAAATTAGATAATATAATGAAAGTTCTAAGTACATAATTGCATTATAGAATGTATTCAAAAATAAAATGAACAATAATAAAATAAAAATTTATTAAAAATTTTTATGATATAATATAATGAAGCAGAAATATTATATTAGGAACTGTATGTATATTGCAGAAATAAACAGAAGTATATTTGATACACAATAAGTTCAAATTATTGTATGTTAGAATATATCCATCAAAATAAATAAAAAATAAAACATTTGTGTAGAAATAATATTGTAACCTAAGACAAATGAGGTCATTATCATAAGTCAGAATGACCGAACTGTAAGATTTGTAATTTAATATGGCAATAATGCCAAAATAAATTATATTACGGTATAAATTTTATCGTAAATTTAAATAAAAAATTGTATATAAAGAGAAGAAAAAAAATTAATAAAAGGATTTGTTATACAGATTTTTAAAAGAAGAATTTAGTATTTTTTCTAATTTTTTTTTTTTTTTTTTTTTATTTAACTTTTATTTAATAATTTACATTCTAATTTAACCTAAAAAAAGTTACTACAAAAACGGGTTTATTTTCAAAATATTAATTAACATATAAAAATACAAAATTTTTTTTTGTTAAATTTTTTTCATATGTTTTAAAATTTTTTTGCATTTTCTTATATCTATTTTTGAGGATTAATTTATAATTGTTTTAACATTGAAAACTAGAAAAACAATGTTTCTTATTTATTTTTTTTTTATAATAAAATTCCTACCCTACTTTAACCTATCTTAACCTAATTACCCTAGCTTATACCTAATATTGGTTAAAACCTTATTTATGACCTATCTAACCACCAATAGTTTTTTCTAAGACGTGTATCTCTAAATGGCATGTTTGTATCAAATTTTAATCTATCTCCGTTTATATTACCCGGATTATATTCAATTTTTTTTACATGTAGCCCGCCTACTATAATGATATAGTAGAGGGACATGATTTTCTGTTAGTATAAAACCATTTTTGTCAAGAAAGATAAAATACTCAGGAGCAAGGAATCCCGTGAGGAAAGTCTTTCTAATGTACTCCTCATTGTGGTAGAATACATGTGATATTAAACCATTTTCAGGAGTGTTTAATGCTCTCTCATAATGATTTCGAATTAGTTTTATCATAAAGCTGTCGATTCTATTTATGTTTGCTTCTTTGTACAAATATTTATTGGAATAGAAATATTTATACTCAGATTCGGGTTTTCTGTTTTTGTTAATGCATACTCATATACACTTTCTTTCAAACTTTCTGAATTTTTCCATCAAGCTTGCGCTTATATTATACTAAACAGGCACACCATATGTCATGGTTGGTCTTATTAATGACTGATAAGCTATTACTTTTATTCTGTTACTTATTATTTTATTGTAAAAGAGTTTTTTGCAAGCATGGAATGCTTTGTTGCCTTTCTGTATTGCTTTTTTTACGTGCTCTATGTACTTAAGGTTTCATTGTAAGTAAACACCTAGATATTTAACCGTATCACTGTTTAATAATACTGTATTATTAGGATCTTTAATTTCAAAGTTTTTCCAATTATCTTTAATATTTTGGTTTAAGTGACTATATGTATTTCTAAATAAAATTGTTTGACACTTTTCATAATTTATTTTTAACAACCACACTTTACAATAATTTATTATTAAATTAAACATTTTTTGCCGGTTATACTGTATTGTTTCAACTTGAGAGTCGGCTGAATAAACTATTATATCTTCTGCAAAGGCAATTGTGTAGCATTGATATTTTAACAAGTTTAGCATATTGAGGAGTTCAGTTATATATAACGAAAATAGGAGAGGTGAATTGATAGCATCTTGTTGTAATCCATTAGAAATATTTCTTGTTTTGGAGTCAATTTTATTGCTTGTTTCGATATAAAATTTATTTTCATTTAACATATCTTGGATTAAACTTACTAAATGGTTCGGGAAATTCAATTTTAAAAGTTTATAAATTAGACCATCTATCCAAAGTGAGTTAAAGGCTTTCTCAAGGTCCACGCTGCAAGCCCCACTCCGAAATCTTTGTTAATATACCAGCAAATGTCCGAAGTTAACTTCGTGATAGCATGCGTCGTACTGTGTTTGTACCGGAATCCGAATTGGTTTTCTGGTAAAATGTTCTTTTCTTTGGATGGATTGGTTGGATCCTTTCCAGGTTTCCTAATTACTATAATCCTTGTTTTCTTCCATACGTTTGGAAAGTAAGACAAGTTAAGTGCGTTATTGAAAATAATTACATAGTTGAAAATGATTTTGTCACTTAAATTTTTTAGTATTATGTTCGGTATGCCGTTACTTCCATACGAAGTTTTGTTTTTGAACCTACTTAGTTTCCCTTTAAACTCCTCAAAGTTTATAAAGTAGCTATTTACAATATTTTGGTGTGAGGCTTTATTGTTTTCGTTAAATGTGCATAGGGTGATGTTGTTATCTTGTTTTCTCTTGTTATTAGTCTGGAATAATTTTATTTTCATTTTAATTCTATTATGAAAGGTGTTATTTGGCACGTTTATTTTATGTGTGTTTTCAATGAATAAGCTCAATATATCGTAGATATCTTTCTGATCTCTCAATATAAATTTATTGTCGTTAGTTTTTTTTAATTTCGAAGGGTCTATATTATTATCTAAAATTAATTGATTAGAGTCAATGTGCAACGTACGGATGTTAGAGTTTGACTTGTTTTTAAAGATTTTGTTTATTTCAGTAAACATATTGCGATTTTGTGGCTAAATTTTACTTATTCTATTGTACCAGTATCTATTGATATGATTTTTAATTTGCTGTTTAATTAGAGTATTAATATTGTTTAAAAGGCTTTTTAATAATTGCAGTTGTTGCGAGGTAATATTCAAATTCAGCTTCTGGATTTTATGTATATCATTGAGTAATTTGCTTTTTTTTTTAAAAATTTTTTAATTATTGGCGGAAAGATTTTGTTGAGGTTATTTCTGTTATGTATTTTGGGTACTGTTTCGTTTATTGTTTTTATAATTATATTATCAATTTTATTTAAGTGATAGTCAATGTTCGCCACGGTCAGATTACAATTATCATTTATTTTATAGCTATCATTTTCATATGCTATGTTAAAGTTTTTGTCCAATTCTTTTTTAAATTTATTCCAATTTGTGTCTTTGAACTGAAATTTAAAATCTTCAGGAACTGTACTTGCGATTAATTCATCCTTATCGATTCTAAAGTTGAAAGATATAGCGTTATGGTCACTATGATAAGGCATCGTTTCTAATTTGTTATAAATATTCGGGTAAGCCACATTTAATCTTACATCCGAAAAAACTAAATCGATATATGAGCTTGCTCGTGTTGACGTGGGACCATCTGTTAAATGTAATTTAAGTTTATATTGTATCATTTTACTTAGTAACCATTTATTTAGGTGTATTCCGCGTGTATCATTATATGTATTATTCCAATTTCGGTGTTTAGCGTTAAAGTCACCACAAATTATATAAAAGGTGCTTGGATTTGAAAGATTTAATATTGAGAAAATTTTTTCTAATTCATCAATAAAATTGTTTGAATTTCTATTTGGTGCATATATTGATATTATAAACAATTTTTTATTGTCACCTACTTTTATGTAAACAATGCATGGTTCGATTATTCAATTATCAAAAATTTCATTATTAACACATTTATATTTAATATTATTTTTTATACATATGACAACGCCACCCCCATTTATATTACATAATCTGTCTCTTCTGATTAAATGATAATTGTCAATTACCATGTGGTTTTGTGTTTGTAATTTTGTTTCACTCATGCACATGAATTCAGGTCTGCTATTTTCAAGAAAGTGCATAAGAGAGAGCTTTTTACTGTTGGATATTAGTGAATTTACATTTATTGAAATTAGTTTAAAATAATTCATATTGTTGGTTAGATGTCATTTTATTGTTATTATAATATATCGAATCAATTTTATTTTTATTATGAAGAATTTGTTTTTCTATTGTTATAAATTTATTTTGTAAAATTAATAAAGTATTTTTTATTTCGTTTAAAATATTGTTCTTTATGTCTAAAGTGTTATTACTATTAATATCATTAAAATTACTATTGTTTTGTGAATTAAAGTTATTGCTATTTGAATTATTTTTTACAAGATTGGCAAATGAAATATTTTTGTTTATAAAATTAGAAGTTACATTTTTACTTACAATTTTTTGTGTTTTAATATCATTAATATGTTCACGATGTTCAAATCTTTTTTTATATTCGGTACAATTTCTGTACGAGGCTGGATGACCATGTTTTCCGCACAAAATACAGAATAATTTTTCTTTTGGATCCTCTTGTGTAATGGTGCATTGTCCAGGAGGGTGATTCTTTCCACATTTCACACATCTAAACTTCATTAAACAATTAGCAGCTGAGTGGGTGAATCTCTGACATTTGGTGCATTGATTGATATTTCTTTTCAGGATTTTTTCCCAATGAACTACATGATAATCTATGGCGCGTATTTTTTCAATTTCATTCATTAAACTACCGGGCGATGCTTGAACAATGTAGTGAGGTAGTTTTATATTAGTATAGAATACTTAGTTGACAAACGTGTAACTTTTTCAAATTTAGTGTTTTGCGTTTCTAATGATTTAAGGTATTCCAACACTTCATTTTCAGTATAAGAATTATTTAAACCTTTTAATACATATGTTATTTTTTTTTTACTTTTGGGTGTAAAAGTGAAATGTTCGATCGTAGTTTCTCGCAATAATTCACGTGCTTTGTTAAAATCGATGGTGTTAAATGTGTATAGTGTTGCTTTATTTTCATTATGTTCTTTGATTAAGAAATCTGTTATATTTAGTTTATTTCTTAATAAAGTTTTTAATTTATTAATTTCTGTGTCGAAAAAATTTATCGGAGGCATTTTTTTTTTATTGTTAGCTTCTTTATTTGTTGATCTGTCGCATGGTGGATTTTGCATCGGCGTATTTTTTTTGTAATATTAATTTTTGCTGTTTTTTCAATAATTTTTGGAGGTCGTTTGTCTTCTCCTCACTTTGTGTAGTTTCACCTTCGTTTTCAATATCATCGACTGCTAAGTCCATTAGTGGGCTGAATTGATTTGTAATTTCAATTCCATTTTCGTTAGAAGTTGATGGCAGAAATTTTTTTAAGGTCTCCTTTAGCTGTTCATTCTCATCCTTCAATCTAATCACTAGTTCTTGCAATTTGCTCACTTTTTGATCACTTTTATCCAGAACATCACGCAATTTATTATTAATTGAATTCTTTAAAGCGTTTTTTTTTGTCACTGCGCCTTTCAAAGGCATGATTGTTTGTTTGGCACTTTTTGTTCTTTTATTTATGTTTATGTTTATGTTTCTGTATATATATAAATATACATAAATATAATTTAAACCTTGTCTATTAATTTATGTATTTATAAATTAACTTTAGAATTTTTTATAAAGTTTATTTTTTATTTTTTGGCTTTAGAAGTTTTACACTTTTTTTTTTTTACTTAATTAAAATAACTACAATTTAAACGAGTATTTTTTCTATTTAATGACTACAAAATTAAAATGTAGAAATTTTTGAAACTGATATAGGATACTTTTAACTCTTTCGTTATATAACCCAAGCTCATCTACGAAGAAAGAAAAAACTATAAATAGAAAAGATTTGAATAATTCATCGTGACGTGTTTTAAGGTCAGCTATAGCAGGTAATGCTCAAACAGAACTTAATTTTCCCATTCGTAAGAATAAATCAAACAGCCCATGGATAACATATAAATAAATGATGAATTTTACATTACTTTACTCAGAGATTCATCTTTGAATTATTATCCGAAAAATACATTATCAGCTTTTGCAAACAACTTAAGCAAGTCATTTGGGATTCAAAATGGAAAATTTTCTATTTCTGAAATATATATAAATGATTTTATTCCAAATGCATATGAAGAAAACGTGGAAAAAAGAATTACAATTCATATCGGAGGTACGGAAGTTAAATATGATAGTATTGGTACAATATACATTCCATAAAGATCTGAACAAATTAATTATCATTGGAAAGCATTTGTTTTACCAACACTAATACAAGATATACAACCATTTGATGGATATACAAAGACAGAATGTGAACGTCAACTTGTATGGCAAATTTATGACTATATTTCTAAAGATTCTAGTTACATATATCAAATCTAAGGAATCAGTATCGTATGTTGGAGATTTAATTAAAATTTGTGTTAATAATCCAAAAGTGGAAATAAAGTACGCAGAGAAGGTGATTTTACAATAGACTTTTTTATTAAGAGATGTTTTAACGAGATTTTACAAACATTCTCAGACTTTAAAGACCATAAAAAGATAATTGTAGAACTTTATGAATCATATTTAGAAGCATTAAACTAGTTACCAGTTATTAAGTTTGATATTATATTATATATATATACTGATACTATTGAACCACATATCGTTGGAGATAATATTATAAGATGTTTAAGGGCAATAACAATTAAAAATGTTTATGAAAATAATTCAATAGAATTTAAAAACATTCAATATTTTCTTGTTGGAAAGAAAAGTTTTGACAATATTTTTATTCTATTATGTGATAAGTATGGTAGTCCAATGAATTTTTCTACTAGTTGTATTCCAACAAAAGTTGTATTGCATTTTAAAAAAGTATAAATAAAAGAAATTTTGTAACATTATTTATTATTTTATTCAAACATTATCGAGAGAGCATACTATAAATACTATTATTTAGTTCCATTAGAAAAGGTTTTGATGATATTGCCCCACAGTTGCATTCTATTGTACCTTACCAAACTGTTCGAGGGTTAGGGAGTTTTTCGGTGGGCTTTTTAAATATTTAAAACCAATATTTACATTTGTAAAATAAGTTGTACAAGATCGAAGTAAAGAGATGATGGAAAATGTAAGACGAGGTGCAGTTCGAAAACTCAATGAAAAGTATGGATAAGGTAAAAAAAAAAAGCAAAAAATCTATAAAAAGACATCTCATTAACAATTTAAATTATTATGCGTCAAATCAACGCAAAGTTAGTAGAAAAGGGAAACAAAAATATATTTTTGTATAATTATGATTGAGTGTATGAGATCTCAGTTGGATATACTTAAGACACAAGCCGTTCAGTCAAGTATATTGCATTCTGAAGAAGTTTCCTATAACCCCACCGCTTCTCTAGATAATCCATCAGTCATATAATTTGTTTCATTAGATGATGGTGATACATATAGAGACTTATCTTCTACATATCGAAAATTAAGAGTCCCAATTTTAAAAAAAGATGGAATACAATGTAATAAAGGCAAACACAAAAACAACTGATGGAACTGCTATACAACAACCAAGTGTAGTTAAAAATATATTACACTCATAATAAAACAATACAACGGTCAAATAAATGGAAAGAATATATCTCCATCAGATGGAAATTACCATTACAGAGCTTATATTGAATCATTACTCAATTACGGTAACGAGGCAACTATAACTTATTTAGAATGCACTGGTTGGCCGTTAGATAAGCCGAATATAGGAAAATCAGATAATAGTGAAAAAGAACGTCAAAAATTATACCACAATAGCAATGTAGTAGAACTAGATATATCTGTATCTACTCAATGTAGTAGTTACAAATAGCAATGTATCTAGATATGTTTAACCACCTGCACTTCTCATAAAGAATTTTGATGTTCGAATTCTTCTACCACTAGAAAAGGCAGAATGATTCTGACGAATCTCAACTGAAAATTTTAGAAGCTACAATTTTTATGAGATATGTAACTATTAATCCTAGTGTGCTATTGGAAAAAACTAACGCCAAGTACAATTACGAACGTATAGAGCTAAAAAGTTTTACAATTCCCAAGAATAGTTCATCAATATCACATGATAATGTTTTCATTGGACAGTTATCAAACACAATAATATTTTCTATATCAGAAAATGCAGGTTCCTCTGGAAAAAGATCAAAAAATCCATACAATTTTAAACACTTTGATATTTCACAATTTATATTAAACGTAAATGGAGTTCAAGTACCCAATTCAGCAATTGAAACTAGTTTTTCCGAAGAAAATAATTGCCACATTAGAGCGTATAGTTAACTTTTTTCAGGTACTGGAATTTACGATAATGATAAACGACATCAGATAACAAAGTCTATGTTTTGCTAGTTTTTGTAAAATTTTATTTGATAACCCTTAATTGTAGGAAATGTTAAAATTATACATGAAAAATGAAAAATTTTAAAAAGTTACGGTTAAAAATTGATAAGAAATTTAAAACAAAAAACAAAAACATTAAAAAAAATCAACTGTATCCACCACAGGACTGACCGCAAAGTACAATGCCAAAATTTTTATATTTTTTACATAATAATTTATATCAAAGCATTCTAATAATTTAACAACATTTTGTTTTATTCAATAACAATAATAAGCACTGAAATCGTAAAAATATATGTACATTCATTCATACATCCATTTACGTTATTATGTAATGTACCTACATGATTTTTTTTTCATTCAAAAATATTAGAAGTAAAAAATAATAAAAACTTTAAACAAATACAAAACAAACATAAGATTAATATTGAATCTGCTAATCAAATATTTTACCGTTTTAATTTTATGTCATCAACAAAAGAATAATATGCATAGATATAAGTATGTATATAAATTTTTAAAGATATAAAATAAAATAAAAAAGAAAAAAATTGTACATATAAATTCATATGGAGTGTTTTGTATGAAATTTGGACTTAGAAAAAAATTAAATAAAAGTTAAAATTACAAATTACGGGTACTAATTTTTAGTATGAAAACAATACCTACCTTCTACATAATTGTATGCGGTCGGTAAAAAAAAGTTGAAAGTGAGAATTAAGTGTAAGGTATAATGAGATTGATTTTAGGATTAGAAGGTTTATAATTCAATGATATTTGAGAATGTTATTTGTTGAAGTTGTAGTACCTAGAGTTGACACAGTTCTTGATTTTCGAAGAATTAGGTTTTGAAATGGTTTTGAACTTCGGTAGAGTCGCAAGTTTGGAATTGACCACGCAGATGGTATAAGCATGTATCCGTTGAAGTTGTTGATAAGTAAATCCGCCGAAGTTGTTAGAACCAGACATCAACGATCTTAGATTTTGAATTGACTGTATTATAATTGTAAAGATATAGTGTGATGAAATTATCAAAAATATCATATATTTAGTATGTAGTAAATGTTTGTGGTTTTGAGATAAGAGTTTAAAATTTAAACTTACAATTTTGTTTTGTTGTATTAATTGTTTTATTATTTAAATATGTGAATAATGGATGTTTGCGTGTGGTATGTGTGATTGTGTCATTTTTTTAATATATATTAAAAGATAAAATTCTACAAAGTTTTATTTAACATGATTTTAAAAAAAATTCTGATTATGAAAAAATAAAAAAATTCTTATTGTGAAAAAGAAAAATAATATAGTTTAAAAATACCAGAATTAGTAAAATTAGTAAAATAGCACGCATATACAAACTTTAAAATACCTAAAAAAAATAAATAGAAACCAAAAATGACGTCAGGTTATTCCTTTTGTTAATATAAAAAGAAAAAAACAAAATATACATATACTACAAAGTTTTTTTTTTATTTAATTTTTAATGGTTTTGATATTTATATTTTCTTCTTTAAATTTCTTTACAATTGTAGCTAATCGTAACAGATATCGCTCAGCAAATTTGATCAAATTCAGAGTAAATAAATCTGTTCATATATAACATCTTAATCTTTTTTGAGTGAATTAAATTGAACTAATGTTGACTCTGCATAATTCCTGAGTAACTTAATATGATACTTTATTTCCTTCTTTTATTTCTTTCTGAAAAGTTTTTTTTTTCAAATAAAATTGGTGAAACATAAGATTTGTTTTGGTTAAAACTAAAGAAAACTTATTAATCAGATAATATAGATATAAAATATTAAAATAACAAGATTTAAATAAATCTTCTGTGGGAAGGGCGTAGATAGAAATCTATCAGGTATTAAGTAAGTTTATGAATATATTATGATTAGTTTAAGTTCGATCGCAATTCTATGCTCTTACACAGGTAAGATTTTTTTCTAATAATCTTATGTTCAAAATTGTATAAAAGGTTCATTTTATAATTAAAATGTGTTATAAAACGATTAGTTTAGCAATGAAAAGGATCAAAATATTTTGGGCTGATAACATTTTACATGGTTATAAGTATTGTATTTGTGGACGGAAATGGGTTTCAATTAGAATAATTAATTGGAAAATATTTCACGACTTTTTGGAGGTACATGTAACTCCAGAAGGTAGAGAAAAAATTTGTTTATTTAAAATTAGAAATGGTGGGTCATTAAATAACAAATTCGATTTATCTCATTTGGATTGGCAACATCTAAAAATTGAAGTTTACCGTGGTGATATTTCCATTATTGGTAAAGTAAGAAATTAACCAAATAAAAAAAAGCAAATACCTAATCATTTTAATAACGATTGCCCATTTACTGAAGAAGATGATTGGGAAATGATTGAAAAATATATTTCATACATATTATCAAAAGATAAGAATAAAAGATTTTCACAACATATTGAATCATTGTCCATGAAACAAATCAAGAAATATGAATATGGAGAAAATCTAAATGAGTTGAAAAAGTCGATGATAAGAAAACGAATTGAAGAGGGAATTATATTTATTACATCAATAGAAAATATGTATAATGAAAATAATAATAAATCAAAAATTGGTGATAAGCTAATTCATTTTAGAGAATTACTTGAAAATTTAAAAGAGGAATATTTAGCTTACATAGAAGCTAATTTATGTGGAAGAGATAAATTTTTGCCGTTTTTAACAGCTTTTTATTAACTTGGTTGGGTAAAGGATGGAATCTTAGAAGCCATTTTAAACACACTTCCCGTTGAGCTAGAGACTTGAAATTTTCTTCATTAGATCAGATCCCGATGACAATACATGATTTTGAAATAATAATATCGAAAAACATTAGAGAAATTAGCTTAATTTCAAAATTAAATTTTCATACAAAGATAGAACAGAATTTTTAACAGAATTATTACAGAACCAAAATAAAACATTTTATCTAAATTTATTAAACTCACCAATACCAATACCAATACGTATACGTAATACATAAATGTTTTTTTTTTCTATAAAAGGCTATTGTTTTTTATGTAGTCCATTGTAGTATGCGTACATATACATAGGTAAATACTTCAAAATATGTAATAATATGTGCTTCGAAAATATTTTTGGTTTGAAAGCGATGAATTTCAAAGATATGAATGTGTAAACAAATTAATGTGCTGCACTTGAGAACACAGTGTAAAATTTAATATGCATTTACTCAAAATTTAGTAAGCAAGTGTTAAATTTAAGTTTTTTTTTCATCAAATCAATTGATTTTTAGTATACATTTTTATTTATAAAAGTAATGTGTTTATTTGTAATATTTATATAGATATGTGTTTTTCCTTTCTTAATTATAATTAAAATAGGGCTTTTCTTTCGAAACTCTTAACATATTAAAATCGCATATTATGGCCCTAACATTGATATCTAAATTGGGAGCTGCCTTTAAATTAAGATCTATTAGGGAATGATGATCTGCACCACTAATGCCTTTGTCTAAGAAATCCAGTCTTTTTTAAAAATAGTAAATAACATCAATAATTTTCTTTTCAATAACAATAATTATGAATTAATCATAAAATATATGTTATGTACATACATACATATATATCTACATCGTCTAGAAAAAGCAAAATAATTTTTTTTTAATTCAAAAACATTAGCATTTAGAAGTAAGCAATTTAATATATTCTCAATTACATAATTTTAAAACCAAATTTTTTTACTACATATGTAGGTACAAACATGTACAAAAATGGTATGCATATTTTTATGTGTGCTGTACTATTAAAAATCTGCTAACACAGTTACACCAAATTCCCAAATTCCCAACTATTATTATTTAGTTGATTCATCGATTTATTATTTATTAATATGTAGGCAACAGTTATATTTATATGAATGGGCGGTAAACATAAACGAACAAAAAAAATTTTATGTATGCATATGAATGGACGGTTAACATAAACGAACAAAAAAAAAAATCAGAATGTTCTATAGCTAATAATTTCTATTTTTTAAATAGACTGTATGCACAAATTTAATATTAAAAAAAAAAAAAAAGCTCTTAGCGTACCTAAATAACAGAAAAAAAAATAAATGTAATACTGGAAGAAAAATTAAAACGAATAGAAAAAAAGAGAACAAAAAATGTTACTTTGGTACCATCTAGCGCTACAAAAACACTGCAGCGCTCGATAAAATTTTTTACTGAACGATTTTTTTATTTAGCGCTATAATGTAGCGGTACATGAATTTTGCAGCAAGAAAATTTTACGCTAAATTATGAAGCGGCTTTTTATTGACATTTATGCGATTACATTTAATGCCAAAAATTTTTGTTTACAAAATTTTGTGAGAAACTTTGGATTTTAGACATTTTTTTAAAAATTGATAAATTGAGAGATGAAAATTATAAGATTTAAAAAACAAAAATACGATTTAAATAAAATAAAAATATACGAAATGTCACAAAAAATTAAATGTCATTTAATTTTGCTGCAAATCGTTCAGTACAAACATGCAGCGCTAAATTCTACACCGCTACAATTCAGTATAGCGCTAGATTCTCCTAAACGCGACCTTTGATTGTTTTTAAATATTTTTACAGACTATTTCTTATGGATATGTGTACATCTGATATTTACCCACATAACAGAAAGAAAAAAAGAACTATTAAAATGTTATGCTATGAAAAGAAAGAAAAAACAAGGCAGTGTATAAATCAAAGTTTTTAAAGGGTCGCATTTTAAGTGGAAATAAAGAACATTATAAAATTGCAATATTTTTATTTAAATTTTGAATTTAACTATGCAACGTTTTCTTAATTTTTTGAAAATTTTGCCGCATTATGATATAATGCAACACTCAGAAGTTCAGCTCATAATATAGATACATACGTACATATATGAATGAATATATGGCTATTTATATATGTAGTTATAGATTTATTATTTTTTAATATGTAGGCAACAGTTATATTTATATGAATGGACGGTACACATAAACGAACAAAAAAAAATTTTATGTATGCATATGAATGGACGGTAAATATAAACGAACAAAAAAAAATTCAAAATGTTCTATAGGTTATAATTTATATTTTTTAAATAGAATGCATCTATAAATTAAACATTTAAAAAAAACAAAAGTAATACTTAGCGTACCTAAATAACAGAAAACAAAAAAAAAGAAAATGTAATACTGGAAGAAAAATAAAAACGAATAGAAAAAAAGTGAACAAAAAATGTTACTTTGATTGTTTTTAAATATTTTTAAAGTCTATTTCTTATGTATATGTGTACATCTGATATTTACCCATATAACAGATAGAAAAAAAGAACTATTAAAATGTTATGACTTTAAAAGAAAGAAACATACGTTTGATATTTCCGTACATAACAGATAAAAAAAAAAAATCAAAATGTTATGTTATGAAAAGAAAGAAAAAACAAGGCAGTGTATGAATCAAAGTTTTTAAAGTGTCGCATTTTTAAGTGGAAATAAAGAACGTTATAAAATTGCAATAACAATTTTATTTAAATTTTGAATTTAGCTATGCAACGTTTTCTTAATTTTTTAAAAATTTTGCCACAATAAATTAATAATAAAAAAATTCAATATAGGTATTCTATATTATAACAGGTAATAATATAATTATAGACTGTAAGGGCAACTGTAAAAATTCAAAATTAAACAAGGAAAAAAAAAAATATCAATTTAATACTTATATTTGTCGTTACTAAAAAGAATAAAATAATTATTTTATCTGTAAAATTAAAATAAAAGCTGGAGGCAACAAACGCATAACTATAAACTTATATTTTAAAATTTTGCCTCCAGCTTTTATATTAATTTCACAGACTTTAAAACTTATGTATACTTATATTTATATATATATTTGGCATATTGAAATAAACTTTTTCAAAGAAATCTCGATTGTAACAATATAGTTTAGAAAATTACAGAAAAATTTGCTATTTATTTTCTACTTTTTAGTTCAAAAAAGCTGTTTTTTTTTAAATTTTTTTTATTTATTATATTATGTATTTGTGTTCTATTATAAGTCAAGTTAAGTCTGTACAAAACAAAGAAATTTCTAGAAAATAAAAAAAAAGATATGTATTTGAAATTTCTAATAAAAACTTTACATTACTTCGTTAACCTTTAAACAAGATAGATCATACCTTTTTTTAATTAACTATGAAAACATTTATATTTTTCATATTATTTTTGTTAGCTATTCAAGCAAATTCGGCTCCAATTTCTAATATTAGATTAGATTAATCAGCCCTTGGGAGCACATACTTTAATATATTACTTCCAAGTAATGAGATCGTGTGTGCATAATTTATCAATTCACCTATTAAAACACATAATGTCACCAGAATTAAACAAAGCAACAACAAATACAGTAAAAACTACAACCATAGCATCAATAATTTCTTTAGCAGATGAGCAATTACCAAAAGATAAGGTTGACTCAGCACCTCAATATGTTTCTATACATGAGGCTATTGAGGCTTTTGGGCAGGAATTAATTTTAAAAGAACGTTATATTGGTGGAATTATAAATAGTGAAAATATATTTTACAGACATTTTCAATTGGAATATGATAATAAAAGTTCAGTTATAATCTGCAAAAAAAAGAAATAAATTATGTTAGGAAATAAAAAAGTTCTTTGTGTTTCATATCAGTTGGTCTCATTTGGGCCACCCGTTATATTCTTTATTTTATATAATAGTTTACAAGTATGTACATTTTTATTATAAACTCTTTTCTATTCTTTTATATAATTCTATTAGTTTGGTACAATGTAACATAAATTGTTCTGCTGAATGTCATAGGTAAGTATCTGGAAACTTTCAATATTATATGATGTATAGGGGCATATATTTCAATGATATCCATACTCATTCGTTTTATTTTATAGAGAATTTTTAAATAACTTTAAAAATTTAAATGGTCTTTCAACTGTTCATAATGTTCTTCCAATAAAATATCTTCATATTTGTTTAAAAAAATATTTAAAGAATATCTTATTTGATGTATATCCATTTTGGAAGTTAAATGAAAACTAATCACAAATAATTTCTTGAATTATTAATTAAATCTAATGTATATTTAGATTTGGCTTCAGCTTTTTGTAGCCGAGTACTAATCAATTCAATTGGTGTTTTAACTTAAAATTCAATAGAATCAGTTATTTCTGAAAATTTTTCAAGTAACGTTTTAGAAAATTTGAGGCGGTTTTTTTCTAACTATCTTGGTTTATTTCTTCTAATATTTGTAATTTTCTTCTTCTGTGAATTTTAGTTCACTAGTCAAATGATTAACCATTTCCCCAATAACAATTATTATTAGATCATTCTGAAAGAAAATTTTATTGTAAAATAATATTAGATTATATTTGCTTCTCTCAATTCTTTAATTATAGATACAATTTCGTTATAATGGTTATTGTTACCAGATGATTGTGATCCAATTAGAAGTCTTAATTTGTCAACTAGTTTATCCCAATAAACAACTGATTTGATTGTTTCGTATAATTTAATTGGGTTGCTAGTATAAAAGATTTGTGGAGTTTGTTTTTTGAATAAACTGAACCAGATTTTTATGTCTAGTATTATAATCGTGTTCATATAATTTTCTATTTTCTAATATATTCTAGTATTTAAAACTTGTATGAAATCAAAAAAAATTAATCGGTATTTCTTTTTTATATGAAAATTTAATTTTTTTAAAGTCGGGAGCTGTTGCCCCCAAACCCCCACTAACAATTTAAGAAATCCTATTTTTGAATTCGGCAAGTAAACGCATACGGCAAGAATCAATTTATACATTTTTTTGTTTCTATGAGATCAAAAAAATAAATGTTAACTCTTTTATATGAAAATTTAAATTTCTTATAGATGCACGCTACCACCTTCAAGCCCCCGCTAACAATTTAAGAATCTCTTTTTGAATTCGGCAAGTAAACCTATACGGCAAGAATCAATTTATACATTATTTTGTGTATCTATATTTATCTATTTTGATATATTTATATATATCTATACACAAAATATATTAAATTTATGATTTAAATATTATAAATAAAAGATGAAAATTTAATTTTAATATAATTTTTTATTTTTCATAATTTTACGTTTTCCAGATTGTTTTTTTTTTGTTTTTTTTTTTAGTTATTTAGGTTGTTTTTTGCACTGCTCACTGAAATTTTCTTTATGATATTGGTTTCTGATTTCTTCCCTTCATTTCTTTGTAGATTCCGATGAAGTGTTCACTAATTTTATATGCTTTTATATTAACGCTGTCGGTATATTTATTTATTTATTTATTTGTCATTCTGTCACGCTTTTTATTATCTTCGTAATCTGTTAGCAACATTTGTAAGTGTAGTATGGTGCAGAGGATAGTGTACAGGTTTCAAAAGTTATGCATGGCGTTAAAAATTAATGTTTTATGTGTTTTATTTAGGAACATTTATTATGTATATTGTGTATATAGAATTACAAATAAAATTTTATTCAAAATAATTCCAATTGCCAAATTCAAACTACATACATACATAATATTATTTTTGTACATAGAAAAGAATATAAAAAGTAAAGATCATTACAAAATTATGCTTTTGCGCATTACACATTATGATTTACAAACAAGATTTTGTCAACACAAAAAATTAAAACTACGTATGTAAATATGTACATAATATTTATTTATTTATTTATATTCAGGTACCGTGGTACATAAATGTGCCAGGTAGCTATAACCCTTGTTTGCTGGTAGGAATGTGTACGTGATATAATGATATATTATAAAGTATTTACATATTGCGATATATGAATATTACCCAGCCGGGAATCGAACCCGAGACCTCTCATTCCCTTATGAATGAGAAGCGGTGCGTCAACCACTGCACCAATGCTGGATACACATAACATTATGTTAAACTAATTTCCTAAATTATTTTGTTCCGCTCCATTTGTTTATAATTTAAATCAAGATATTTGTCAACATTTTTTACTGCATGATCTTATTAAGCGATTAGGTAGGTAGGTGTTCAAGGTTAGATGTTTGTTTGGATATACGATATACTACTAATAGTATACTATAGAAATATACAGTAAAGTACATTTATGTATATCATTTTCATTCGAGTTATGTTGTTGGATCGTAATATTTATATAATCACAGTATTTTGGTACATATTTTACCCTTCGAGGTATGAATTACATACTGGAATAAAAAATTTTTACTCTTGCTGTAATGGAATCGATTTAACATCTCTTAATTTACTTAAACATTTGGTATAAAATTATAAAACGTATTTTATATCAGAAACAATAATTAATGTATGTATGAATAAAAAATATCCCATATTTTTAAATTCAAATTATGTGCTTCATTTAAAACTAAAAAGTATAAAATAAAATAATATGTAAAAAAAATATTTTTTTAAATATGCTTTTATCGAAACCAAATTCGCCCCCTAAAAAGTAGAAAATAAAATTGATTGCAAAGCTTTAGCTTTTTTGACTGTTATAATATAAAAGTGAGTGCAAGCATTTTGGACTGTTATAATATAAAAGTAAATTGCTGAAATAAGGTTAAATAAAAATCTAGGAAATTTGAGGTTCGTGTTTCTTTTTTATTCCAGCAACCAGCAGGTACATTACATAATAATGTAAATGGATGTATGAATGAATGCACATATATTTTTACGATTTCATTGCTTATTAATTATTATTGTTATTGAATAAAACAAAATGTTGTTAAATTATTAGAAGTTATTAAAAAAACAAACAAAAAAACAAAACAAATACGGTCTGATATATTTTTTAATATTTCAGCTTATTTAATAAAATTGATAAAATTGTATATACATAGTATAGTTACAAAATTATAATCAATAGTTTAATCGGTTTTTATAAAATTTTGAAAGTTAAAATTAATGATCTAATATATCGATAATTATTATAAATTTATTAAATCTGTACCAAGCTGTTTTCAGCTATTTTTGCTGTATTCAGAAGAAAAACAAAATGGAAGTTTCAATTTAGGAAAGTTCAACTCTTCGTTAAGTATTCGTCAAGCATTGACGATGTTCGAAAATGTATGGTATAACAGTTTGGGTGCTCTGATTTTAATATAATACCACTTTTTTACCGGCTAAAGGTGACGACCGCTTCTGGTTATCTTATACCCATTCCCCACATTCGGCCCTCCTGACTGGTGAATGATATACCCCGAATGATGGGCATCAACTTTTCATGAACTCTGCGAACATACTTGTTTTTTGAGGTCCTTCTTGTTCACCGACTTTTTCGACCTCATACCTATCGTGGTTTAAAACTTCCGAAATTTGAAGGGCCCCAGATAATAGTTTTAGTTTTAGATACTGAGAGCCATATTGCGTGCGTTTAATTGCAACTAAGTCGTTTATTTTGTAAACAACTTCCGGATTTTCTTTTAGCATTGAAGGTTTTCCTATTTTCTGCCTGAATCCTAGATATGTTCGATCTAGCTTCCGACCGAATATTTTCGCGTGCAGAATTTAACTCGTTTATCGTAATTTCGTCAAGGATGCTTTTTAGCTCTAAATTATCTGTCGTTCGCATTTCTAACCCAGTTAGGATCTTAAACGGTGAAATGTTAGTGCTTCTGGGAGCTGTACTATTAATAACCTGTTGTACCCTCTCTGCGTGCTTGTACCAGTTTAACGTGCTTCTATAAAATAGTTTGAACAATAAAGGAATGATTATTTTATGTATACGTTCCACCTGCCCGTTTCCTCGAGGTACATCTGTCGTAATTTGCAGATGTAGTATATTATTTTTCTCGCAATATTCTTTGAATAAATTAGACGTAAAAGCAGTCCCCTCGATCTAAGATTACCCGTCTCGGATTTCCCAATAAGTGCTATTGTTTCTTTAGTATATCAACTACTGCTTCCGAAGCGGTGTTCTTCGTACGATATAGCCAAACGAACTTTTAAAATGCATCAACTATCACTAGTATGTAGTTGTAGGCTTTCTTGGTTAATTCCATTGGCCCCACGTGGTTTAGATGGTAAGTTTCCAAACGATATTCATCTTTTGGAATTAGTGTTAAGAATCCTCCCCGTTTCCCCGTCTTTTTCATCCGCGATTATGCACTCGATACAGTTCTTGGTAATCTTAGTGACCTTCAAATTTAACTGCGGAATAAAAAACATTTTTTCGACATACTCTTGAGTCTTTTTGATTGAGAGATGTCCCTGCCGGTGGGCCAACTTAATGATTTCATCTTCCATTGCGGATGGTACGACTATCAGCTCATTTACGGGGTCCTTATAGAGGATATCCTTTTTTAGGAAGGAATCTGCATACTCTTCTTTAGCTAATATCGTCAGTATCGATTTAATCCAATCATCGTGAATTTGGGCTTCTCTTAACCGATGAATCAGTGACTCTTCGATTAACATGCATGACACCCAACTTAACGCGTCCATGTGTTTCATCTTCGTTCCAGACCTGTGCTCAATGACGAAATCGAACTCTTGTAGGAACATCGTCCAGCGTGCTACCCTTAACGGCACACCCATTTTCTTTAAGGTCGTCGCGAAGACATTGCAATCAGTCACAATTTTAAACTTAGTTCCGATCAGATACACCATACACCCTCCACTTTGTTAGCGTTTCCACGACTGCCAACGCTTCTAGTTCGTACGTCGAGAATTTTTCTTAGGCCGGCTTTGTTTTCCGGCTCATGAATTGAACCGGATGAAACTGCTGATTCTCTGAATCCCGCTGTAGCAGTATCGCCCCGTAACCATTCATGGAGGCATCAGTATGGACCTCTGACTGCCCTTTCGGATTATACAATTTCACATTGATTAAGGCTGATTTCAACTGCTGGAATGATATTAATTGCTCGTCGCCCATTAGAAATTTATTTTCTTTGCGCAGCAGATCGGACAACGGCTTCGTGATAATGGCATAGTCTTTAATAAAGCGGCGAAAGTACGAAAGCAAAAATTTTACTTTTGTTTGTAGAAACTGACATTTTCCACATTTTATTCCTAATCCATGTACTGCTGCAGTATCTAATGTTAGTCTTAAGTTCTTGAGACCTTCTTTCCTGTCGTCAGACATAACAATAATGTCGTCCATATAAACCGCGATTATCCCCTTCTGAATCAGATCTTTTAGCACGGCATATATGTACCTAGAGAAAACCTCTGGTGAGTTACTTATCCCAAAAAGGACATACAGAAACTCATACTGTCCATTATGCGTCACGAGGGATGTATATTTTCTGGATTCGGGCAACAACGGAATGTGGAAGAAACAATTAGTTAAGTTTAATATAGTGAATATTTTTGCGCTTTGTAACCTCTCGAGAACATCGTCAATTAACACCATTGGGAAATTGTCACGGAAGATTTTCTCGTTCAATTTACGATAGTCAAAGCACAGCCTCTTGGTCCCGTCCTTTTTCGAGACTAGTACTACTGGGGATGAGTATTGGGAGGTGCTATGTTGTATTATTTTTTCATCTAACCCCTTGTTGATTTGCTCCTCTATAGTATGCTGATCTACATATGAAATTCTCCTTGGCCCTTGATACACCAGAACGTCGTCTGAAAGTAAGATTTTCATTTTAACCAAAGAGTTTACATTCCTTTCAGGTTTATAGCAATTTATATATTTTGTAATGGCCTCAGCCAAAATTAGTTTTCACCTCTTTACAAGCTTGGTGTGAAATAAGACAAGGGTTCCGTAACTCTTCATTTTCATTTTTCACGTTTCCAGATTCTCCCTTCGAAACTTTAATGAGTTTACTCGCTTCAACATCTTGTATTTCGTCTTGCACTCTTTCTTCGTTTCTAAATTCTTCATCTTTTATAATACTTTTTCTGAAGTAAGTGAACCTTCAGTCTTACTCCTGAATTCAGCTTCGTTATTCCGAATAACCATATGCACGTCTCTTAAAACGCTATTCCTAATAATTGCGGAATAACACTGCCTTCTGCCTTCACAACATGAAATCTCACATTTTAACTCTAGGTTGTCGATACTTATTGGCAATTTCAGACTCACTAAAGTTGTAATTTCAGCTCTCTTTAGCCCAGTTAGAATTATCCGATCCCCGTTTAAACCGAAACCGCCGATCTTGTTGTGAATATCTTCACGTAAAAGGCACAAAAGGAGCGTTGAAGCTTTCCGTGCCTGAAAACACTCTTTTGTAGATAAAATTATTTCCCATCCCGAAATGTCTCTCGTAGCTAGAGTCGGCCATTACGTTGACATCGCTCGATTCCTTTTTGATTTCGAGTTGCATTTCCTGTACGTTTCTGCATTCAAAGGAACGATGACCAATTTGGTTACACTTGAAGCACCTGTAAGCTTGTTTGGTGCAATCTTTCGCTAGGTGAGATTCGCTCCCACATTTGAAAAATTTTTTCGGAATCATTCATTCTCCCTATCATAATTTCGATTCCGGATACTATTTTGTGGAGCAGAATAGTTAAAAGTCCCCCTGTTTGATGACACTCGTGGTCCTTTCATCTTCTCATACACCTTGGTATTATTTTTTAGCTGTTGAATAGTTCTGAACTCTTTGAGCAAATTTACTTTCAGCGAGCTCCAGCTCTTAATATTAGATTGACTACGTACAAATAACCTGGCAGCTCCTTTTAAGAGTTGCTTGGCGTAGATTAACATTTGGGTATTATTCCACTCTAAAATACTGGCGTTGTCCTCGAATTCTGACAACTATTGATTGATACTGAGTGAATCTGTCCCCGAAAAACTAGACAGGCTCTCTTCTACATCCTTTAACGTAAACCTACTAGCCACCTGCCGTCGAACAATGCTCCCTCTTGCTGAAGCCAAGGTTTCCTCAGAACCGTCAGAAGCCGATGAATCCTCGTCGTCTATCTCCCCGATTAATTCGAAATGCTGGGCTAACCTGTTTCGCAACCCTTGTTTCCGACCTTTTGTGCTTAGTCCAAATTCCCTCAATTTCTCTTTTAGACCATCCACATTTAACGCCAAATACTTGGTAAATCCATAGTTCGATGTATTATATAGGCTAGATACCAGAGCGAGTAATGATGCGAAGAAAATTGATATAACATTGACTTGCTTTGTATATAATCTAATTATAATGCTTATGCGGTCAGTTTAATCGACTTAAGACTATATCGCTTGCTACAATGACAAAATATAAATCCGATATATATATATAAACAAAAAAAAAAATTTAATCCAATAAAATATTCCCAAAATTTAAACGGTTTAGCGACGATATTATGAACTTATACACAAAATTTGAAAGGCCAACCCCAATAAATACTTTTGAGCCTGAACAAAATTATTTAAATTTCTTGTATAGATAATGTATTTGAAAATGTATTTCATGTATATAGCCGAAGAGAAAATTAATTTTACCTAAATAACCCAGTTGGTACTAGAATTAATACTTTGAAATAATAATTACTATGAATTAAAATTTTATTTTATACGATGAAATGAAATTTATGATAGCTTCGATAAGTATCGAGAGGCAATTAATTAACAACAAATTCAAGAGCATAAACTTAGACGAAACCAAAACGTAAGTAAAATCAGGAATAAAACTAATTATCACGTTAGCCCTTGTATACTGAATTATGTATAGTGTTGTGGAATAATCGTATAATCACGTATAATGATTTCTAACTAATTTCTTAATTTAGCATATTTTGAGGAGGATTTATTTTCTAGTAGCACAGTCATTATCATTACGTTATTTAATAGTACAGTCGATAGTATACTTTGATTCGTTAACTTTCTTTAATTATTATAACCTATACCTATAGCTTTCATTCGTGCAGTTGGATAAAAAAAGGTGAAGAAAAAAAAGAAAAAAGCTCCAATGCTTATTTTTAACAGAATTAACTATGAAACTTAACTTTTCACTTTCAAGAAAAGAACTAATATTATAATAACTATGTTTAGTATAATTTCAGAGATTTTTTTTTTTTTAATTATTTACAATTTATTTAACACGATATTAGACAATATTAGAAGAGTTGAGCTTTCCTGCAAATTTTAGTTCCTGCAAAATTAGTAACCTCTGAATTTGTTAATTTATTTATAAAGATTTGATAGTTGAAGTTGAATTTCTTTGATAACCTTCAAACTCGGTTTACACTTTACAAAGCTTTGATTTTTGAATTGTATAATAATACGCTAAAAAATTATATAAATTGTAAAACAAATGTAAATTGTAAAAAAAATTTCACTTAAATTTAATTTAATGAGAAATAAAAATAAGAAGAAAAATTAAGTATTTTAAGAATTAATATTTTTCTTGATTATTTATCTTAACATTTAAAACAATACCTTTATTTCCTTTTAATTATATAATTTAAAAATTTTACTTTTCTTTTTATTTATTTTCAATATCTTTAATTAGGGTTTTTTTTTTAAATGGTAACAAATTTTGTAAAGGAAATTTATTTATTATATTACATACTTCTCAATATTAAGTTTTTTTTCATGCATATACTTGCGATTCTCCCAGTGTAACAATGCAATGTGTGTGTATGGTTCACTATTTAATTTTTGCTGTTTGTTGTGTATGTTCAGTGCTGTTGGTGGATCCTGATGGTAGGTTGATCCTGATTGTTAATGAATCTTGATGGTTGATGGATCTTGGTATATCCTTGATGTTGGATGGATCTTGGTGGATCCTGCAGGTTAATGGATCTTGTTCGATTCTGATGGTTAATGAATCTGGATGGATCCCGATGGCTAACGGATCTTGATTGATCCTGATGGCTAATGGATCTTAATGGATCCTGATGGCTAATGGATCTTGATGGATCCCGGTTGAGCCCCCAATTGTAGAAATCCAAAACAAACACGGTCTGATATATTTTTTAATATTTCAGCTTATTTAATAAAATTGATAAAATTGTATATACATAGTATAGTTACAAAATTATAATCAATAGTTTAATCGGTTTTTATAAAATTTTGAAAGTTAAAATTAATGATCGAATATATCGATAATTATTATAAATTTTTTAAATCTGTACCGAGCTGTTTTCAGCTGTTTTTGCTGTATTTAGAAGAAAAACAAAATGGAAGTTTCAATATAGGAAAGTTCAACTCTTCGTTAAGTATTCGTCAAGCATTGACGATGTTCGAAAATGTATGGTATAACAGTTTGGGTGCTCTGATTTTAATATAATACCACTTTTTTACCGGCTAAAAGCGACGACCACTTCTGGTTATCTTATACCCATTCCCCACATAAATTTTAATTTTATATAAGTTTTTTACTATAACCTGGACTTCGGGAAATTTCATCGGAGTAATATTCCTTTTTTGCCTCGATTATCAATTATTATTATATTTAAAAAAAGAATCCCTAATTTTAATTTCTTTTAAGATCTCTGTAGGCATCCAGTTATTTTTCTTTTTCCTGTTTTTTGTACGTATCCTTTGGGTATTATTTTTAATAAGTAAACTAAGAGCTTCTAATGTTAAGTCAAATTCGTTAAATGAGTTGAGATTGGTCCATATATTTTCATTAGATATATTATTATAATTTATGACTCTTTTAAATTGCGGAATTCTTTCTGTTACCGGGTTTTGTTCTATACTGCTGAACTTCATTTGCTGGTCAGAAAGACAAGTATCTAATATATGTATATGATATTTATTTTCAATGATGCCACTTATAAAATGGTTAATTATTGTTTTGGTTTGGGAACTAAATCAATGATGTCAGTTATAAAATGGTCAATTATTGTTTTGGTTTAGGAACCAAACCGAGTAGCGAAATTTTCCGAAATTTTGTTACAAATTAAGAAACCATTGCTCACTAACATACTGGAATATACAGTATTAACTACAACATTACTTGTGTTCAATAAATTTATGTGTATATCTCTTACAATTATTGATCTCCTATACTTATAAGTTAATTCATAGATTTTTTCTATAAAAGAATCTATACCAGTTTCATGAGCTCTATAAGTGCCTAGTACATTAATATTCTGTTAAATCTCGATTTAGCCAAAATTTCGAATTGGGGGCAAAATTAACAGAGTAGATTTTAACTCTAAGAAAACTCAGTGCTGTTTAGTCTCTCGGAAAAGAAACACTTCGATCCCAACTTTAACTTTTCAAGGGGAAGTTTTGCAACATACGGGTAAGCTCAACATCTTGAGCATGGAGCTAAACCAAAAATTAAGGTGGTCTAATCAAATTTTTGGTACAGCTAAAGATGCAGCTAGGTGAATGGGTTTTCTATATCGTTGTAAAGCCTTCTTTTCATCTTCTGATCTCCTTAATATCTATAAAACATAATAAGATCTAAGATGGAGTACAATGCACATATTTGGGCAGAAGGTTCCTTTCTGTTCTAAAAATATGGTTAATAACCTTGTATATTAAAAAGATTATTTTCTGACGCAGGAAGCCATAATTCTGCCAGGGATATGGATATCACATCCAAAACTCTCAATTAAATTCTCAACTTCATATAATTTATTTTTCTTAAGTTTTGTATATTTAAATAAACTATATTAAAATTGTTTTTATAATTTTGTTTAGAAAATTTCTTATCAAGGTTTAAATAATAATCTATGTACTTGTAAGTTACTTTCAAAATTTCCATCTGTGACTGATAGTTCATAAAATTTTATTATACGTGCAAAATATGTAATTGACTGAAGATAAAGTTAAATAAACACAAAAACAAAAAATAAAAAAGTTTTTATTATCTGTTGCGATCGTATTGATAAAAAAAAAACCAGTATTTACATATTGTTTGACAAATATATAGATTGACAAAAAATAATATAATTAGTTTTGTTTTTATAATATTATAAATAAGAATTTTTATAATTATAAATAATAGATAATAATAATTAAAAAAAAAATTAAGTGAAAAGTGAATAATTTGCTAAAGTAAAATTAATTTAGGAAAATAATATAATTAGTTTTGTTTTTATAATTATAAATAACAGATAATAATAATAATAATAAAAAAAAAAATTAAAATTGAAATCTAAGTGAATAATTTGGTAAAGTAAAACTAATTTAGCAAAGTAAATATAATAATATGAATTAAATTTTTTGTAGAATTTATTGTCAAAAAATAGTTGGAAAAATGTATGAATATTTTTGTACTTACTTGAAACTATGTATGCATATTAATAAAATTTTTATTGCTAATGTAGTGTTAATGTCGGTTTAAAAGATATATGAAGCATAGATGAAGTGAAATTTCGAAGAATAAAAAAATTAATTTGTTATATTATGAATTTAAATTGTTATATATATCTTAGAAATTTATAATATGTAGTGATCTTAGAACAATATTTAATGTATATAAAGAATTCGACATATGTAAATTTAAGGTTACGAGACGTAGAAGTTTGTAAATAAAGAAATTGGAATTAATGTAGGCAAATTAAATTATAGTTGATCTGTGAATATTGCAATTTAATATTAGATGTAAGAATATATGAATATGTTCATGTATATTGTTTTCAAGAATTTGTTTATAAGTTTTAATTATTAAAAATTTAATTGTTAATAAAGTGTAAAACAATAAAGAAAAAACTAATATTTAATATTAGTATGATTTTAAATATTCTACGAAAATTAGTGTATAAGAATTTATAAAAAATTATAATATATAGTGGTTTTATAAAATTTAAAGTAAATATTTGTAGTAGCTTAATTACTAAATCTATTTTTAATGAATTTAATGTTATGTCAAACTTTTCAATTCTATATACCTTTGAACCTTCTTTTTGACGTAAAAAGATTGTGTTGTTTGTAATCGAAAGAAAATTTAAATTCAAAAGATGTTTTGATTTGTCGCGCTTTATAACATAATGCGGTTTGTAACTTTGTGAGGTGATGTCGCAAAAAAATTTCTCCATTTTTCCATTTTCAGATTCTTGTAAATTTACATCAGTTGTATATAGATATTTTTTGATTTTTTTTTTTTACAAATAACTCATTTTTCTTTTCTTGCGTTTTTAATTCAATTAAGTATGAGATATTTTTTTTGTTTTTTTCATTTTTCTTTGAATTTGGTTTATTTATTGTTTTTATATCTTTTTTGCTTACATTTGCTTGAATCTTTCTTGTTATTTTGGAAAAGGCATTCACTGGATTTAACAATTCGGTGGAAAAGTCCTCCAGTATTTGGTTATTTTGTAATTTTCTTCCATTTGTTTGTTGAAAAATGAAATTTGTATATTATTTACTGACTCTGACAGTTGTTGTAGCCATTTGAAAATTTTATCATCTACTAATTCACTATGGTTAACTGGAGTTAAATGTAAAAGTTGTGTTTGAGCAACTTCATCTTGCTTAGGTGCGTTCAGATAATCGTTTTTGTCTCCTTCAAATACTAGAGATTCATTACTAGGATTAGGACAATTAATACAACTCCATGTTACATGTCCTTTTTGAACTGTTTCAAAAACTTCTTCTGCCACAGTTGCGCATTTCTTCTTCTTCAGCTGCCAATCCTCTTGGAGATTGGCGAATCACATTTAGACATCACTGCAAATTTATGATGATGTTGTTGTATTATTCTCTGTTGGATGCTGTTTGTAATAGTTCGACGATTATTCTCAACCCTGTCCAGTTTCTGATATTACGAAGCCAAAATATTTCTTTTTTACCTACACCACGTTTGCCTTCAATTTTGCCTTGGATTATAAGTTGTAGGTTTCATATTTATTGTTGCGCATGATGTGTTCAAGGTATACAGATTTACGACGCTTAATATTTTGTAATAACTCGCGTTCAGTTTGTAATCTGTGCAGAACTTCGGTATTACTCATTCTATCGACCCACGATATTTTTAAAATTCGTCTAAAGGTCCACATTTCAAACGCCTCGATCTTATTCATATCTTCTATCTTCAACGTCCAAGTCTCCATGCCATACAAAAGAACTGACCAGACATAACATTTTACGAGTCTTAATCTTAGACTGAGATCAAATTCTCTATTGCACGAAATATTTTTACATCTGCAGAAGGCCTCACGTGCCATTTCTGTTCTACATTTGATCTCAGATGAGGTTCTACTATCATGAACTTGGTTTTACTTGTATTCATATTAAGGCCAAATAATTTACTATGGTGATTGACTTTTGCAGCAATAACAGAAGATCTTGTATATTATCCGATAGAAGAGTTGTATCGTCGGCGTATCTTATGTTGTTGATAGTGATGCCATTAACTTTTATACCTTCTTCCCTATTACTGATTACTTCCCGAAAAATAAATTCGGAATAGCAATTGAAGAACAATGGTGACAATATGCAGCCCTGCCGAACTCCTCTCTGGATTTCAATTTCGTTTGTTATAATATTACCCATGCGAATTTCAGAAGTTTCGTGCCAATATAGATTTTGTATACACTTAATATCCTTTTCATCTATGTTTGAAAGTTTTAGAATATCGATCAATTTGTTATGTTGCACTTTGTCAAAAGCTTTTTCGTAATAGATGAAACATAGAAAAACATCTTTCTGTACGTCTCTGCAATTTTGTACCAGAACTTGAATGAAAAAAAGAGCTTCTCTAGTACCCATACCATTTCTGAAGCAAATTGCGTGTTACCCATATGTAGTTCTAGCTTTTTGTACAGTCGATTGTGTAATATTTTAAGAAAAATTTTCAATGTGTGGCCCATCAAACTAATTATTCTTTATTCATTGCAAGTTCTGGCATTACTCTTCTTCCGTAAGGTTATAAAGGTGGATTTAAGCCACCAAGTGGATTGATTAAATATTCGCTCGAAAATTTCAATATTTTGTTCATCGATTAGTTTCACTATTTCGGCTGGAACTTCATCAGGGCCAACAGCTTTATTGTTTTTTTGAATTTCTAACTGCGTATTGGATCTCAGCTTTGGTAATTGGTGGACCTGTTAATTCCTGATTTGTTACATTTTCTTGAGTTGGAGATGTTTTATTATCAGAGAACAACTCTCGAATATAGTTTTCCCATATTGTTTTCTTTATCTGGGGATCAGTCACTATTTCGTTTTCCTCATTAACCAAAGCAATAACCTGATAAGTCTTTAATCTTCTTATGTAAATTAAAGTCATCGTGTATCCTATGCAATCTTTCCAATTCTTCGCACTCTTGAGTAAGCCATTCGTCTTTTGCGTTCTTAATTTTTGCCTTAATTACTTTATGAAGTTCTTTGTATCTTAAGATATCAATGTTTTTAAATTTCCGCCTCTCGCTCATTAATTCCAATATCTCCTCTGTCATCCACTTTCGCTTAGCAATAAAACGTTTGGAACCAATTTTATTATTAGTGACGCTGTTTACAATATCTTTTGTTTGTTGCCATAACTCAAACTCCTATTACAGTTCACAGCACGAAGTTTATTATTAATTTCTAATGCAATGCTGGCTTTAATAGACTAGTTTTTTAGTTTATCAAGATCTATAGTTTTCTTTCGATTTGGTTTTCGAGCTCTTGCTAACTTGATTTTCAATTTTGCGACTAGAAGGTTATGGTCTGATGGAACATCTGCTCATGGCATAGTGCTGACTTTAGTTATTGATGTGCAGAACCTCTTGTTAATTAGTATATAATCTATCTGATTACGTACTACACGTTGCTCATTATCTTGAGGTGGTATCCATGTATATAATCTTCTTCGTGGTAAGTCGAATAGAGTGTTAGTTATTTTCATGCTCTTTTCTTGACAAAACTGAACAAACCTGTCACCTCTTGAATTTCGGATACCTAAGCCAAGTGAACCTGTTACATGACAAACTTTGTCGCTGCCGACTTTTGCATTGAAATCTCCCATTATGATATTAATTTCGTGGAGTTTGGTTAATTTAAAAAATTTTTCTATTTCACCATATAAATCTTCTACTTCATCATCTGAGTGATCTAGTGTTGGAGCATATATTTGGATGACGTTGACTATAAGTGGTTTGGTGTTAATTTTTATTAGCATAGTTCTATCAGAATTAGGAAGAAACTCTATTACATTATCAGCTACGGGTTGAGATAAAATGACCCCTACTCCTTTTGTATGGTTTGGGTCTTCATTAGCTGAGAAGTATACTTTTACATTACCATTGTAAAATTCGCCTGATCCTTTCCACCAAATTTCACTAATGCCTAGTATGTCGATCTTAAGTTTTTTCATTTCGACTATGGTGTTTGCTAGTTTTCCTGCTTCATATAAACTCCTCACATTCCACGTTCATATTTTAAGGTGTTTATTTTGTTTTACTTCGGGGGATTCTTAGCACTCTCGTATTGCCGGAAACTGAGGGCCGTATGTTTTGTGTGTGATTTATGTGATTTGTTTCTAGGGATATTACTCCAGTGGTTTCCCGGTGCTTGCTTGAGGGTTTTTGGTAGTTTTCCTTCTTTTCGCTTCAGCCGCCCTTTAAGGGAAACAAGCGCTGTTTGTAGCCGCCTACTGTAGCACAGACGCTACGATGATTACTACTGGACCTTTAAATCAAAAAGTTGATTTGGAAACCAGAATTGGAAACCTGATCTTTCGATTGAATTACTCAGCGTAACAGGAAGGACCACGTGAAGGTAAAACTATAAGGTACTATAATTTTTATACAATTATTATTCTATTTTTTGATTTAAATGTTATAATTTTTTAAACTGTATAAAAAAAAAACAGAAAAGAAAACAAACGAGGAAGAATACAGTTGCCTTTGTCAACTCTCAGATACCCGTACGAACCGTTAGTATGTTCACAGCCTGTCACTTTACTTACAATATTATTTTGTTAATATTTTAGTATTTTAAAGTAATTTGGGTGAATTTTATAATTTCTAGAATTATGGGTTGTACATATGTTCAAACTATATGTTTATACATTCTTTAAAAGCAGATTTTAACCTTCCACATAACGATTATCAATCCAAAACTTTTTCAAATATTCTATAGTACCATTTAATACTAAGCGGTAAATGTATATTAAATTTACTTAGTACAAAATAGTAAATATAATTTTAAATATTATATTATATTATATTTAAATATTCCATTGACAGAATAATTTCTTATAAGTACAATAAAATACATATATGTAAGTAAATACGGTGCTATATAATATACATCTATACTCTTATCATTCATTCACTAGTGACATATACGATATGTAAATAAACATGATATTATATAAGTATGTATATATATCATATCATATAAATAAAAATTCTTCAAGCAACCGTTATGTTGTTTATTTATTTACATTTTTTTGTACTACGCATTATATCCTCAACAATTTCAAATTATCGAGTAAAACAAAATGGAAAAAATTCGTTAAAGAAATTTGTTAGAAAATTTGAAAAAATCAAGTAACACTTTCGTCCATTATAAAGTAACCCTATATTATTAAAAAAAGTTGTTAACAGAAATAGGAGTATAATGTTGAAGCTTTAATTTTTGTGTATTACTTCAAAAAATGTTTACCAGGTGTTCAAGTTACAGGTGTTTAAAAATAGGAAATTTTCAGTTTTTGACCCCTTACAGCTCCTAAACGGGGAATGATACAAAAAAATGAAATGAATTTGAAAAAAAAGTCAAATTGGCTAGATGTAAAATTTTTACGCTCCTTATTAATTTTTTTTTAAATTTTTTTTGTTTTTAAATTTTCTTTTTAAAAATAAGTAAAACACAAAAATAAAATAATTTAAATAAATATAAAAAAACAAAAAAAAAGGAAAAACTAAAATAAAACAAAACAAAAAATATCATTTAAATTTATAGTATATGAAAATAATTTTTTTCATTCCTATAACAATTGGCGCGCTTATACTAAATAAATTGGAAAAAGAAAAAAAAATAAAATGGTTAAATGTAGCACTTGTGATAAAGGAATCTATGTTAATAGTAAAGCTGTTTGTTGCAGTGGGTCCTGTGGAGGGCTTTTCCACACCAGATGCGATGACGTATCTGAAGATTTATTTGAAAACATAAGAAGTACCAAATTACTTTGGCGATGCAAAACTTGCCCCTCAGCCAATGAATCATATGTGATACTTGACGAAGAAACTAATTCTGAAAACGGTGGAGCAACTTGTAACTATGATGAAAGGGGTACAAACTATGATAGAGGAGAGGTAAATATTGATGAACTTTTAGCGTTTGATCTGAGCAACTGCGATATCAATAAGATGGCATTATTCCTGAAAACGTTAGGTACTGTAGTTGATATTCGAAAGCGCAAAATTATATGGATGAACTAATAAAACAGAATCTCAGTGTGATCGAGGAAAACAGATGTTTAAAAAAGAGATTAACTACGGCCTAGGAAAAAATTAACTACCTAGAAATAAAAATAAACAAACTTGAAAATATTGCAGATCAGCCACAGCAAAACAAAAATATTAATAATATAGTATTGGCTGGTTTACCAGCTGATATTCCAAACCCGACTGATGCCATGCTTACTATTGCAAAAAAAATTGGCGCTAATATTCAAAAAGAAGATATATCAAAGATTAGTAAAATTACACCAACAACAACCAATAGTAATGCAAATAATTCAAAAAATATTTTATATGTACTGGAGCTAACATCTCAAAATAACAAAAATGAACTTAAGGAAAAAAAAAAAAATTACAAACATTTATTTACAACTGAGGTTAACCTCGAATCGAATGGAAACAGAGAAATATTCTTCCGGCATCATTTCTCCCAGTTTCAGAGTAGATTGTACAGTGAAGCTAAAAAAATAAAAATCCTACACAACATGCAGTTTCTATGGGTGAAATATGGGCAAATTCACCTTCGCCAATCCGAACGCAGTAAGATATATAAAATTTTATCATTCACTGATATAACACATATTAAAAATACATTTCCAATTTGTAATTAGTAGTAGTATGATAAGAAACATAACAATAACCTGTTTTATACATTTAAATATTTGCATATGTTCTTATCGGCAGTTTTTTTATAATTTTATTAACAAACTATCCTGCAAAAACAAAAAGAAAAATATATATTCATATAAACATTCATAAACATACATATTTTCTATTTTTTAGAAAATTACATATTCAATTTTTTTTTACGAATTTAATTTATTTACTTTGCTTTCTTCGACATTTAACACTTTTTGTATCACAATTAAATTTAAATTTAAACTTAAATAATATATTTTTTACACTAAATTTCTCTAGTTTTATAATTATAATATTTAAAATATTTCTTAATAATTTTTACAACATCACTTATGACTATGATAAAAAAAGAATAACTATAACCTATCATATACATTTAATTATTTACACAAGCACACGTTCTTACAATAACAATTTTTTTAATAACAATTTTCTTAATCTTTTTCGTCAATTCAAAATCAAATCAGAAAAAACAATTGCAATAGTTAAAGGCATAATTTACTCCATTTTTATAAGTATATTCCAATGTTGCATTAAACTAAACAAAAGCACAAAAGAAATAAAAAAAACCAACAAAAGAACTCATTCACATAAGCACATGGTAAAAATGAAGCAAACAATTTTTGTATTCTTTTTGCAATTAATTTATTTTTTCTTTTCAATTTTATATTTATATTATATATATATAGTTATATATTATACATATTATCATTTTTGCTACATTAACATTCATTTTAATATTATATTAAAAATAATAGCACACTTAAATCTAAAAATTTTTTTGCTACAACAAAAAACTAATTTTTTAATTATTAACTTATATTTTTGTATATGTATTGGTTTAATAATTTTTAATTTACAATCTTTAATATTGCTAATTTTAATTGTTAATTTTAATTGTTAATTTTTTCGTTATAACAAAAAAAGAAAAAAAAAAAAAAATCACTAATCAAAAGCAACAATGTCAGAACAAATAAGAAAAGAAAATATTACTAATAGCTACCTAAAAAAGACTGATTACAGAAATATCAGTACTACCAAATTTAGTAATGACATAAAAATGATTTCTCTATTCAGCTCTTTCTATTTTACGCATAATATATATTGTAGTTCACTTAGACAAATTTTTAAAGCAACATTAATAACAGGAACAGAGATAGATAAGAATGAATATATTATTAATTTTAAAATGAATTTTATGAATACAATTTTTTGCAGACATGAACAATTTATTGGGCGATTTTTATAAGAAATATTTTAACATTTTATATCCTACTTATAATTATATATTAATACTATTTATTTTCAAGAGTAATGATTGATATCAATAGTAGTTTAAATATTAAATGCTCTACAGTATCAAATAATAGTATTGGGTCAAAATTTAAAAACAAACTAAATATTATTTACTTAAATATTCAAAGTATTAGAAATAAGGTGTACGATTTAGAATTATTAGTTAATTCCTTTGACGCAGATATGGACATTATTGTGCTTACAGAAATCTGGATTAGCAAAAGTGAAAATAAGTTTTTCAATATTCCAGGCTATACAGCTCACTTTTCCAATAGGCAAAACTCGTATGGAGGTGTTGCGATTTTTGTAAATGACTGTCTTAGTTCTAGCATTATTTTTGAAGAAGAATTTGATAATTGTAATGTACTAGTTGTAAAAATATTACGTCATGGTATAAATATTATATCTGTATATAGGGCGCCTTATTCAAACATAGATTTCTTCATCGATAAAATAGATTAATATATATCGAGGTTTAAAAATTCATGGATCTTCGATTTTAATATTAATCTACTGGAAAAGAAAAACAGAGACGTAGTGAACTGTTCTAACACTTTACTAACCAATGGTTTTATGATAGGGAATAAAATAATGGAAGCTTTTGCAACTAGGGTAGGTTGCAAAAGCAACAACAACAAAAACAATAATCGACCATTTCATAACCGATAATTTTAAATACGAATACAACTTTCATATTACTGATACTTCCTTATCTGACCACCAATTGATCTTAGTTAGTATTAACCTAAGCCCGATCAGAGAAAACGTAGAAAATTTTAAGACAGCTCTGAATTATCACAGATTATCTAATGACTCGTTCTGGGACAATATTCATTTTTTTGAGACCTTCGATATTTTTGTTCATAACCTAACATTACTAATAAGCAAATATACAACTAGAACTCCGCATAATAAACGTAAAAAAAAAGAGTGGATGAGCGATGAAATTCTTAAGATGATGAAAATCCGCGATTCTTTCATGAAGTACAAAAGGAAATATCCAGAGGATGCTAAGATCTCTGACCTTTATAATTCTTATAGAGCCAAAGTTAAAATCTTAATTCAAAAAGATTATGTTTAATATAGCTATACAAAAAGATTACGTTTAATAATAAACCTAATAATCCAGAACACCAAATCAAAATCCTAGAGCATAATAATGAAATTATTTCTGATCAGCAGACCATTGGTGAATATATGAACGATTTCTTTATTAATATAACAAACAATTTGGAAATTCCGGATGAAACCGTTGATCAAAATTTTTTCAACAACTTCATGTACACTATCTATTCTCCATTTGAACTTAGTCCAACTACAGCTGAAGAGGTGGAAGCCGCGATATCGTCGTTAAAACCTAATTCAGCAACCGGTTATGATAAAATCTCGTCTAAATTTGTCAAAAAATTTTCTGATAAACTTATACCTACTCTAACTAAATTCATTAATATTTCATTTGAGACATTTATCTTTCCGGAATCTTTAAAAATAGCTATAGTAACACCGATATATAAAAAGGATAACGCATGTAATCCAACCAATTATAGACCTATATCAGTCCTGAGTACCTTCTCAAAAATATTTGAAAAAATTATTAAAAATAGGTTAAACCATTTTATTACGCAAAATGGTCTGCTATATTCAGAACAATTCGGCTTCGAAAAAAACTCGAACACCACTGCGGCATGCCTTGCACTTACAGATTTTATATCTAGGAGCATGGATGAGGGAAGATATACCGCATGTACATTTATCGACTTGCAAAAAGCTTTTGATTGCGTGGATTACGATATTCTACTTCTTAAACTAAAAAAGATGGGGTTTACTTGGCAGTTAATTAATTTTTTCAAAACGTACTTAATTGGTCGGTCTCAAAGGGTAAAAATAGGGAATATCTGTAGTAGTACTAGAGTAACTATAAAAGGTGTGCCTCAGGGATCTATTTTAGGACCCGACCTATTTAAAATATATATTAATGATTTGGCACGCCTCAATCTAAAAGGAAAATTACAACTATATGCAGACGATGCGGGACTAAAATACTCGGAAAACAACGAAATAGAATTAAAACCTGCGATTATAGATGATCTAAAAATAATAGATAATTGGTTAATGAAAAACAGGCTAGCAATAAACTTAAAAAAAATTAAAATACTCGTGTTTGAAAACAAACTTTTTCAAGATACTACATTCCTATATAATAACCATAAAATTGAAATTGTAAAAAATTTTAATTATCTAGGTTTAGTAATTGATAGTACGCTTAAATGGAATGATCATCTTGATTTTCTCTGTAAGAAAATTACTCCATACATATTCATTCTAAACAGATTAAAAAGATTTTTAGACAATAAAACACTACATATCATTTTTTCTTCATATATCTATTCCAACATTATATACCTAAATCCTATTTGGTGTAGAACCACTAAATGCCACTTAATAAGGCTTAATATACTTCATAAGAAAGCCATAAAGATAATTCACAATTATCCTATACTGCATCCTACCAATGAACTATATTCAGCACAATATCCAAGCTTAGACTTCATTTGTAAAAGGGAAACATATTTATTAGCTCTCAAGTCTTAGAATTTTTTTCTGATCCGATCCATACCTTTGAAGGTATATCTAGCTCGCTTATTATACCCGATCCTATCGTACGGGTATAAAAATATTTTATATGTATATGTAAAACTTTTTTTTTTTCTCGCTTAAATAAAACACGTCCGATTACTTTGACAATTCTTTGATCCTTTTTCTATGTCAATCTTATACCCCAATTACTAAACACTTAATAAGAGATAATCCAAATTATATAATCATAGCTAAACAAGACGATTTAAATTTAAAGCATATTTACAATGATCATATTAATACCGATACGTCTTTTAATCAATTTAAAGATTTATGCTCACATTGCTGGAAAGATAACTTTGGATTTTTATTTATTGATAGGGATAAATACTTAAATAGTGGCCGATATTGAAGAAAATTTCTAGAATTTGTTAAACTATAAAATATATATAAAATGTCCATAATAATAATTTCGGTTGTACTAGAAACAGATCCAGTTCATTTCATATCAGTTCAGTTCAGTTTAGTTCATAGCATAGCATTTCATAGCAGTTCAGTTCAGTTCACTTCAAAGCAGTTTAGTTCAGTTCAGGTCAAATAGCAGTTCAGTTCAGTTCAGGTCATATAGCAGTTCAATAGCACATATATTGATTAATCATGATTATGAATGAAAAAATTGAATGATTTAATTAAGACTAGAAAGAGGCTACAAAGTAAATATAAATCATTAAAGCGAGAAGAATAGAGCAAGAACAATCTTTAGAAAAGAAATTTAATCCGATTATAACATATCAATTTCCAACAAACTTTATAAAACCAGAAATCAAAGCAGAATCTAAAATTGATATTGATGGTGAAATTAATTCGAGTTTATTCAAAATAGAAATACCGAAGAAGGAAAAAACAATTTTTTTTTTTTACGAGGGTTGGTGGAAAACTCGAAAGTCACCAAGAAGAACTGCACGTGCTTCCTCAGGGTAGTGTTGGACTTTAACCATCCAAAACCACCCCCTTTTAAAACCAAACTTTAGGATGGAACCTTTAATACAAATGTACAGTTCGGCTTTGGGGATAGGGATGTGGGAAGGATAATTGGGGAAATTGGAATTGGGAAATTTGGATTATGGGGGATAGGTAGGAAAATTTGAAGGGACATTTTGAAGAAAGATATTAATGTTCTTCTTAAACTTAAGTAAATCGTACACATATGAATTACCAACTTTAGGGAACACATGTGATGGTATATGATTCCACAAACGGGACGTGCGCATGACAAACGAATTTCCATAGGCTGTATATCGCCATCTTGATAACTCAACATTGTAGGGATGCTCGATGATGCCCGTTGCCCTCCTTGTTCCTCGTTGGAAAACTTTGAGTGGAGGCATTAATTGTTTTATTTCTTTGGAAGAAGTGTTAATCCCTACGAGATACCTATAAAACAAGGTCAGTGACCCAACTGTGCGACAGTGGATGAGTGGAGTGAGCATTGAAGTTACACTGGGGTCGTTGATCACAAGAATAGCTCTGTTTTGCACATTATCTAAATAATCCAGTGCTGTTTGAGGTCCTGCAGCCCAAATGTGTGCATTATACTCCATTTTCGGCCTAATGTACGTTTTATATATATTGAGAAGATCAGATGCGGAAAAGAAAGTTTTGCAGCGATACAAAAACCCAAACATTTAGCTGCATCCTTAGCTATACCAAAAATGTGATTTGACCAAGTCAATTTCTGGTTTAACCCCATGCCCAGCCTATTTACTTTCACGACATCAACACCTCTATACAACTATAATGAGTTTCAGCTTTATAGGAGCTATGGTTCTTATTTTGATCAAAAATCGAACGTAAGAAAATTAGGTAATTCAGCTTTCAGTATTGGCGAAAATATAATAATATATCTCATATTATTCATGTTCATTTAGAGGAGCATCATAATCTACTAATACATTATTTTAATTTTCTTTTACAATTTAAAAATTCTATACAAAAAGAGATAAAGAGATTGCGGTTTTCATTGGGATATATGTCCATATACATCAGATTCATCAGATTCAAAATAAATAAAGTGATTTATGAATACTAAATATTTTGTTTTTACTCTTTTATTTCTTTTTCCTTTCAGCATTTATTTTGAACTGAAATGAAAATCAGTTAGTACTTATCTTTATCTATAAACCTTAAACAGGGGCTTCGGTAGCCTAGTGGGTAGGCGTGTGGCGTATTAACCGAAGAAGTGTGGGTTCGATCCCTGCAGAGGTTGTATGTGTTTTTGCCTTTGCATACCCCCCTTACGATCAAATAAAATGTAAATATATAGTATATAATATAAACAAAATAAATAATATTAGTATATATTAGTATAAAATCCAATAATGGCCTTAGTAGCCGATATATATCAGTGGCGGCTTCTACTAAGCTTCAACTGATTCATTGAATCAGTCGTAAAAATTTTAACTTTACTTAAAATCTAAAAGTTTTAAAAAATTTAAAAATCCTTTACATATATTATGTATACTTTATATTTTATTGATCACAACAAAAGAGAGCAAATATTTTGGTGACAAATAATGCCAATTGCCAATATCAATTTTATAATAGATTCACCAGAAGGAATTGAATCCACAATATTACATAATAATTCTTCTATATTTTTATTTTTATTATTTGCATACATGTATTAATAAATATTTAATATATTATTCGTGTTAAGTTGTATGTATGTTATGTTAATGTATGTATTGTAATGTATTCTATATCATGTCATGTATTCAATTTAGTCATTTGAATCTATGAAAATATGATCGAAACAAAATTTTATTTTTTCTTCTGCGAATTCGAAATTTTTTTTTTGCTTGCTTATTTTTAAGATTTTTAAACATTCAACGAAGATTCAATTTTATGTTTTGAATTCAAGCAAAATAATCGGTATGTATTTGTATTGTGTTTTATAAAAAAAAAACAAAATAAAAAAAGCAAAGAAAAATATCGACGAAGAGAGATTAGAGAATAAAGAAACAAAAAATTGAGAATTGATTTGGGAGTTGAGTTGAGTTTTGCAACTTGAGAGGTGCGAGACTATCGTATCACTTTATTTATTTATTTATCACATAATTTATTTATTTATAATTTATTTTTTTTTTATTTATAATTTATTTTAACTAGTCAAAATTTGAGAACCTTTTCCACTAGGATGTGGTTCTTTTTAAATTACTTTTTACATTTTATATTATGTTATTTTATCAAGTTATAATGTGAAGAAAATTAATATTTTTTTTTTTTTAACTATCTCTGAACTAATTTTGTAATTCTATTTTTAATTATATATATATATATATTTTTTATTTAATTTAGTTTGTGAGGTTGATTGAAGTTTTGGTTGCTTGTTAAATATTGTTCCATATTCCATGAGCTGTAAAAATGTGCTTTATTTTTTCTATTTTTCCTGCTGAGTTGAGTTCCATAATGTTAGTGTTTATTTTTGGTTGACTGTATGGGCAAGACTGTACTATATGTTTAACTGATAATGACTCTGTACAGAAAGTGCAGGGCGGTGGAGTTGTTCTGTCAAAATGATGTTTATGTGATGCAAGAGTGCATCCCAGCTTTATTAGAGTTATTTAAACCCCAAGATACCTTGATTGATTTTGTACTATTGATTTACTGTGATGGATTGGGGAGTGGGATTCTAAAAAAGAGGTGGAGGAGTTCCATTGGGTTTGATTGATATTTTGATAGTATTGCGCTATTGTTTTTTGGCATAAGTATAAGTGGGATCGGGTGTGTTGATGGTAGGGCTCTTTAGAGCGACTTTGGCTTCTGTGTCTGCTTTTTCGTTACCTATTATTCCAGTATGTCCCGGTATCCAAGCTATTTTTATTATGTCCTTGTTTTTAATGATCTAGTTTCTGATGTTGCGGATTATATTTTCATTGTTGTCTGTGTTTTTAATTGATTTGATTATGCTAAGACAATCGGTTAGGATTATGTGTGGAGTGCTTGTGGATAAAGCTATGGATATTGCTTTGTTTATTGCTGTTGTTTCGGATGTGTATACTGAGCTGTTATAGTTAGTGTTACCTATTTCAATTGTGGTGTTCCGTGTGGTTATTGCGTAAGCCACTCCAAAACTATCCTTGGAGCCGTCTGTGTAGATTGGTGTATGGCTGATATTGTCGTTAATAATTTTATTATGTATTTGTTTGTATGTTGAATTAGATGTAGTTAGTTTAGGGAATTCGTCGGAGTGATCAATTACGTTATTTTCCCAGTCTCCCCAGCTGGGTTCGTTTGTTGTGTTTTGGATGTTGTGGTTGAATGTTGAAAGTTAACCCTAGTATTTGTATATGTTCTTTGTATTGGATTTGATTATTGCGTATTACTTTGTATGTTTCTTGGCACTTGGTCTTTCTACAGAAGTGAGCAGCTTCCGTTTTATTATTACCCAGTTTACCTCCATGTTTTCGTGTCCATATTTCTATTTTTTCATTGGCTTCATTTAGTATGCTTGTTCTGCTGTGATATGAGCCTTTAGCCTTTAATATTATGTTGTCTGCATATATGAAATGTGTTAGACCGTTTATTTTATTGAGCATTTTGCTTAAACTATTTACATAAATGTTGATAGAGGTGAACCTATTATTAGGCTATTAGAGTTTGATAGTGTTTATGTTTGTTATGAATTTACGATTTGTGAGATAGTTTTCAGTGTACTTGATAATTTTAATTTTGGTTCCGGCTTTCCACTCCCTGAGTTGTTGGACTATTTTTGTTTTGTGTAATTTGTCGAACGCCTGTTCTAGGTCTAATGATATGATATCTTCATGTGATTTGTTTTCAAGCGTTTTCGCTATGTTGTATTCAAGTTCTTGTTAGTGCTTCTGAGTTTCCTGAACCCATGTATGTTGGGTGTTAGTTTCTGTTTCGTAATCCATTTGAGCCCTCTTGGTATAATCCTTTCCAGTACTTTTGAAAGTACTGGAAGGAGCGAAATGAATCTATATCCTTCGAAAACTTGGTGAGTTTTGCCCGGTTTTTTGATGGGTATTAACTCTGCCATTTTCCAATCCTGTGGAATTAGGCCGGAGCTGTATATTTTGTTGTATAGTGTTAGCAATCTGGTTTTGCAATCTATCGGCGCATGTTGAATCATTTTGTATGTTATGCTATCTATTCCTGGTGTTGTGCCTTTTTTATGTTTCAATGCCCAGTTAACTTCGCTCATTGATATGGGGTCATCTAGGGGGCTCGAAGTGGATTGTGATCGCTATTTACATATTGGCTATTGTTGTATTGCGGTGTGTTAATGTACGAATGGATCTCTGAGTATTTAAGTAAGAAGTGCTGGGCTATTTCTTGATTATTGTTTGTTATATTGTTATTTATATTTAGAGTGATGGATTTGTTTTTTTGTTTATTATTTGTGATTTTACGAACCTTTTCCCAAGTCTTGCCTATGTTTGATCCGTCTATTGAATTAGCAAATTCTATCCATTTTTTCCTTTTGGCTTCTTTTATCTATGTTTTCTAAGCTGCGCATTGATTTTGTTAAGTTGGATGAATAGACCGGGCTTGTGTGGGTATGCTTTATACGCCTTCCACAACTTATGCCGTGCTTTAGCTGTGATTTTTATTTCTTTGTTGAACCATGGAGGTTTGTTACTATTGTATCTATTGTAGGATCTTGCTATGGAGTGGTTGGCGGCTGTTCTGATAGTTTTGGTGAGTGTGGCTGCTTCTTTGTCTAAGTTATCCGAATATGGGTAGTTTATGAGACATTTCTTCACTTCTATTTTGAATTTTGACCAGTTGGCCATTTCTAGCTTGAAACGAGCTTTTGTTTTGCTGGTATTATTTATTTGATGAGAAGTTTGTGTTGATATCAAGATTGGACAGTGGCCGCACCCTTTCTGGTTGTCCTCTACAGTTCATTCTAGGTAGTTGGTAATCGAGGTATCGGATCAAGTTAGATCCGGACAGGTTAACGTACCTTTTGTACTTATAAAAGTTGTAGAGTTGTTGTTGAGTATTATGTAATCTGTATGATCTTCGATCCATTTTTCGACTATTTTGCCTCTAGTTGTGGTTGTTCGTTCTCCCCAGGTTTGGTTTCTTGCATTGTAGTCCCCCAGTATTATAAAAGGCTTAGAAACTTGGTTGGATATGTAATCTAGTTTTGCCCTGGTTAGGTTATGTTTGTGTTCAATGTATAAGTTTATTATAGTTATTTCTGCTTTTATTCCAGGTATTTGGGTTTTCATGGCGGCTGTTTGAAAGTTTGATTGTGAGTTAATTTTATTATAGTTTATTCCGTTTTTAATTAGGAAGCCCACGCCTCCCATTCTCTGCGGGTGGCTGGGGAGTTCGTATGTATAGTTTTTGAATCTGTTTATTATTTGATTGACTTTTATATTTGTTTCTTGTAGCGCTATAATCGAAGGTTTGTGTTTGTGAATTAGTATTTCTAGGAATTCTCTGTTTGCTATGAAACCTTGCAGATTCCATTGTAGGATTATATTGTGTTTTGTTATATTACTGATCATATTTGATTATTTTATTCTGACATATCTGATATGTCGATGTTTGATTTTATTTTGGGTCTGTTTGCATTGTGAATTTTAAATTGACTTGTTTGTGCAGGTTTTTTATTTTTTTTGTGTCTTTTTTTGCGTTTGTTCTTCAGATTTGATTGGTAGTGCTGGAGTTGTAAATATCGTGGGATTATTTGTGTTTTGGCAAGATGTTTGTGACGTGGAATTGGTGTGTTGTGTATATGAGTGGATGTCAAGTGTTTCGTTTGTTTGAATGACTTTACTATTTTGGCGTGGCGCTTGTGATAGAGAGGATGCCGTAAATGCTTCTTCAGTTTCATTGCTTAGTTCATTAATTGTTGTTTGTGTTTCATCTAATGCGTTTTGGTTTGGTGTACGGTTTCTTATTGATTTGTTATAAAAAGTTCTTAATGCGTCTTGAATAATTGACTTTATTTGTTCTGCATCTAAATTTTGTTAGGCTAATTTTTTTTTTCTTATTTATTTATTTATTTATATAATTATAATTATACATATATACATATTAATTTCAGACAATTTAATTTATTTAAATAATTGTGTTTAAAGAAATTAATTATAATTTTAATTTTATATTCACTTTAAGCATATATAAAAATTACACATTTTGCTTTATCTATATTAATTATTCCTAGTTAAATATTTTTTTAACAATTTCGTAAATTTATTTGCACTTTTACAGCTTTTGATGTCATGTGGTACTTAATAGCAGAATTTTTTAAACTTGCATACTTCATCGCTGTTTTTGCCTTGGGTATATTTAGATGACACTTATACCTCGTATTATGCTCATGTATCGTAAATCTAGAGCTTATTGTCCAATTTGTTTTTATTTGCTTATTTACAGTTTTCCAAATAAATTTGCATTTTTCAAAATCTATAATCTGGCTTATGTTCATTTGCTCCATTTCATTATATACAGTTTTTGTGTTTGTTCTTGTGCCCATTTTATATAGTGTTTTAAGAATTTTATTCATTATGGTTCCTATTTGTTTTTTGTGGAAATTTGAGCAGTGACTCCATGTTGTAATGTTATACCTAATTTTCGAAAGGATGTGACCATGATATATAAGCTTAGCTGCCTTCTTTGATACCCCTCTAGCTCTTTTTATAGCCATTGATAACGGAATAATCTTCTTTTTTATTTCGCTTATATGTTTATCCCATTTAAGATTTTCATCTGTATACACTCCCAAGTATTTCACCCATTCCACTCTGTCTAATAGTTGGTTGTTTGCAAAAATTTCCAAATTGTTATAATTCTTTCTTTTTGGATTAAATACTATATAATTTGTTTTTTTAGTATTCATAAACAGTTCATTATAGTTCAGCCAGTTACGAAATTTTTTCATATCTTGATTCAGAACTGTTTGCAGGTTTTCAACACTTTTAGCTTTAACAATAAAATTTAGTAAACATTGTAGTTTGAGTAAAGGCCGAATTTAGAAATGTTCATTATATAAGGCAAATATAGTAAGGGACCTAATAATAAGCCTTGTGGTACTCCTATTTTGATTGTCAGTTTTTCGCTAAGTGTTTGATTAATCCTTGTACAATGGGTCCTAGTTTTCAGATAACTTGCTATTAATTTGTTTACTGAACCTCTTATTCCCATGTTGTCGATAAACATCAACAATTTCTTGTCATTAACAACGTCAAAGGCTTTTGAAAGGTCTACAAATACTGGAGCTACATAGTTTCCTTCGTCTAACGCATTATAAATCTGGTCCAATATAGTGCTGATGGCCGATTCTGTTCCACTTTTTTCAATGAAGCCATATTGGTTAACATCAAATTCAATTATTTTAGTTATAAAATTTCTAATCCTATTTTCTCAAAGATTTTGCTAATAGATTTTAACACAGAAATAGGCCTATAGTTGCCGCAAATTATTTTGGAACCATTTTTATGAATAGGTGTGATAATTGCTTCTTTTATACAATCCGGAAAAATATTATCCAGAAATGTATTGTTAATTATTGTGGTTAGAGGTTTTTTTATTAGAATGACTAAATATTGCAAATCTCTAACCGTGATATTATCTATTCCTGGCGCAGCGTTTTTCTTCAAACTCATTACAAGATTGTAAACTTCATTTTCTGTAACTGGATCTAAATACATGGTTTTGTGTTCTAAATACATGGTCATGGTTCTAAATACATCCTCTCGCAACATTACAGTTTATTTTATTTTCCTTAATAATTTTATTACTAATTTCGTTGAAAAATTTATTTAACGTAGTAGCTATTTCTGGATCATTATTTATTGTTTCTCCACTTTCAGTTCAGTTTCGATAGTTTCTTTTGCAGTATCAGAGCTGTTCCTAATTGTATCATTAATAGCTTTCCAAATCTTTCTCGAGCATTTTCGATCATATTTTCCGTATATTGCTTCTTTGCTTCTTTTATTATTTTATTTAAGTAGTAATAGTAGCGCTTTGGCATGGGAAAATAATTATGCAAATTAGGTCAAAGTAATAGTAGCGCTTTGGCATGGGAAAATAATTATGCAAATTAGGTCAATGACCTTGGGCGTTTACTTTGTTGTTGAGAGCTTTTTTAAGGAATGTTGTAGTGTAAAAAAACAGGTAGCAAATTAGATGTCGTGATTGGCGTTTGCATAATTAGTTTCCGGAAAAGTGTTTGTAAATAATATAGAAGGTCAACTAGATAATGTGGAACAAGTAGATAGTGCAATGACCTAAACAGGTGTGTAGTATTTCTACCGGTTGCATGATTAGTTTCCGGAAAAAGCTTTTGTAAATAATACAAGTAAGTGCAATGATCTTGTTGTGATAGTATATAGTAACATAGATTATTGTAAATAATAAGAATTTATTTTATTTTTTAATAAAAAGCTTTCACGGTCAATCAGTTATTTTAACACAAGAATGCAGTTGTTATTTATGAGATAAATAAAATGCAGATATTGACCTTGATATTGTATCTTATTTTTAAAGTAATTTAAAAAAAATGTATTTATTGATTAATTGTTGTGTTTATTGCAGAAAAAATTTTTAAAGAAAAAATCCAGGTGTTTGAGAAAAATTTATGTTAATGTTAATTGATTTATTATATTAACTACTTTGTATTTTGCAAATAAAAAAGTCAGTTATTCTTAAATTTTTTGCTACTTTGTATAAGTAAATTAAATTTTCTGTTATTGTAGATACAAATTAAAGCATTATAAAATCAAATAGATTTATTGTGTTGCAGAAAAAATTTTTAAAGAAAAAATGCAGGTGTTTGATATGAATTTATGTTAATGTTAATTGAATTATTATATTAACTACTTTGTATTTTGCGAATAAATAAACGTCAACTATTAGTATTTTTACATTGCAAATTTGAAGTGAGTTATGGCTAGCTATAAATGAGCAAAAAAAAAAAAAAATTAAAAATAAAAAAGCAAATTAGTTTCATATAATATCGTTTTTATTTACCCAAGAATTGTGATCTTTATCAAAACCTAACCATTTAACAAAAACCTGATTTCCTTTTCTTTTCAATATTTTTTCAACAAGAAAAGTGTCAGGATTTTTGACGCGAGTAAGTTCATACTCGTAAAAAGAACCTGAAATCGGTGTTTTTGTATAATCAAGTAAGTTGTAAGTAATTGGATCTGTGCGTTTTACTTCTTTAATTGTAAATATTTCTGTTGACCAGTTTGGTTGATAACCTTTTGCAAAGTTTCTTTTGTATTTACTTATGCGTACATAATTTGTGCTCGTGACATTATACTTGTACCATTTAATCAGATTTTCCAATTCTATTTTATAATTTTCTATAGAGCAACAGTTACATGTATCCGGTCCAGATGACGAGTTGTCGTAAGCCCAAGGACAAAGAGCAAAATGAGTTCCGTATATTGACGTAAATTTTTCTGTTATTGAAAATTCTTTAATGTATTTATACATGTGAAAAATACGTTGCTTATGCTCATTTAATAACACAGAGGAATATGATTTTAAAAACTCTTCCACTTCTTTTACCTCCATCTTTTAAATTGAGAATAAGTTATACACGTTTTTGCTTTTATATATTTGAAGAGCAAATCTAATTACCTTTCAATGACTTTTAAAACGCGAACCAATAATGATATATTTTAATCATCCATTTACAATGATGGTGGCGGGACCATCTGGATGTGGGAAAACAACATTTGTTTGCAACTTGATCAAAAATATTACTAGATTGATACATCCCAAAATTGAAAAAATAAAATGGTGTAACCCAGAAATTTCTGCGGTTCCAAGAAATATAGATTTCCCTGATATAGATTTTTATGCCGGCATTCCGGAAAAGCTTAGTGAAAATGAAAATAAACCTACTTTAATTGTTTTAGATGATTTAATGTTAGATTCAGCAAACAAACAAGTATGTGAACTTTTTACTAAAGGTTCGCACCACCGTAATTTGTCTATTATATTATTAACGCAAAACATTTTTCATCAGGGGAAATTCTCACGAGATATTTCATTAAATTGTAAATATTTGGTACTTTTTAAAAACCCTCGAGATAAATCACAGATTTTTCCTCTAGCTAGACAACTATATCCGGAAAATATAAAAGGCTTCCTGGGGGTATATAATGAATCAACATCAAACCCACATGGTTATATTGTATTAGATTTAACACAAGACATTAGCGATTTGTTTCGAATTAGAACCAACATATTCTCAGAGGAATATTGCGTTTGTTTTTGTGCTACCAAAGATTTAAACAATTGCTTAAAATATGAAACGGTTGAAGAAAAACCGACATATGTTACATGTACTAGAAAAATGCAACAACAAGAATTTTCGTAAAAATATTCTAAAATATTGTGATGATGATATAATAAAAACTATTGCTGAAATTGCAATTAATGTGTTAAACGGGAACAATAAAATATCACCATCACAAAAAACAAAACTAAAAAAATATAAAAAACAATTAAGACTCTTAGCGTGTCCACAAAAAGGTATAAAAGCTAAACGAAAAATGTTAATTCAACATGGAGGATTTTTACCTACATTAATTGGTACTATATTATCTGGTATAATAGGAAAACTTCTCAGTAAGACATAATGCAGCGAATGATTGTTATGTCACCAGAAATATTTTCAAAATTTAGCAAATTATTTCAAGATGATAAAAACTTAGATTTATTGGATCAAAAAATGAAAAAAGTTTTGTATGATAAAAAATTAAAACCATTGCAAAAATGGTATTTATATCGTCAAAATCTCATTAAATACGGAATTAACAAAAGGCATACAAAAAAATTACCAGAAAAGTTAAATAATGTTACATTTAATACAGGTACTCAAACAAAATTCTTTTCTAAGCGAAATGCATATACAGAAACTGAATTACCTAAATACAAATCAACGTCAACACAAACTAAATTTTTACCATTAGTTACTGATGATGTGTTTGAATATGACCCTAAAAAAGAACATTCAAATATGGATGTTGATTTAACAAATTACGATTTAGATGATGAAAATTCATTTAAAAAATTAGCTCAAACTGAAATGTTGAAAGATGAAAAATTAGTCGAAAGACCATCTCTAAGCTCTGATTATCGAATGTTTGAAACACCAAGTGGTGATGTAATTACCGTTGCTGTACCATCTCCTGAAAAAAAGAAGACACTAAGATCGGCTGGTAGTTCAATTTCCTCAACTATACTTTCACAGTTTCCTGAAACAAAAAAACGAAAACTAAAACCTTTACTAAGAAGTCCAAAACTAAGAACTTCATCAACACCGGAGTGGACAACATATAAATAGTACAACATTTTATGTTTTAGAAGAAGTTAACAAAGATGGATAGTCAAGATGACTTCTATGTAACATTGTTTAGTAATGATAATCTAAAACTGTTTCCAGACAACACTTTAGCTTCATTCGAAAATAAATTACCTATTCACTTTGATTTAAGAAATGGTAATTGGAAAGTTGGTCTTTCAGAAATTTATCTGAACGATTTCCTACAAACAGAACAATTTAACAAAGAGAATTGTGCTTTTATTAATATTGGACAGTATAATGTTTATGTAAGAAACATTGAAAAACCTCTTGAAAAAATCAAAGTAACCAAATCTATAGGCTACACATATTATTCATATAACGATTCGGAATTACATTTAGATGATTGGAAGTTTAATTTTTTGCCAACGCTTATTAAAAATATAACTCCTAATCCCGGATTTACTCGAAACCAAGTTTTTACTGAATTTTTTAATGAAGTTTTGACATATATTTCTAATCCTAAAAATTATGATGATGTAACATTTAAAAAAGTGTCAGAATCTAACCGAGGGGACTTAATTCGAATATCGCAGACTTTTGATGAAGATAGTTTTTATATAAAAGTTAATCAGAGTTATAATGTAAAAACATTATTAACTGAATTATTTCAACAGAAAAAAAATATAAAAAATTTCAAAACAAAATTACCTGAACTATTCAAATTAGCTGTTGCTAAAAATAAAGATGAATTGAATGGAATGGTGTTGATTTATTCAGATATAGTTCAATCTTCTGTTTTTGGAAGTAGCAAAGTTCGGGCGTTGAGAGCTATCAACATAGAAAATTGTAGAATACCTACAAATACTGAATTTAAAAACGTCCATTACATACCTATAGAAAAAAATATTTTTGAAACAATAGCAATTAAAATTTGCAATCAATACGGTGATGGAATAAATTTTGTTTCCAGTTACTATCCAACAAAAATTGTATTACACTTTAAAAAGCATTGATTCCCCAAAAACAATATAAATACTACTACTCAAATATGATATCCTATCAAACATGGAAAGAGCTTACGTGAGATATTATTCCTCTCAGGTAGGAGGGGGAATCAACGATATTGGGCCTTTATTACAATTTTATCCAGCTATACAAAAAGGTCGTGGTTTTGGAAATATATTCGGAAGTTTAATTCGTTACTTAAAGCCAGTTTTTACATCAGGTTGGGACTTAATTAAAAAAGAGGCTGTAAACACAAGTAAAAATATTTTTAATGATATAGCATCTGGTGCAAACATAAAAGAAGCTGTAATTGATCAAAGTAAAGGCGGTATAAAAAATTTACGGAAATCAGTAGTTAACCAACTGCATTCGATGTATGGTGGAAGACAAAGAACTATAAAAAGACAAAGAGCTATTAAAAGACAAACAGTTTCTAAAAAGACACATTTGAAGTCGAAACGACGAAAAAAGCAAAGTAAAACATCCGACATATTCAACTAAAAATGGAATGTATGAAATCTGAACTTGATCTTTTTGCGTCATTACCCGTACAAACAAGTATTTTGCGTTCAGAAGAGGTAGCATACAATCCTTTAGCTTCTTTAGAGGCATCACCGTCAACTATTGAATTTGTTTCCCTTGGAAATGGAGATACATATCGAGATTTATCCTCCACCTATATAAAATTTAAAGTTCAAATATTAAAAAAAGATGGATCAGTTTGGAGTGCAAATGATAAAGTAGGAACCGGAACTGAAGCAAGACCAGCTCCGCAGCCCAGTGTTGTAAATAATTTATTACACTCTTTAATTAAACAATGTAATGTAACTCTAAACGGAAAAAACATCACTCCTTCAGACTCCTTATACCATTATAAAGCATACTTAACTACTTTACTAAATTATGGTACAGATTCCAGTCAAACACATTTGGAAGCATCTGGTTGGGAATTGGATAAACCAAATGTAAATGATTTTAGTAATTCTGGTTCTAAATCAAGACAAAAATCATACAACAATTCTACTGTAGTAGAATTAATGGGAAAATTACATGTAGATTTCTTCAATACTCCTAAATTACTTTTAAATAATGTTGACATTCGAATTGCTTTAGCCCTAGAAAAACAGGATTTTTTTATTTTCTTTAACGATGCCGATGAAAGCTATTTAAAAATTCTCGAAGCTACGTTATACATGAAACATTTAACAATTAATCCTAGTATATTGATAGCACATAATACTGTATTGGAAAAGGCTAACGCGAAATATTTTTATACCAGAAGTGAAATCAAAACATTTACAATTCCAGCTAACACATCTAACATATCATTGGATAATATATTTATAGGGCAAATACCAAAAGCTCTAGTATTTTGTATGGTTAATAATGAAAACTTCAATGGTAAGAGATCAAAAAATCCATACCATTTCGACCATCAAAATCTCACACAATTTCAATTATATGTGAATGGAGTGCCTACACCAAACTCTGCAATTGAAACAAGTTTTACACCGAATAATTCTTGTAATTCTCGAGCATATTTAACATTATTTAGCGGAACAGGTATACATCATTCTGATAGAGGACATCAAATTTCAAAAGAATTATTTTCAAAAGGTTATACAATACTGGCTTTTGATTTATCACCAGACGGCTCGGGAACAGATACATGTCAGAGTTTATTAAACCAGGGAGTAGTAAAGATTGAAGCAAGACTCAACTCTCCATTAACTTCAACATTAACTTGTATTGTATTTGCAGAATTCGATGCTAATATCGAAATTGATAAAAATCGTAACGTCTACGTGAACATATAAAAGGAAGTTTAGCGAACCATCTCTATTCATTTCACAATGACATGTGCTCTAGTAGATTTATCGTTCTGTACGGACGATAACAATACAATATTTGTAAAAAATATTGCTGTGGCTGGTATTAAAGAAAAATGTAAAACTATTGTAAAAGAATTAAAGTATAAATTTCCTGTCAGAGATTTGAAAAAAACAGATATTGAGAATTACTCTTTTGGACATATCGATAACGAAAAAGTAACTAATAACTTAATAAATTTGCTTGAAAAATTCGATATAGTCTTAACAAATGGAAAACTTAAAACAGAATTCTTAACAACATTTGTACGAGGAAATACTCGACTAATTGATATTTCCCGTTTGCAAGAAAATGAATACACTTCAGATTTCAAAGGTTCTGAAATGTAATAAGTTAACACATAAAATATTTAGAGGCGTTTATGCTCTTGATAAATTACCAAAACAAGTTTCAAAACCTAGTATTTTGGTGGTAAATACCGATAATTCTAATGAAAAGGGAACACATTGGTTAGCAATATTTGTTCCAGTTCAAGGGTGTGCAGAATATTTTGATTCATTTGGAAATCCCCCGTTTCACAATGAGATTATAAAATTTCTACAAAATCAATCAACATGTTTTGTTTTCAACAATAAGCGTTTACAAAGTAATTTAACATCTGTTTGCGGACATTATTGTTGTGTATATCTATGGATGCGAAGTTCCTGTAAAAGCATAAAATATTTTCTTAATTTATTCGACACATCATCCCCACTTAAAAACGATAAAAAAATACAAAGAATATTTCGAAAAATTTTTAAAAAATGAGGGAGAAAAAATATAAATACAAAATTCTAAAATAGAATTCATCAGTTAAAACAAGAAAAATGGAGCAATCAACAAATTCGGAAGTCATTGAAAAACAAAAAAGTGAACCTCCGCAAAATCTTTTGTTAAGCTATATCTATTATTTGGATAAAAAACAAACAACAAAAATACAAATTGGATTTAATGTTGAAAATTTTGCTGCAACAATAATTTTCCAACGTCATCAAAAAGTCATTTGTGAGATGAATTATTTGGCGTGGTATGCCTTTTATGAAGATTTTACTAACAACCAACATAAATTAAATTCAAAAGGATTTGCGCTAACATTTAATCATACCGGGAAAACTAAAAAAATTACATTGCAGTTAGATGAGTACACCCGCTTTTGTCTTATGTTAGACTTTATACAAGCAGTGATGTCATATAACAACGGAGCTGAACTTAATATAAGAGAATATGTATTCAAATATTTTGAGAGATGTATTGAAAAGAATAAACTAAGATTGGAACAAGAAGATTTCTACATTCCAATGAATTTACACATAGCTCAGTGTAATTATTCCAGACTATTTTATGAAATACCTATGTTTTTGTCAGAAAAATTATCTTGGTCAACAATAAATAAAACAAATATTTTTTAAAACCAATTATTTTCTTTTATTAAATACATATATAAATTCATACAATTTTTTACAGCACATCTTTTTAAATTTTCAGTAATGTTATGGTGAGGGCAAATGGTTGTGAAATTCTTTAGTTTCTGAAGAGATGGAATGTCATTATCTAAGTTGATAACTTCTACTGAACTCGAAACAAATTTATCTAAAAATTCCTTTTTCTGGTACCCCTTTACGTAAACGACGTCGAATGAATTTAAATGTTCCTTTAAGGTATTTTTAATTGCTGAATATTCTATAAAACCATCATCCCAGTCAAGACCATTTATTTGTGTTTTATTGAATTCATTTTGCTGTTTAACATCAGTATTTAACTCTTCGAACGAATAAGGTGCTTTAAACATAAATAGCATTGGTATCAGTGACCCATCAGCTATCAAAGCAAATTCCTTCAAGAAATATTGCTTTTTATTTCCAACAGTAAATTGTAAATCTGCTACTGCCTTCCTGCTGCTCATTTTGTACCTGACTATTTTAAAATAGCTTGAAATCCTATAATTTATAACTAATACGATTTAAAAAGAGTGGAAAAAAAAGGGGAAGGGAGCCTTTAGCAGTAGCATAAACCGATACCGGACCCTCAAAGACAGATACCGGACATCCGGGGACCCCATCCAGAATCAAGAAAAGGGGCGCCTGATTCAGGCCCCGCTTTAAAGGGACCGAACCTCAGGGGACCGGATATCGACTCTCCAGAAACAAGGGTTGATTTAAATGGATTAACCTGGAAAAAAAAAAAAAACGTGCAAAGAGTTACAAAAATCTTGCTGACTAATATTTTAACTCCTCTACATAGTGATTTTTATATTGGTAGCTACAAAGTATTTTAAATCTTAGACATAGTTTAGAGAATATACAGTCATTAATTATTAATGAAAATGCAAAAATATAATTTGAATATTTTAGAAAGTATTATGTATGATGCAAAATATTATGTATGTTGCATAAAAAGTATAAATTGATTTAAGTTTTTAAATTATTTTTAATTAATAATGGAAGTACAGGAGCCGTTTGAAGAAATAATTGGAAAATGCGATATTTTCCAATTAGAAAGAACATTAACATTCAATTACGAAATTGAAATAATAAAAAATTGATTTAACTTCTTTTTAAAAAAAACTTTATTTTTTTCTTTTAAATCCAAATGGTACAGAACTATAATTTTCATAAAACCTTCGTTTTTCTGCTTTTAACCTGTATATCTTTGTTTCTGGAACTGTAATTACCCTATGATCATTTGTTCTTCGAAAATTTTTGTACAGAATATTTACACCGGCTTTATCGTTCAATAAAACCATTTCCTTAATTTTTTCAAAATTGACTAGTTTTGAATTATTATAATCTAGTTTAATTCCTTTTACTTTACAAACTACTGCATCGCTTTGTTTGTCAGAAGAAAATGCTTTATATGCATAATTTTTTGGTCCACCGCTAACGAATTCTTTTATGTAGCTGTCAGATCCAAATGATTCTAGTTCATTAGTCATATCTCCGATAAAATTGCCTATGACAGGTTCATATTCACCTTCTTTTGACACATATATGACGGAATCAGTGTCATAATATAAAACTCGTTCTTGTAAATTTTCTAAATATTCATACAATTTTAAACGAGCCTGTGCAGTTGTATAACTTGCAATACATACGTTCACTGTACGCAATGAATCTAAATCTTCATTTTTATATTTCCAGTTAACTAAAACCGTGTCAGAATTGATAATCATTATGTGCAATACATCTTTGCTTGGATTTGTCAATATAGAATAAAAAGTAGCTGGACTTTTTATTATTTGCGTTTTTGTCTGATTTTCTCGTTGACCAAATTTTCCCCAGAAAGAGTTCAATATAAGCTTACTGTATGATCTTTTTCCAGGGTTTTTGTAAATATTTTCTGTATCAAGTTTAATATTTTCTTGTTGGAAAAATTGTTCCAAATAATTTTGTTTTAATTCTTCTGTGTTGCAATCTTTAGGCCATCCAGAAGCTTCCTGTTTAGTTTTAAGAAATTTGTCCATCATCTCTGTAAATAATCCAGGTTCACAGTTGTCTTTGTTATATTGTTGTACCTTATAACGCCAAATTTCATGAAATTCAAATATTTTATACCCCTTTTTTACAGCTTTTACTACTTCGTCTATAACCCAAGTTCCTGTCAGAGTTCTTTCTTTATCAGAATGAAGGCATTCATCTTGATATGTTTCAAGGCTGCAAGTGAAACAAAGCGTAAACATTAATTTATTATTTTGTTTTATTGGAAGAACAGGGTGAATCAAATCAGTTGGTGGAAGAATATCACATTTTATTAAACCATTAGTATTTTCTAAGTCAACTTTAGAACATATTTCATGGCCCACTAAAACTTCAGGATGTCCTACTGGAAATTTCCCATATTTGCACACATAGGGATATAATGAGCAAATATCTATGTATTTTATTTTTTCATTTTCTTTTGCTTTGTAATACATAAAAGTGTTTCCAGTTCTACCTCCATAAAAAGCATCTCGTGGTTCTAAAGGAACGTTTTTTAAAAGGGGGTGATTTATAAGATATGACATCTCATCTTCTTTTTCTATCAATTGTTCTCTAAAATCACATTCCCACATTTCGATCACTTGATATCCAAATGATTTTAATCGTTCTGTTCTTGTTATGGTATTTTCAAATCTGATATCAAGAGTATCATGTTTGTTTCCTTGTATTGATTCATTCCTCTTATATGGAAAACATTTTGGATGGCCATGAAAATAGCACCCATGGAATTGAAAAATTTGTTTTGTTTCTGAACAAAAACCATCTACTTTTATATTTTTTATAATTGCTTCTTTTTTCTTTGCTGCATGTTGAATATTAATCTTTCTTTGATCCTCTTCCCAAATTAGCCATTGAAGAGCAATTTTTGATTGATTGTCTGCAAATCTGTAACCTTTTTTGGGTATCAATCCTATAGTTTCCGGTTTCAAAAAATTTCTTCGAAAAACTAAATTGCATGCTGAAGCAATGGTTGTAGCCTCAGTGAAAGGACATACATTATTTTCTTCCAATAGGAGTTTTCTAAATTTAATGCAGGCTTCAGTTAAAATATGTACATCATTTTTGCAATATTCTATCAAATCACGTTTCATATTGAACTCGGTATTTTTGCTTTGTTCATACCAATCAATAAACATTTTTCGATTTTCTTCTGTCATTGTATCAGGACTATAGTAGTGCATAAGTGGTATTGGCCCAACATAATTTATATTTTCTGATGTATTGAACAAATGAGGAAAATAACCTTTTTTTAAATCAGTTGATAAATCGAAAGCTTTAGGAAGTTGTGATAGTGGCATTGCAAAATAATTAATAGAATCTAAAAACCTTATATTTTTTATCTGCATCTGAATAATTTTTGTACCCCTCATGATTAATTTTGGCTCTATCTCACTTTTATGCAGCAATTCATTTAAAATAAACTGGTGATCAAAACTTTGTCCATTATGAGCTATTACAACAACTTGTTTAAATTTTTTAGCCATTTTAAAAATGTAATCAACTAAATTTGGAATTACATTTGTGTCAAAAACTGTTGTTCTAAAACCACATTTAGAACAAAAATGTAACTTCTCTTCTTTTATGCAATGATGACATCTTATACTAAGAACACATAAATTAGGTTCATGTAGTTTAATATCTTCATTATTGTTTTTAACTAGCGTTTTTTCTTGCATTGTTTCTAGATCGTAAAAGATAAACACAAAATCATTAATTTTTGGTTTGCTCTTATCTACAATAATATAACAAAAATGATTTTTTTCTACACTTTTGTTACAATTTTTACAAAAAACAGTATCACATTTATGTGGTGAATCAATCTTTCTAAAATATGTTTTAAAACAAATTAAGCATTTGTGAAATTTTTGACATGTAGTAACTGTTTTATGATTTTCAAAACATTTTCCACCTCGGAATGATCGTTTGCAATAGTTGCATGTAATAGTTGTAGGTATATTATTACATGCAGGAGACTGTCGACAACAAATACAGATACCTTCACAATTATGATAATTTGCGTAACCTACATTACATTTTTTACAGTAATGGTTAATGCAAAAAACCGCTGTCAGCGAAATAATAACGTTAAAGTGATTTTCGTAATATAATAAATTAATTCTTTTGCCATCGTTTTTACCTTCAAAAATTATATTTTTGTTATTAGCATAATCGTAAACCACGATGTTATATTCATCCCCATAATAATCCCGTATTTTTTTAAGTTCAGATATTCCTGCACTTTGCGTTATATTTAATTTTGTTTTTACCATCAGCTCTAATGCTAGATTTTTCTGCATCTTCTGTGTATCTTGGCGAATTTTTTTATAATTCATGTCACCATCTATAAAAGCTTTTCCTACTACAATAGCTCGGAGTAAGCAAAGATTATCATTATTTTTAATGACAACAATGCCTTTTCGTTTTAAACTTTCTTCATTGAAAGTAAAATAATTTCTCCCTCGTCCACTTCCAGAAGGCAACCGTACAGTTGTAGTTGTTAGTTGAAAAGAATCAGTATTCAGGCCCTCCGAATTACTTTGGAATATTTTACTTATTAGTTCCCAAATATCTTCAAACTTCACTGAACTTGCAAGCTTAAAATTCATCCAACCTGGAGTTCTCTGTTGAAAGTTATCAGCAAAAAATACTATACCAATGAGATCATTCGGTTCAACGTTTTCCACCGAATATATAACTATTTGATTAATGGCTTCTTTAGTATATGCCAATATATCTTCTTCATTTGGAGCTTTTCTTATTTTGAATGTAATTTTTCTCGACATAACTCCAAACTTTTTCAAAAACTGACTTTTTTCTTCTATAATTATGAATTTGGAAGACTCCTCTAAATATTTCTCTAATATTTGTTTCTTGGCCATTTTTCTCAGTATTGATTTGGTATGTTTATACGACTTTTTTTTTTGTTAATGATAATATATAACTAATTAACCATGTTTTTATACCAATATTAAAAGGGATAGGAAATTTTCCATACATATTTTTAAGAACTAGGAAATGAATCAAATAGACAATAAAATTAACATTGCCACTCCACATTACAGCTTGTTTACATTTTACAACTCAAATTTGCATAATACTAGTAATTTCCTAGAACATAATAACTCTTGTTATATATTATAAAAATTTTTCAAATTATATTTCAATTATATTAATTCATATTATATAAAAATTAATTTACGTGTTTTTCGTTTTACAATTCATTATTAAATTATTTGCATAATACATAGTTGTTATTAATAACATATCTCAAATTTGCATAATAGAAAGTAATTTACAAGAATCTATAATAAATCTTGTTCTATATTAAAATTTTTCTTATTTTTTTTTATAAAACATAACAATTAATCACTAAATACAAATTTTTTCTCTCGATTTTATACATACAACCTATACTATAAATTATTTTTTGTTTTTTTTTTTCTTTTTTTTTTTATATCGTTCAGATTAAAATAAAAACTAAGATACAATAACAAGTTCAATATCTGCATTTTATTTATCTCATAAATAACAACTGTATTTTTTGCGCTAATATTATGTTACAATACCTGGTTGACCGTGAAAGCTTTTTATTGAAAAAATAAGATACATTTTTATTATTTAAAATAACCTATATGTTACTATACTATCATAACAAGATCATTGCACTTACTTATCCTACATTATCTCGTTTACCTTCTATATTATTTACAAAAGCTTTTTCCGGAAACTAATTATGCAACCGGTAACAAATACTAGATATTATAACACCTGTTTAGATCATTGCACTTACTTGTTCTACATTATTTAGTTTACCTTTCAATATTATTTCCAAACACACTTAGTAAAAGCTTTTTATTAAAAAATAAAATAAATTCTTGCATATTATTTATATAGTCTATGTTATTATAGTACAACACCTGTTTAGGTCATTGCACTATCTACTTGTTCCACATTATCTAGTTGACCTTCTATATTATTTACAAACACTTTTCCGGAAACTAATTATGCAAACGCCAATCACGACATCTAATTTGCTACCTGTTTTTTTACACTACAACATTCCTTAAAAAAGCTCTCAACAACAAAGTAAACGCCCAAGGTCATTGACCTAATTTGCATAATTATTTTCCCATGCCAAAGCGCTACTATTACTTTGACCTAATTTGCATAATTATTTTCCCATGCCAAAGCGCTACTATTACTACTTATTTACCTCCTTTTTAATTTTTTGATAAATCAAGTCCAAATATTTCTTTACAGCATGAGATTTTTCAAATAGATTTATGTTTACGTCAGCAAAAATTAATAGATTTGAAAAACGCTCAATCCTTTTTTCTATGTTTTGTAATGTTTTCTAATGTTTTTCTAATGTTTTCTTCTAAAGAATTGTTATTTTCGTTCGGAGCTTTGCAAAAAGTACCAATTTTTATTTTCGATCTTGTGTTAGATAATTCAATTATTGTGAGATTGTATAGCTCGTCTTGAAGTAATATATTGAAATTTAAATTTTGACGTATAAAAATAGCTGTACCACCACCTGTTTTGGTTTCTACAATGAAAGATAACTCTAAAATTTGTAGGTTAAAGTAAGCCTTTTCATTGTCGTAGATCCAAATTTCGTTCAGTATTACAATATCAATGTTTTCTAATTTCTCAATAATCGTTTCAAGTTCAAGTATTTTGTTTTTGATGCTACATATGTTTAAACACAAAATTTTTAAACCATTTTCCTTAAAAGTTTATGTATGATCTATCATCTTGGTATGCTTATCATGTAGTTTTTCCAAGATTCTCTAATTCTTTGAAGATACCCCCTGTGCTTATTATCAATATGACGTCTGAATGATATAAGGTCTTTTGTGACATCTTTATTCATAATTCCTATTTTTTTCATGGTATTGATTATATAGGTTGTGCAATTCCCGATAGTGAGTTGGCAACCCTTCCTGATTAATCAATACTTTGATACTTGTTTGCGTCATACCCTCATAGCAAATATCATCTTGATCGCGAAAGTAAGACAAAAAGAATCTGACGTTTTTATATATTCTATAATCTCGCAGTCGTGAAAGAGGATATATACTATTACCATTTTCGATCGCGCTTTTAATCATTGGGGGAACCATTGGATAAATAATTTTATCATTAATTTTTTGTATATGTTTGTTCTGTGGATTTAGCGTTTCTCCCTTTATCCATTTTACGTATTCGAAATTTGTGTTTATTTTACTATTATTTTCTTTGTTGCCGTTACTATTTTTACTAATATTATTTTCATTATTACAACTACTTCTATCAGTTTTAGAGTTTATATATATGGAATTTCCATTAACTTGACTATTATGACAGTTATCATTAAAATTATTATTATTACTGTTACTAAAATTATTATTATTACTGTTACTATTTATAGTTAATTTATTATTTCCATTATTATTATCATTATTATAGTTATTCTTATCACTATTATTAATGTTATTTAGATTTTTTACTGTAGAGCTTCTTGTTCACCTTATTTTAGGAATGTAATTTAACATATTTATCATTTTTTTTTGTTGAAATTTTGCTTATTTAAATATTATCACTATTTTTTCTACCTATTTTATATACAAGATTCAATTTTGTTATTTACATTTTCTTTCATATTCGATGTAGCGCTATTATTACTATAACATAGTATTAGAAGCATTATTATCAATTTTAATAACCATGCCACAATTTTTTTGATAATTGTTTTGATTAGAAGAACATTATCGTTTTGTATACAGTTTATATTAATAATTTTATCCATTTTTATTTGCTGTAGTTGCCAATATCTAATAGCTTTTTTTTTAATGCTAGTTTATGTTGATACGCAGGACAGAACTTACTGAAAGTTTTATGGTTTACATCCTCATTTAATTTTAATTGTTCATTATATTTTATACAGTTGATGCATTTATTGATACCCTTCTTTTCACATTCACTGGTCCTAGACATGTTTGGCACTTTAGACATGTTTCTTTGTTTGTGCAGTCCGCCGATTTATGGCTGAAACCTTTGCATTTGTAACACCTACTTATGTTTATGGCATCAAACACCTTACATCTTTCCCATCCTATACAAACTTTTTCATTCGCTAGAATCTTTGGGAAAGTTTCCTTATCCACTTCAATCAATGCATTGTACAAGTCTTTGTTGTATTTTTTAATAGCGTACACTTTAACTACTTTGTTGTCACTTATTTCCATGAAACAGTTTTGCTTTTTTAGTTTCTCTATAATTTCTGTATCCTCAAATTTATTATTCATATGAATTATCTCGATTTGTGGTTTTATGTTCGCTGGTATTTTGATTTCGTAACTATCTTTAAATTCTTTTTCCAATTCAATTATTATTTTTTCGCGATCTTCAGCTGTTTCCGTTTCTATTAAAATCGCTCCATTTGTTTTATTTTCTATATTCTTGATTTTAAAATTTTTTGGATCAACCTTCTTATTTAGATCACTTTTTGTTTGCTCATTTTTTTGCTTATTTTCCGGTTTCACAATTAACGGCAATTTTTTGTTTATTTTCATTTCACAGTTTTTTTTTTTTTAATATATCAGCAAATGATACTGTACCATATCAGCAAATGATACCTATATTTATATTTTTTTTCGCTAACAACATTATTAAGTTTTAGCAAGTCTCATCTTTTTTTTCCATTGCACTCAAAATTGTTTCATTTACTTTATCGCTTTGATTTTTAAAGACTTCAGTAAGTGTTTCCATTTTATGTAATTCCGCTTGTTGTTTAACTTTAATTTCTTCTAATCTGTTCATATAAGTTGTCTCAATAGCTCTCAGTAAATTTATTATTTCTGTTTCATTCTTTTTTATTGCCACTTCAAAATCATTTTTATATTCCTTTAAATACTGATTATTTGTTGTCACTGCACTCTCCATGTTTTGTAAAACTAGGTGAACATTTTGGATATACAACACGCAGTCATCACAAATAAATTTAACATTATTGTTTGCATATACCACATTAATAGTTGACTGTATATGCATATACCACATTAATAGTTGGATTTAAAAAATTTCTCCCTGTAGTTCAACATCTGGCATTTAGTACAATTCATTGGGCTGGGATACGAGTTTTTTACTTCAATGTTCAGGAAACCCACTTTTATGCTCTTTGGAGGCGCCGAGCTTTCAAAAGTTAAACTTATCAGACCGCTGTATTTATTTATAACCCCTGTTATTCGGTTATTCGGTTTTCTTCCGGGGAAACGTCGTCTTTTATTTCTTTGAGTATTTCTTCATTTGAAACGTTATCATTTGCTAGCTGGTAGCAAAAGATAACCCCTTTTGATTGGTTTAAGCTTTTACAGTATTCAATCATTACATGAGTTTCGTGAAGTTTTGTAGTTTTAAGATACATTTCTGCGGTTTTTTTGTTAGGAACCTCCAGGATAATATTACCCTCACGATTATATTTTGCATCGTAGTTGGATGAAACGGCTTCTGCGTGAAGGCCGATCAAATTTTTGCTCCCCTTGGGAGCCATTCCGGTTTCCAACTTATATACCTTACTGCTTGATTTCAATTTCCTTAGAAAATAGAAAGAAGCGTTTTAGATGTTTTGCAAAAAGGGAAACAAATTTAACTCAATGAATTCAAATATATGTATATTTTTTTTTTTTTAATTTTATCAGATCACTAATTTTTAATTTCTTTTAGAAACCACTTCTTACTATGAAAGTATTATTGATACTGTTATCATTTTATTTAGCATTTAAGTTCGTACTTTGCTCATACATATTACATTTTCATAGTATGTATACTTAATACATACCTACTTCATTTTCATTTTATTTCATAAATCATAATATATCTTACAAGATTCAATATTTGGAATTGATTCCATGATTTATGACTGGTGTGTACTGTGTAATACTGTAATATCAAGTAATAATGAGTAATTAATGAAATTTAGTGTATACAAATTTTTTTCGTTGTATGTACATATATTCATACTTATTGTATTGTATATTCTAATATTTCGTTTTGACTCTTTAACTAATTTAAGCTTTTTAAGTTTATTTGATTTTAAAAAATTTGAAGATTTTGAAAAAAAATTTCCAATTAGTTAAGATAATTTTCTTTCAATTTTAGTTCTTTAAGAAATGATTTAATTTTAGTTTATAGAATACAAGATTTCCGCAAATTTCAAAACATTGGAGATTTTATAATACATTGTAAACAAAATGATTTGGTGGATAGTATAAAAGAAGCATTCAAACTTGCATTATAATAGAAACTATACCAGCAGAAAGATCTTTTTCTAGCTTAAAAAATATAAAAACTTATTTTCGAAATTCAATGGGTCAAGAGAGAATGTCCAGTTTATCATTACTTTATATTGAAAAAAAATGTTGCAAGAACTTGTAATAAAACAATCTTTTTTCGAAGATCTAAAAAATATTTGTGGAACTAAAGAAAGCTGACTCATGGCGCAGTGGTTATCTGACTTATCTGATTCATGGCGCAGTGGTTAAGTCGCCAACCTTTCAATCGAAGGGTCTTGGGTTCAAACCCCGGTCAGGTCATAAATAAAAAATATGTAGTACTTTTGTATCGTAATAATGTATATCGTATAATTAATAGTAGTAATAATAACATTAATAATATTAATAATAATAATAATAATAATAATAATAATAATAATAATAATAATAATAATAATAATAATAATAATAATAATAATAATAATAATAATAATAATAATAATAATAATAATAATAATAATAATAATAGTAATAATAATAATAATAATAATAATAATAATAATAATAATAATAATAATAATAATAATAATAATAATAATAATAATAATAATAATAATAATAATAATAATAATAATAATAATAATAATAATAATAATAATAACAATAATAATAATAATAATAGCTGCTACAGTGGAGCAATCTTTGGTTATATCATGCAAGTAAGGTGTTATATACTGCTGCACGTTGTAATCCACTGACTCTGTAGTAAAATAATAATAATATTAATAAGAATATTACCAAGAAGAATATAACCAAAGCTTTGATACTATTGACCACTGTATTCTTATTGAAAAGCTTTAAAAGGTGGGTTTTATAATAATAATAATAATAATAATAATAATAATAATAATAATAATAATAACAATAATAATAATAATAATAGCTGCTACAGTGGAGCAATCTTTGGTTATATCATGCAAGTAAGGTGTTATATACTGCTGCACGTTGTAATCCACTGACTCTGTAGTAAAATAATAATAATATTAATAAGAATATTAATACCAATAATAACAGCCAATACAGTGACAGTGGGGGTTGCCTTCAATAATTACCTCATGTAGTAATATATATATACTATTACTACATGTTGTAACTGTTGTAACGGCTTTAGTCACTGTTAGCAAAAATAATAATAATAGGCGGATTCATTGTTTCCTTACAGTACCACTCCCAATTCAATGTTTCCGTATCCATTTTCCTGTCCTTTCCTATCCCTACTCCCTAGCCAATATACTGCGTTCGCAGGTAAGGGTTTCATCCCACTATATTGGCTAAAGGGGGAGGTGGGTTTAGTCAGTAAGAATGTGACACTACCAAGGGGAAATTTTTGGTGTCTTTGGAAGATTCCCACCTCCCTTAGGAAAAAAAAAAGCAGAAAAGAACTAAAATATAAGTCTTAAAAGATTTTTTTTCCTTTTGAATCAGTAGGTTGAAAATCCACTAGCCGCCACTGATATATATATATATTTATATATATATATATTCTATATATATAAATATATATATATATACAAAATTTTAATCATAAAATAGTTAATGTGGGCTATGTAATAAAATTACTACATTGATTGAACAAAATTTTCTATATATGTATATATATATGTATAGTATAGCTATATTATATTAAAATAATTAAAATAAAATTAAAACAAAAAGAAAAATTTTTAAATAAAAGCAATATTTAAATGGGAAATCAAATCAGTAAATATTTTGATATAAAAAACTATTTTACACCAGAGATTGTTACATATTATAAAACTTTATGTTTGTAACAATTTAATAATTGAAAGATTTTAATAATTAAAATGTAATAAGTAGAAGGATTACCGTAAGATATTTTATTTTTGTTCATATACCTATACTTAACATGGATTGTATTGAATTCATACATAAAAGAAGAATAACTGTAATAAATTAAAAAAAACAAACAAAAAAATTCAAATTAAACAAATTAAAATTAAAAATTGTTGAATCAATTCAACTTGAATATTAAAACATATAAAAATATTATTAAAAGTACTATAATTAAACCTGGAAAAAAAAAGCAAAATTCAGTGTTTCAAATGTAATAAGAAAATTGATAGACAACAAAAACTGGTTCAATGCAAAACCTGTAAATTAAGTTTTCATCGAACTTGCATGCCAGCAGAAGGAATAATAATTAGTGCGGTCTGTGCTAAAAGTGGTTTCAGATAGTCTTTATCAAATTTTTTGCTGGAGTCTCTTATGCCGAAGTTGCCTGAGAAAAATGTGACAACAAAAAATTTAAAATTTGGACAAAAAACTCCAGTAGTAAATGAAAAAGATTTGGCTGCAAATCCTTCACAGTCCTATCCAAGAACACCATCAATCGAGGAGAGTGAAATTAACATGGCTTCAATCTACGCATTTATGATAAAAATACAAGAAATTCATCAAACCTATGCAAACGATCTTCTTGCTCTAAAAATAGAAACAATTGAGCTAAGAAAGAAGGTTGAGACATTGGAGGATAAAGTGAATTTCTTAGAACAATCTAGCCTGAAAAATGCCGTAGATATAGTTAATGTAGCTGAAATTTATAAGGAGAATAAAGAAGGTTCTTTCGTGAAATTACTGAACAACACTCTGCAGAGTAGTTTAATATCCGAGGATATTGAAAATTGCCACTATTAGAAAATGAAAGGCAAAATTTCATATTGCGTCAGAGTTCACTTTAGATCCCGTCATATCAAATCTGATGTTCTAAAAAAGAAAAAAGATAAAGTCCAAAATACAGGTAATCAAATTTATATTAATCATAGTTTAATTAGGTTTAACAGTAAATTATAGAAATCGGCTTTAGAATTTAAGAAAACAAATAAATATAAATTTTTATGGATTAATAACGGTAATATATATGTGAGGGAAGATCAGGAAAAAAATAAAATTTTAATAAAAAACTTTGATTCGTTAAAAAATTTACAAATAAAAGGAAATGAATAATTTTCTTAATTCAAACTTTTCTTCATCTTCCAATTGACTATATGAAAATTCAAGTGTCACTATAGTAAATAATTTTATTATACACCAAAACATTCGTAGTTTAAGGAAAAATTTTGATTTTTCTCTCACACCTAGAAACCTTAAATAATCTTCCTACAATTATAGTTCTTTCCGAAATTTTGATTTATACCGATGAACAATTCAACTATAATATATATGGTTATAGTTTAATTTCCCATTATGCTTCAGGTGGCATATCGGTTTACATAAAAATTGATCTTTCGGGTTGTTGTACTTCCATTTCTTGAAATTCTGATGACATAATAAAAATAAATTGTTCAGTTAACAGTTTTACCTTTACAATTTTTTGTGTATATAGAATAAATGGTGCAAATTCTATTTGTTTAAATTTTTAAAACGATTTTGATGACATTCTCAAATTGGAAAAAAAAAAATGCTATAGTAATTGGAGACATGAATATAGACATACTTACAAATTCTAATTTAAAAAAAAATTACTTGTTAATGATGTCATCACATGTTTTAAATTCATTAATAAATTCACCAACACGAGTTACTGAATATAGTAGCACGTGTATTGATCACATTTTTGTCAACATTTTAAGCAAAAAACTAAATTTAAAAATTTTCACAGAGAATATTAATTTTGGAATAAGTGATTATAATATGATAATATTAAAAACTAAACAAAATGATATATCTCCAGTACAGAACACTAATTATTCCACCTTTTTTAACAAAATAGATTTCGATAATCTGTGTAATTGCTGAGCAATGGCAGCAAGTTTACACCGAAGATGATCCATCTACGGCGTATGATAATTTCATAAATATTCTAAATTATTGTATTAATATATGCTCAAATATTCAATAAACTTTCAAAATAAAATTAAAAAGTTGAAGCCGTGAATGACCAATAATCTTCTAAATTTAATTAAATTAAAAAATTAATTTGGTTTAAAAATTAAAAGTCAGCCTATTAATTTATCATTAAAAAATTACTACAATGTTTTAAAAAAAAAGTTGTCATAAAGGTAAAAGAATGTAAATCATTATACTATTCAAGGAAATTAAATAAAAACAGCGGTAATTCTAAACGGGAATGGAATATTGTTAATGACATTCTAAATGAACACAAATCTGATAATATTGTTAAAGAAATTTTAGTTAATAATGAAATAATTACTGATTGTGTTCAAATTACAAATGAATTTAAAAATTTCTTCACAAATTGCACAAAAGTTTCAGTAGGGCAAAATAATGCAATAATGCAAAATTTAAATAATATAAAAGACGATATTTTTCAAATAAATCCTTTTGTGTATGTAGAAATTACTCCTAATGAATTGATTTCCAATATTCATCAATTGAATAACAAACTTCTTGTACGGAAGACAAAACCAATAATATTTTATTAAAAAGAATAGCGATGTAGCAGATGTTTTATATTATGTTTGTATTATGTTATATGTTTTATATTCAATCGCTCAGTTTATTATAGTGTCTGGCCTAATTCGTTAAAAAATGCGGAAGTAATACCTTTATTTAAAAAAGGCTCAAAACTTTTATTGTCGAATTATAGGCCTATTTCCTTACTACCGACCATCGGCAAATTATTTGAAAAACTAATTAAAACTAGAATGTTGAATTTTCTACTAGATATAAAATTTTTTGACAATAAACATTACGGTTTTTTGCCAGGCAAATCTACGGAAGAAGCGATCTTAAAATTATGTTCTGACCTTCATACTAGTTTAAATGAAAATAAGAACACTGTTGCTTTGTTCATCAATATAACCAAAGCTTTGATACTATTGACCACTGTATTCTTATTGAAAAGCTTTAAAAGGTGGGTTTTATAAGTTTTGTACTTGAATTTTTAAAATCTTATTTAAAAGATAGAAAACAGCTTGTTAAGTTAAATAACAACTTTAGCGAAATCAACAATATTAACATTGATGTACCACAAGGCTCTGTAATGGGCCCCTTATTATTTTTAATATATATTAACTCTCTATTTTTACAACAGTTGAAAGGTAAAATTACTGGTTTCGCTGATGACTGTGCTGTAGTCTATAGTGATAAAAATGTTGATTTGCTCAATTTTTGGAATATGACGTAAATCTACTTAAAAACTGGTTCTCATATCATAAACTTGTTGTAAGTGACAAAACCAAATTAATTGTATTCAGTTTAAGAAATTCTAACCTATACGACATAAATATAAAATTTCATAGTGGTGATTGTGCTTTGTCTATATCTGTGATATCGTATTTGATATCACAGATATCACAGTATGAACGTCCCAACTGTTAATAACGCAAATTCATATTGCGTCGGCTTTCAATTATAAATATTTAGGTGTAATTATAGATAAGAACTTAAATTGGAAATTTCATATCGATAAGTCATATTTATATTTACTTTTATGCATCAGAAAATTCTATTCGCTAAGGCAATATTGTTCCAAAAAACTTTTGTTAAAAATTTATTATGCATTAGTACATTCAAAAATAAAATATGGTATAACTAGTTGGGTATAACTACTTAAGTACTATAACTCCTATTCTGAAGGTTCAAAAATGTATTCTTAGAATAATTAACGGCAAAAGTAGGTTATGTAGCAGTTTTCTCCTTTTTCAAGAATCAAGTATACTACCTCTAAGACATCAATATGCTCACAGTTCTTTGCTTCAGTTTTTTAAAGATAACAGTCTTTTCAGCTCCAGAAGCTCTAATTCATATAATTTACGAATAAATAATCTTCTATTACGAACAACTCCTCGTTGCCGCAAAACTCATTTTAAAAAATTTTACTTAACTTTGGTACCAAAATACTTTAATAATCTTCCGCATCATATAAAATAAAAAATAATTTTAAAAAAATTTCAAAAGTTTTTAAAATATGGCTTTTAAGTATTAACCCCAACGGAAACTATCACCTGAAAACTTTATCTTCATAAATTTTGTTAAGTTAACTCTCATTTAATATTCTTTTTTAATGTAATTAACATAATATGTTAAAATAAATAATTTTAAAATCTTCTATAGTGTGTACTAAATTACTCATACACTTGATACCCGTATTATATACATCATACATATACGTAATATTTTACAATCCATTTAAAATTTGTATATGGCTTTGATTATTACGTTAAACATCAATTATATATGTAGATATTGTAAAAATTTCTGTATAATTTAAGTTAAGTTATAAATCTTAATATTTAGAAATTAGCTGTCATAGAATGACGGAGTTAATTATGGTAGATTTTATTTTTATATACATATAGCTATTTGTTTTTGCAATTTCGTAATAATGTATAATTTGTACTTTGCCAAATAATGCAGTAAATAAAAAAAAAATAATATTTGTAATTTACATACCTATAAAAAAAATATTATATTTCCATCCGGAATCGTATCTGCACACTACCGTGTCAGAGTCAGACACACTAAATATGTATACTAATAAGAAGAAATGAAAAAACACGATAAAACTATTTTGTAACTAAATTAAGCTAACTTGATGTAAAAAGTGTATAGTTATAAAAAATTATCATGCACGAAAACGACAGAATAAAAAAAACGATTTGAAATATAAACCAAAAATAATAAAATACTCATTTGGGTACCTACTACCCGTGTATATACACACAATTCCAATTTTAGTTATCCCTGTGCTAATGCATTATACTCGCACACCAACAAATTTATTTACCATCTAAAATTTTATTACCATCTACAATTATATAGTGTTATTTTTTTATACCCTACACATTAAGTATAGGGTATATTAACTTTGGTATGGTGTTTGTAACCACCAAAAGGAAGCGAGTTAGGTATAGACATGTATATATATTCTGAATCAGGATCACCGCCGGAGTCGATTTAGCGATGTCCGTCCGTCCCTCCGTCCGTCTGTACGCACGATAACTCAAAAAGTAATGATGCTATCTTGATGAAATTTATACTGTAGGTTAACAATGACTAAGGTAAGGCGGGGATTGTAAATGGGCGAAATCGGACCATGCGTTCGAGTACCTCCTATACAATTTCCAAAACCTAATACGCATATTTTCGAAATTAATAAAGATAGAAACTTAAAATTTTGTACGAGGGTGTGTTTTTCTGAATCCCTGACATCCCCAAAATTTGAGATGAATTGGAGTGGCCGTTCGGGTACCTCCCATACAACTCCCAAAACCGAACAAGCATATCTTCGAAATTAATAAAGACAGAAACTTCAAATTTGGTACAAGATTGTTGTTTCCTGAATCTCTGATTTGTCAAAAATTTAAGATGAATTAGAATGGTTGTTCGGGTATCTGCCACACAACTCCTAAGACCAAACAAGCATATCTTCGAAATTAATAAATATATAAACTTGAAATTTGATATAAGAATGTTTTACCCTGTTGATGTCTCTAAAATTTGAGATGAATTGGGGTAGTGGTCCGCGTGCCTTCACACACTTCCCAAGACCTAACAATCATATTTTCGAATTTAATAAAGATAGAAAGCTGAAATTTTGTACAAAGGTTGTAACAGCATTTATTTTTTTTAGCTTGTATTAAATACCTAACTAAAATAACTTATGGATTTTTAATTTAATTTGAATGTTTTAGGTGTAGGGTATAAATAAGTCGGTTGCATCGACTTACTGTTATTTTTACTTATTTTTATTTTAGAACAGTGGATTTGGAAAATAGAAAAATATATTGCACCTACTCTTGAAAATAGACTTTTTGCTGTGTGTTGCATTAGGTTTAGTAAAAAGTAAAACTACTTCCTATAACTATACTTTGATGATGACGTGTCAGAAGTTCCATTCGTATTTTTGAATCACTTCAAATTCCCTCCTAATTCAGATTTTCAGACATACATATATGTATACTTATTCTGGAAAATGGGGCAAATCTGATTTTGGGCACGGGCAACGGGCATAAATTGAAGTTTAGTCTAGAAAGTTTACTCTAAACGATATTATTACATTATTAATTATTATCATTATCCAGTCAACGGTGTAGTTGTTAAGACACCGACCTTTCATACGTAAGGTCTCGGATTTAAACCCCGTCTGGGACATATAGATAAATAAAAAATATTAAACATTTTTCTTATAATATATAATATATAGAATATAATTAAATTAAAAATAAGTATGTATGTATGTCCTATAAATTATAATTTAATATCATATTCCTAATAGCTATATAATAAAACTAGTAATGTGTGCTTGTATTGCAAGCATCAAACAGATGATTAAATCGCATGATGAAAAAGCATGTTCAAAAAGCATTGTATCACTGATTTTTATAGTAAGAGATCATAAACGCCCTCATTCTCCGACAGAAGGGTCTTGACCCAAGGTCCAGAAACAAAAGTTGTAGAGCTGGTCACGATCTGTTTAATGATACCCCACATGATAATATACGGTTGTCTTTTATATTAAGGGCTTATAAACAGTTTCAGGAACCAACCAGGGCATTCTAGACAATGGTCCCCAAACTAAAGTTGAATAGCTCGCCAATATCTTTTCAATGATACCCCAAATAATCATATACAGCTGATTTTATATCAAGAGCTTATAAAAGCTTTCTGAACCCAAGCGGGGCCTTCCCAAACAAAAGTTGTTAAGCTCGCCAAGACCTTTTCAATGATACCCACACGATCATATACAGCTGATTTCATATCAAGGGCTTATAAAAGCTTTCTGGGCCCAAGCAGGGTATTCTAAAACCAAAGTCCCAAAACAAAAGTTGTTAAGTTCGCCAAGACCTTTTTAATGATACCGCACATGATAACATACAGCTTATTTCTATATTAAGGGCTTATAAACGGTCTCAGGAACCAAGAAAGGCGTACTAGAATACTAGTTTCCGAACAAAAGTTGAAGAGCCCGCCAAGACCTTTTCAATTATATCCTATATGACGATATTAGATTATAAATATTGAAATCCCCATATAACATATAAAGGGCTGAAAGGGCTCCTTTGGAACCAAAAACCTGTAATTTCAGATTTTTCTGGATGGTTTCACACCAAACTCTATCAAATCTATTTTGCAGCTAGTCTCTAGCGCATCTAGAAGTGCTTCATCTTTTTGATACGAAATGAGTGAGTGGTTTCATGCATTTGAACAGCTTTATATATATAATAATAATAAACTATAATTCTTGTATAAGATAATAGATGGCGTAGAAATAAAAGAAACGTCTTATAGTTTTGTACAATAGCGACAGCCGAGTAATCAACGGCTTAGTAAAATTAATGATTCCAGAAACTGAAACTTAGTCAAACATGAATAAATAAATAATTTAGTGGATGCCCAATGCTCCTTTTAGGAGCGGCAAGGAGAGAAAAAAAAAATATTATCATTATAAAAGGAAAATTGTAAAAAAAAAAATTTAGAAAAAATTTCTTTTTAACAAAACAAAAAATTCGAAACAAATTAAACATTACCCATTATAATTTACAATTCCTAAACAATTATAAAATATTCCTGCTTCCTATAATAAAATATTTTTTTGGCTTTCTTTACTTAAATCTATTAAATGGCATTTTAAAATTATTAAAAACATTTTGTTTGCATTCATACAACACTTTAAATTGAATGCGTTTGTTACATATAATTTTTTTTGGACAAATATTTATATTAATAATAATAAAATAATAATAATTTATAAATAAATAAAAATTGTCCGATTGCCTTAAAATTTTACATAACGATACCTGGTGACGTCACCTATATTTAATAGAACATGGCTTTTGGCGCAAACGTCATTTAAAGGTCAAATTGATAATTTTGAAATTTTCCTAACATTTCGTAGTATTTTACTTAAACCGTTATATTTTCGTCTACGATAGTAAACAGGATCAAATTTTTTACAACATTGTCGGAAAATTTTGGTATAAAAACAAATTTTCCGTATGCTTTCTAGAAACTACTATACTATATAAATTTTCAAAGATATTCTATATTATACTATTAGAAAAGTCTCTTCATATCCTTTCAAAGAGTATATTAAGTATGGCACGGTTTCGTAAATAGTCCCACCAGAGGTTAGAAATTCGAAATTAAAACAACAATTTTAATAAAAAATGCAATTCCACATTTTACATGCTTAAATGACGGTATATATATCAAGAATTGTTAGATCTATAAAACCCATTGTAGTACCAAAACATAAGTCTGTAAACCATAGGTCTGATATACCTGAAATTAGTACAGGTTGGTCTCATATGAGTAGAGATTGTTTAAAACAAAAAAATTTTTTAATATGAACTTTTTTCTATATTTCATTTTAAAATTAAATATAACGATAACTTTTTTGTATACAAATTTATTTCTCCCTTTCTTTCTCTTTCTAGGAAGCCCTCATTGGTTACTCTGGTCCTTTTTGTTTTTGAGATATGGTAAAATGCTTTGGGTAGAATGACAAAAAAAGTAAATTTTTATATAAAAGCGTGAATTAAAATCTTATTTGATCAAAATTCTATTTTTTCAGAGTTATTACGTGTTTCCAGAATATTTATATATATGTAAATGTGAAATTCTGAGTTAGAAGGGATTTTAGAGTTGGTTTGAAAATCAGAGTTATACATTTTTTACAGAATACATATAGATAAACATTCTGGAAAAAGGGAATACCTTGATTTTGCTAAAGTAATTATTGATGTTATGGTTGTAGTTTTTACTGCATTTGTTGTTGCTTTGTTTAATTCTGGTGAAATTACGTGTTTTAATAGCTGAACTGATAAATTTACACTCACGATCTCATTACTTGGAAGTAATATATTAAAGTATGTGTTCCCAAAAGCTGATTCATCTAATCTAATATTAGAAATTGGAGCCGAATTTGCTTGAATAGAAGGATAATAATATGAAAAATATAAATGTTTTCATAGATAATCAAAAAAAGTATGATATATCTGGTCAATTTTAAAGCTTAACGAAGTAATGTTTTATTAGAAATTTCAAATATATATATTTTTTCATTTTCTAGAAATTTCTTTATTGTGTGCGACTTAACTTGACTTGTAATAGAACAAAAATACATAAAAAGCAGCAAAAACTTATCTCTTCCATCTGAATAAGCTTCCATGTTATCTAAATATTTCTCTTTTAAATTTTCAAGTAATTCTCTGAAATGAATTAGCTTATCGCCAATTTTTGATTTATTATTATTTTCATTATACGTATTCTCTATTGATGCTATAAATATAATTCCCTCTTCAATTCGTTATCTTATCATCGACTTTTTCAACTCACTTTGATTTTCTTTATATTCATAATTCTTCATTTGTTTTCAAATATGTTGTGTAAAAGAATTTCTTACCTTTTGGTAATACATATAAAATATATTTTTCAATCATTTCCCAATCACCTCTTCAGCAATGGGCAATCGTTATTAAAGTAATTAGGTATTTGCTTGTTTTTATTTGGTGAATTTCTTACTTTACCAATAATGTAAATATCACCACGGTAAACTTCAATTTGAGATAAATCGAATTTGTTATTTAATGGCCATTTCTAATTTTAAATAAACAAATTTTTGTCCACTTTCTGGAGTTATACATGTGGGAGCTGCAAATGTCATGCATGTTCACTCTCTCATACTTAAAAAAAAGAGAACTAAAATTACTTATCAAAAAAAAAGTAAGAGTCACAGTTACGTAGTCATTCAACACAAAAACATAAGTGAATTAGAGTTTATTTTTTTTAATTTTTTTTTAAACGTGTATTTAGTTATTTTTCTTAATTTTTTAACTTCGAAATTAATATATATATATTAATTTAATATAAATTACATTAATATATATAGTTTTCGTTCTTTGGTTTGGTTTTGTGACATCTAGCAGTGACATTTCATTTTAATAAAACTCAAAATTTTTATTGACATATTTTGATATTAATAAAGTAATTTTTTTTTAAATTTTAAAAATTTATACCTAAATATTAACGAAGTGTGGATTGCAGTACAAATTTAAAAATAAAGTTAAAAGCTAAATAATTTTGTGTTTTGTTTTCCTCCCTAAGGGAGGTGGGAATCTTCCAAAGACGCCAAGAATTTCGCCCGTGGTAGTGTCAGATTCTTAATGACTAAACCCACCTCCCTCTTTTAGCCAATATAACGGGATGAAACCCTTACCTGCGAACGCAGTATATTGGCTAGGGAGTAGGAATAGGAAAGGATAGGAAATGGATACGGAAACATTAAATTGGGAGTGGGACTGTAAGGAAACAATGAATCCGCCTATTACTATTACTATTTAGCTAACAGTGACTAAAACCGTCCCAACAGTTACAACATGTAGTAGTAGTATATAGTACTACATGAGGTAATTATTGAAGGCAACCCCCACTGTCACTGTAGGGGTTGCTATTATTGGTATTAGTATTCTTATTAATATTATTATTATTTTACTACAGAGTCAGCACCATCAGTGGATTACAACGTGCAGCATTATATAACACCTTACTTGCATGATATAACCAAAGATGGCTCCACTGTAGTAGCTATTATATTATTACTATTATTATTATTATTATTATTATTATTATTATTATTATAATCATTGTTACTATTAATTATTATTATTATAATTATTGTTATTATTACTATTATTATTATTATTATTATTATTATTATTATTATAATCATTGTTACTATTAATTATTATTATTATAATTATTGTTATTATTACTATTATTATTATTATTATTATTATTACTATTATTATTATTATTACTATTATTATTTTTATTGTTATTGTTTTACTACAGAGTCAGCGCCATCAGTGGATTACAACGTGCAGCAGTATGTAGCAACTTAATTGCATGATATAACCAAAGATGGCTCCACTGTAGCAGCTATTATTATTATTATAATTATAGTTAATTATTACTATTATTATTATTATTATTATTTCTATTATTATTATTGTTATTATTTTACTACAGAATCAGCTCCATCCGTGGATTACAACGTGCAGCAGTATATAACACCTTACTTGCATGATATAACCAAAGGTAGCCCCACTGTAGCAGGTATTATTATTATTATTATTATTATTACTATTATTATTATTATAATTATTGTTATTATTACTATTATTATTATTAATATTATTATTGTTTTTATTACTACTATTAATTATACGATATACATTATTACTATATAAAAGTATTACATATTTTTTTATTTATGACCTGACCGGATTTTGAACCCCTTCGATTGAAAGGTTGGCGACTTAATCACTGCGCCATGAGTCAGATAATTTTGTGTTTAAGCATATATTTTGACTTCTCTTATGCGTGTAACACTATTTCAAATAGAATATTCATTGTGTGTCAATTTTGAAAAGAATATATATAGAAGCCAAATCTTAATTTGTTTTTTATTTTTGCAAGTGAAATTAAATTCATTTTAAATCGTTTTAATAAATATTAACATTTTGATTTAAATAGCTGGATATTTGTATTTAAATTTCATTATTTATTTTTTTCATTAATTTAGTTGGTTTTTCTAAAGAGAAGTATATTATACTTATTGTCGCTTAAAATAGATACACACAAAATTGAATTCAAGTAACACAAATCTGGTTTCCAGTGAGTTGTCTGAATTTAAGAGGTATTTAACAATAATCTAGTAAATTTTTTGAAGTATTTAAAAGGAAATAAATAAATATCATATTGAAATTTGAAATTTTAGAATTATCACAATTATTAAATTTATAATGGCTGGACAAAGTAATAATAGAGATCCTCGTCGTAGTAATTTTTACCTTTCAAGTAATCAACAATCAAGCTTTAATTCCAATAGTAGTGGAAATTCCGGTGAAGTAGGAATGTTCGAGTCTAATTTAATCCAGACCATTTACTCCAGCAAAATGCGACAATTTTGAAAAATACGCAAATGCATTTTCTTGGGATGAAACGAAAAAAATTATTTATTGCAAGAAGTCCATGCAAAGTGACTCTAAGGATTTTCTTGAATATGAATCAACTGCTTTAAATTATAGAGAACTAATTAACGAACTGAAGATTGAATTTGAAGCAAAAATATGTTCGGCTGACATCCACAAACATGCAAACATGCAAACTTATACAGTCAATAAAACAATAGATTGTCCGATTATACTTGATTATAATGCTTGATGAGAAACCTGTTTACCAGCCACCTCGAAGATTAGCATGTACTGAGAGAAATTGGGTCGATCCAGAAATAAAAAGTTGGTTTAAAAAGAATTGTAAAACCAAGTTTTTCAGATTATGCAAGTCCGAAAAAAGGATGCTTCACGAAGGTTATGTGTTGATTTTGGTCAATTGAACAAGAAAGATTTCCGATTCCGAGAGTAGAAGATCAAATTGATTTACTGGTTGAACATGGTAATAAATATTATATGCTGTTGAATTTAGAGAATGGATTTTTCCATGTCCCTGTACATGAAAGTACTCAACGTTACTTTGGGTTTGTAACACCTACAGGACATTATGAATTTTTGAAGATGCCCTTCGGATTTTGCAATATTCCAACTGTGTTTCAGAGGTTTATAACCGTAATTTTTAGAGATTTAGTGAAAGAAGGAATTCTAACATTGACGACATAATAATTCCATCTAGTACTCTTGAGAAAGATATAGAACGGCCTACAAAAGTTTTATAAGTAAGTAGATAGGTAGGCACTTGGGCCAGACAGGTCAGTAGGTCAAGGTCACCCGGAAGTAGGTCAAACTGTAATTAGGTCAGACAGGAGTAGGTTAACGACATAAAATTAGGTCAGACAGGCGGCGGCGACCGTCAGACAACTCTTGTTGTTTATAAGGATTGTATACTTGTTTTAAGTAATAGGTAAACATAGAAATAGTAAGAAAAAATATTTTTTTTATGCTTGCAAATTTTAAGATGTTGTTGTTTGTTGTTTTTTTTTATTTGTTGTTTTTTCTTTCGTTTTTTTTTTATGAAGTATTTAAAGAAGAGGAAAGAAAAACCATTAATTAATTGTTATGTAAGAATGTTGAAAAAAAAAACAAGAAATCAAAAATATCTAACGTGGTACAGGTCTACTTCTTATTGATGAATACTTGGCTTAAGTAATAGGCGCATATGAAAAGTAGAAACAAAAAAATGGTTAATGAATGTAAAAGGAAAAAAACAAAAAAAAGTTTAAACGTACAAGATAGAACAATTTAAAAAGGTACAACGCATCTTTAAAATTCATAAAGAAAAAGTGCAAATCTGTTTTTATGTCTACATAATGATCAAACCAGATCAAACCATTGATTATTGTCGGTGTGTCATGTAAGATATTTTTTGTTTGTAAGAATGTTCAAAAAAAAATATGAATGAAAAGAACTTAACGACTAACATGTTGCTTAAGTGCATTGTATGTTGCCTAATCTGTGAAGAATAAAAAAAGAAAAAAAATCAAGTCAGGTTAATTGTATTTGTCACCTATTTTGAAAACAAGAATATAAAAATAAAACAGATTTATTCTGTGTTCAAGAAAAAAATATGAATAAAAAGAAAACAACAAGAAATCAAAAATATCTAACGTGGTACAGGTATACTTCTTGTTGATGTATACTTAGCTTAAGTAATAGGCATATATGAAAAGAATAAGAAAAAATACTTTATAAAATTTAAAGAGAAAAATGAAAACAGAACAAAAACATAACTACGTTTCTTTAAAATTTTAAAACTAATTTTAAAAAAATTAAAAGAAAAAGTGCAAACTGGTTTTTAAATGTTACATAAAGATTCAACCTTGACAAAATTGATGCAATTTTGAGATGCTTTTATTTCTTCTTGTTATCTTTTTTCTATGAAGTATTTAAAGAAGATGAAAGAAAAAAATTCTTAGTATCACCGTATAAGATTTTATTATTATGTAAGAATGTTGAAAAAAAACAAAGGAATAAAAGCGATTCAAAATAAGTTACGAGTAATTGCTTTTTTTAAAGTAACAAGCAAGACATTATGTATAAATTGTGTAAAAAGTTAAAAAATTGTTAATAGAGTGAAAATTCTAGGATTAGAAACGTTCGCGATTGGTTGTCTTAATAAAATAAAAATCGGAAATTAAAAAAAAGAAATTAAAATGAATACAGAAAAATTCACAATAAAATCAATAAAATCAGTGAATGTAAAACGATTCAACATTTTTGGAAAAAAATTGAAGTTTATAATAAATGCAGTACCAGACAACAAAGATCCAATAGATTGGATTAAAACCGGTATTGAAGAATTATTCAGCAATTTACTTGAAAATGTTGATCCTACTGACAAAATTGGTGTCACTTTTGGATGCCAAAGTTTTCATGAACGTGGTCCAGCCTGGATCAATTTTAAAGAAGCAAAAGATCTTGACATTTCGGAAATTTGGGAAGTTATTTCAAACATTTTTCAAAGCAACTCCGAAGGATTATCTACAGATACGTTCTGTATAAATGTTACATATATACGACTTCCAGCAGGAAGTGGAAGAGGAAAAAGATACAACAATTTTGAAGAAGAATGTAATAAAAGAAGAGGCATAATTTCAATCAAAAACAAAGATAATTTATGCTTACCGCGTGCGTTAGTTGTTGCTATCTCATTCATAGAAAAATCAGTTGACTACTGTAAAATGCGAAAAGACACAGGTCAACTTCAGTTGAAAGCAGCATTACAACTAATAAGAAATTCAAATGTAAGCAGCCCAGCAAAAGGAGCTAGTATCAGTGAGCTCAAAAAATTTCAACTGTACCTCTCTAAATATCAAATTGTAGTTTTTGATTTCAGAGGAAAAGGAAAATCAATTATTTTTCAAGGTGAAGAAGATAAGGAAAAAAGATTGAATTTGATATACGATGAAGGTCACTTCAATGTAATTACATCATTAACAGCAGCATTTAGTTGTGATTACTTTTGCCAAACATGTAATGTTCCGTATAACAATAGATTGTCTCACAGATGTAAACAGTCGTGTTTCTTTTGTAAATCATCTCCAGCATGTGACGTAAATTTTCCAAATATTAAATGTGATGTATGCAATCGAAGTTTTAAAGGTCAAACTTGTTTTGATAATCATAAAGCAACATCATCTACAAATAAAAAATCTATTTGTACTCTTATAAATTCCTGTACAAAATGCTTTAAAGTATACAGAACCGATGTAAATCATATATGCTATGGACATTTGTGTAAAAACTGTAATATAAATGTAGCTTCAGACCACCAATGCTTTATTACACCGTGTAAAGAATTAGCTGAACTTAAAAATATATTATATATTTTCTACGATCTCGAAACAACTCAAGATGATATCATCGGGGAGAAACTTCATGAAGGTGTTGTAATAGGGAATATAATTGAACATCAGCCTGATTTATGTATTTTTGAACAACGTTGCACGCATTGTATATTGTCTAATGTTGAAAGATGCAATTTTTGTGGACTTCGAGAACATGTGTTGAAACAAAATCCAATACAAATGTTCTTAGAATATATACTCAACCAAAGAAAGATATTTCATAAGTTGTAGTTATTGCACATAACGGACAAGCATTTGATAATCAGTTTTTATTAAACTATATCTTAGAGAAAACCATCATCAAACCAAAACTAATTATGAGGGGAACAAAGATAATTTTAATGCTGTTAGATAACGTGAAATTTATTGATTCACTAAACTATTTTCCAATGCCGTTATCTAGTTTACCGAAGGCATTTGATTTAGATATAAATTTAAAAAAAGGATATTTTCCTCATATGTTTAATCGTAAAAATAATATAAAATATAATGGAAAGTTACCCGATCGGAAATATTACTGTTATAATTCAATGAGTGCATCAGAAAGAAAACAATTTCTTGAATGGTATGAAGAAAATAAAAACAAGTCTTTTAACCTCCAAAAGGAACTTGTAGAATATTGTATGAATGACGTAAAAATTTTGACAGCAGCCTGTATTAAATTCAGACAGCTATTTTTGGAAGAATCTAAGGTTGAGCCATTTTTAGAGGCCACTACAATTGCATCAGCGTGTAATTTAGTTTTTAGAAGGAATTTTTTAAAACCGTATACAATTCGACTTATACCTAAACAAGGATATCGCTTATCAGAAAACCAGTCAATCATTGCCATAAAATGGTTAATGTGGGAAGAAAAACGAAGAAAAATAAAAATTCAGCATAGTGGTAACAGAAAGGAAAAAGTAATTTTTGGTCTTCGTGTTGACGGATATTGCACAGACACAAAACAAATATTTGAGTTTTATAGTTGTTATTACCATGGCCATCCAAAATGCTTCAAAAATAATAATAATAAAAAATATGAAACACATTATGAGGCTACATTATCCAAAGCCAATAAATTACGCTCTATAGGTTATCAAGTAATTGAAAAGTGGGAGTGTGAATTTCGAAACGAAATGAGATCAAAAGAATACATAGAATTTTTCGCAAAATTGGAGAACGAAAGTTTGATACCACTAAAACCACGTGATGCGTTTTATGGCGGTAGAACAGGAAACACAAGAACATATTATAAATGTGCGCCTGGTGAAAAAATAATGTATATAGATATATGCTCACTATATCCTTGGGTGTGTAAATATGGAAAATTCCCAGTGGGTCATCCAAAAGTTCATGTTGGAAAAATTGAATGCAATAAATTAAATTTAAATGATACTGAAGGATTAATAAAGGCATTGATACTTCCCCCAGAAAAACTCTATCACCCGGTTTTGCCTATAAATCAAAATAATAAGCTAATGTTTTCCTGCTGTCAAACATGTAGTTTCGAAATGAATAATGATGACTGCTCGCATGACAATCGTAGTAGGTCAATTTTAGGAACGTGGGTTATAGATGAAGTAAGAGAAGCTGTTAAACAGGGATACAAAATTGTGGAAATATACAAGGTATGGGAGTATACTGTTAAACAATTTAATCCCCTTACATCACAACAAGGAATTTTTACAGAAATGATGAACAAGTTCCTTAAAATTAAACAAGAAGCTTCTGGCTGGCCTAGCTTTTGCAAAACACCAAAGGAAAAGTGCAAATATTTAGAAAAATTTTCGAAAGTAGAAGGCATAAATTTACAGTTTAACGATATAGAAAAAAATCCTGGACTTAGATCATTAGCTAAGTTAATGTTAAACTCTTTCTGGGGTAAATTTGGACAGAGAGAAAATCAATCAAAAACTGAAATAATAAATGAGCCTTATGAATTATTTACTATTCTTACTGATCCTTCGAAGAATGTAAATCAAATAACTCCAATAAACGAAAAAACAGTTTTGGTAAATTGGGAATACAAAGAAGAAACAGCTGAATCATTATCAACAGTTAACGTTTGCATAGCTGCTTACACTACCACACAAGCTCGTTTAAAATTGTATTCTTACTTAGACAATTTAAAAGAACGAGTTTTGTATTACGATACAGATTCAATAATATATGTAGCACGTGAAGGAGAAAATAACCCTCCAACTGGAGTTTTCATAGGAGATATGACAGATGAGCTTGAAGAATATGGAATTGGAAGCTATATTACAGAATTTGTTAGTGGTGGTGCAAAGAACTATGCATACAAAATATATAGTACCAACTCCAAATGCGAAAAAACTGTTTGCAAAGTGAAAGGTATTCGTTTAAATTACAACGCTTCACAAGAAATAAATGTTGGCTCTATGAAACAATTAGTTAAAAAATTAAACAACTTTCAACAAATAAATATAACATTTCCTAGTATTCGCCGAACATACGATCACAGAGTCATCACTGTTCCTGAAATAAAGTCATATCGAATAAATTCCAGAAAACGAGTTTTTGCAGATGATTATACTTCAGTTCCTTATGGCTTCAAAAAGAAAAAAATTAAAAAAATTATTGTTAATATGTATATTGTAAAAATTTTGTATTAAACTATTAAATTACAGCATTAAACAAAATCTTTTAATTTTACCGTTTTTAATTTTCAGAATATAGCCAAAAAATTATTTACATATATATATCAGTATATATATATATATATATATATATATTTACTGATTTTATTCAAATTCACATTTGCAGTTTAACTCTTCAATAATAATGTCAAAAGCACAAATAGTATCTGAAATTCATCGTCCAGTTAGACGTAGATTTCGGAGACGAAAAATATCTCAAAGAGGGTTAAATGATACATGGGAAATTGATCTTGTAGATATGTCGGCCTATCAAAAAGTAAATAATGCATACAAGTTTCTCTTAACTGTTATCGATATATTTTCAAAATATGCATATGCCGAAAAAGTTAAATCAAAGGCAGCAGATGACGTAGTTAAAAGTATGGAAAAGATTTTTAAAAGGGAGGGGAAGTCTCCAAAAAATATTCATTCTGACCAGGGAAAAGAATTTTTCAACAAAAAATTCCAAAATTTAATGAAAAGCTATAAAATAAATCGCTATCATACTTATTCAGAAATGAAGGCTAGTGTTTGTGAAAGGTTTAACAGAACATTAAAATCAATTATGTGGAAACAGTTTAGTTTACAAGGAAATTTTAAATGGATTGAATTTTTACCAAAACTAATTGAAAAATATAATACCACAAAACATAGTACAATTAAGTTAAAACCAAACCAAGTTACATCACAAAATGAAAAACAAATTCTTCGTTCAATTTATAATTACCCTAAAATATTTAATAAGGGAAAATTTAATGTTGGTGATTTTGTTAGAATTGCAAGGTCTAAAGGTACTTTTCAAAAAGGATATGAACCTAACTATTCAACTGAAGTTTTTAAAATAGCTTTCAAAAACAAGACAGACCCGATTACATATAGTTTAAAAGATTATAAAAATAAATTAGTTCGTGGTGGCTTCTATGAACAGGAACTGACTAGTGTCAAAGACCCCAATGCTTATTTAATTGAAAAAATTTTACAACGAAAAGGCAATAAAGTATATGTGAAATATTTAGGTTTTGATAATAGTCATAATCAATGGATAAGTCAATATGATATTCTTTCATAAAAAGTGTAATAAGAATTTATGTAGAAAATTTTTTCTTAACTTTAGAGCACTATTAAATGCAACAATGTTGTAAAAATGTTGTAAAAATGGTAATAGAAAAAATAAAAATAGAAAAATATTTACTAATAAAAATAAATAATTTAGGAATAGGTAAATAAAAAAATAATATTCTTTCATAAAAAAGTATAATTAGAATTTATGTAAAAGATTTTTTCTTAACTTTAGAACACTGTTAAATGCAACAATGTTGCAAAAATGTTAATAGAAAAAATAAAAATAGAAAAATATTTACTAATAAAAATAAATAATTTAGGAATAGGTAAATAAAAAAATAATATTCTTTCATAAAAAAGTATAATTGGAATTTATGTAGAAGAGTTTTCTTAAATTTAGAACACTGTTAAATGCAACAATGTTGCGAAAAATGTTATATAAAAAAATTATAGTTTTATTATTATCAATTAGAATTTATTACATTAATAAACAACTTACTTTACAACTTTTTGTTTTTAATTAGTTTTCTTAAGGATTTTGATTTCTAAACATTGATAATACAATTTTTTAGAAGAAAAATTTAGTATAAATAAAGTGGAATTTTTCTTAAGATATGTCAATTCAAAGACAGAGCTCAACATAATAATAATACAGAAAAAAGGAAGCAAAAATGGAAAACACAGCAGAAATTTTCGCCTACGCTCAGCAAATAGAGCCAACACAGGAGTTAGCCCCAATTAAACGGAAAAGAATAAGAACTCAACATTAATCGCAGCCACTTCATCAACAACAACATCATCATCATCATCATCAACAACAACAACAACAACCACAACAGCAACAACATCAACAATTTCAACAACAACAACAAGAAGAAATCATTCTTCTTCAAGAAGAAGAACCACCAACAAAAAAAAGCTTCAAAGAAGCTTTTAATAACAAAAATGTGGAAACTAGAAAAAGTTTCCTAAAAACTAAAGATATGGAGCAAGATGCTCTATATCATATAATAAATGTTAAGCAAATAAAGACCATTTATGGTCTTAAGTGGGTTTTTGAGACCCGCAATTTAATTATATTTGTACCTCAAAAATATTCTGATATTTTTGAGAATTTAGATTTTGTAAAAGAAATAAAAGAAAAAGAACATTTTGTATATAAAGATAAAAATTTAAATTTAAATATTATAGATATATCTGAGTCGTTTGGTAAAATATATGCAAATTACCAATAAAAGATGTAAATTGGTTTATAGTTATATAAGTTTTTATTATTCATAAATAAATATAAATTTCAAAAAAGGTATAAATTTATTTTATTTAGTTGCTTCATTTTTCAGATTCATGTTTAAATGTACTTAATGTTAATATGTATATGTAGTTATAAAGTGGATTTATTTAATTTTTTTCGTAAAAACACAGGTATTTCATAAAAGAGCCGAGAAAAATTACATCATACATTAAATTTTTGAACTGGAATAAAAATCTCTACTTTTAACCTTGTAACATTCTTTTCTTTACAGATCTATATGAATTTCTTTTACTATTTTAGATCTTGGCATGATTTTTAATGGGATATCAGTGATGAAGAAGGAGATCCAGATTATTTAGAAATTATACCAAATTTATAAAATAACAAATTATACCTAATTTATAAATAATGAAATAAATAACAAATTATATAGTTACAAAATTGTTTTATTTAATATCTTTTTTTTTTTTTTTTGTAAAAATACAGGTATTTCATAAAAGAGTCGAGAAAAATTATATCGTATATTAAATTTTTGAACCGGAATATAAATCTCTTCTTTCAACTTTGCAACATTCTTTTCTTCACAGGTCTTTATGTATTTTTTAACATATTCCTTTACATTTGGCTCTGCAGTTTTATTATATGCAACTACTGCATGTAGGAAATCAATCAAACTGTAAAACTCGTCAGCTTCCTCTTTGTTAATGCTAAGATTCTGTCCTACTGTAGATTTTAATCCACTTTGTAAACATAATTTTGAATTTTTAATTGACTGCTTGGAAAATTTTTTATGAAATAGGTCATAAAATTTACACCATTCATGATATTTTAAAATAATTGGTTTCATTCCAATCCAATGAAAAACACTTGCAACTTCAAAAAAATCTGTGTCAAATCCGACAACTATTTTTAATGTGTGACTTCTGTTGAGAAAGTATGTATAACTCAGCAACAAATTAATGCTAGGACTTTGCTCTTCCATTATTTTAATTACACTAAAGTTTATTATTAAATGTTATATCTCTTAAGAAGACATGATTGAGAAATATTATAATTTTCAAATATATGGTGAAAAGTATTTATTATATTTTTGTCATTTTCTATATGATTTTCTTTATTAAATTGTTTTAAAAAAGCGTTCATACTATATCCGCAACGTCTATACCATGTATAAACACAACAATATTGCCCACAAACATCTGAATAGTTACTTTGTAACTGTTTCTTATTAAAAATTATACATTGATTTTTTAAGTAACTTAAAATTTCTAATTTATCTGGTTTTCTACCAAACGAATCAAAATATTCAACACAGCCATTCTTTGGCTTAAAAATAGCTAACCAATGTGTTCCCGGATCTTTTGATTTATCAGTGTTTACAATTAAAAAAGTTTGTTTTTCAATTATTCTGGGGAGTTGATCCAGAGCAAAAACTCCTTTAAAAAATTTACGTGTGTGTTTGTTACATCTTAATACGTCACTTATCTCTAGGGTATTCATCAATCAAATTGATTCAAGTCATATACTTTAGTTGTTTCTTTAATATAATTAGATAAAAACTCTTTTTTGATTTTTTTATTTGTTATAATAACATCAAATTTTTCTAGTATTTGACAGAGCTCTTTATTTATTTTATCGTTGTACACAGTTCCAAAAGAGTAATTATCAAAATTATCATTTATAAAATCCCTAGTTGGAAATTTATACTTGAGCTCTTTTATAAACTTTTTACAAGGTTCTTTAAAACCAACTATACAAATATCTTTCGCAAACAAGGTATTATTATCATCACTACAAAATGTTACATCCACAAGTGCACAAGACAGTGACATTTTGTCAAATATTCAAATTTACTTTTATATATGCTATTTATAGGTTTGAGAATATATTTCGGTTTTTATCAATTTGTAAACTTGCATCAAATTCTCCATAAACAATAGCAGTCAGTGTAGATGTAAGTGGTTTTGATAGTCTTGCCTCAATTCTAACTGTACCTTGATTTAGTAGACCTTGACACACTTCATTTCCTGATGAATCTGGAGTTAAATCAAAAGCTAGAATGAAAAACCCATTACCAAACATGGTTTTTGTTATCTGATGACCTTTATCATTATGGTAAATTCCAGTTCCCGAAAAAAGTGTACTGTATGCTCTTGTACAGCAATTATTTTCATCTGAAAAACTGGTTTCAATTGCTGAATTAGGTATTTGAATACCATTTACGTTTAACACAAATTGTGAAATATCAAAATGTTTGAAATTGTATGGGTTTTTTGACCCTTTTCCAGAGTAACCTGTATTTTCTGTCATGCAAAAAATGATTGTGTTTGGCAACTGTCCAATAAAAACATTATCAAGTGATATTGATGAACTATTCTGTGGAATGGTAAAAGTTTTTACCTCTACCCGTTTGTAATTGTATTTGGCATTAGTTTTTTCCAATACAGCATTATGTGCTAATAGCACACTAGGATTAATTGTTACATGTCTCATAAATAAAGTGGCTTCTAAAATTTTCAGTTGAGATTCATCAGTATCATCTGCAAAGAGGTAAAAATCTGGTTTTTCTAATGTTAGGACAACTCGAACATCGACATTGTTTATGAGAAGTGTAGGTTGGTTAAACATATCTAAATGTAATTTCCCCATAAGTTCCACTACATTGCTATTTTGGTATAATTTTTGACGTTCTTTTGAACCACTATTATCTGTTTTTGCTATATTTGGCTTATCTAGCATCCATCCACCACACTCCAAATGCGTTGTAGCGGCATCCGTACCATAATTTAACAATGATTCAATATAAGCTCTGTAATGATAATTGCCATCTGATGGAGATATATTCTTTCCATTTAGTTGAACATTACATAGTTTTATTAATGAATGTAACATATTATTAACCACACTTGGTTGTTGTATAGGTCTTCCATCAGTTTTTTTATCTTTATTCCATTGGGTTCCATCTTTTTTTAAAATTTGTACTTTTAATTTTAGATATGTCGAAGACAAGTCTCTATATGTATCACCGTGCCCTAGTGAAACAAATTCTATGACAGACGGATTATCTAAAGAAGCAATAGGGTTATAGGAAACTTCTTCAGATCGTAAAATACTTGACTGAATAGGCTGTGTTTTAAAAATATCAAGCTCTGATTTCATACATTCAATCATAATTATTCAAAAATATCTTTTTGTTTGTTTTTGTTATTAACTTTGCGTCGCTTCGACGTAAAATAATTTAAATTATTAATGAGAGGTCTTTTTATAGATTTTCTTCGTTTTCTTTTGCCTTGTCCATACATTTCATTGAGTTTCCGAACTGCACCTCGTCTAAAATTGGCATTATCTCTTTACTTCGATCTTGAACCACTTCTTTTACATTTGCCCCTGTGGCAATATCAGATAATGCATTAATACCAGAGTTAATAACCTCTTTTTTAAATATATTAGCTCCACACGTAAATATTGGTTTTAAATATCTAAAAAGACCACCGAAAAAGCTCCCTAACCCTCGTCCCCTTTGGTAAGGTACAATTGAGTGTAACAAAGGACCAATATCCTCAAGACCTTTTCCTGATTGAACTAAATAATATTTGTAGTACGCTCTCTCCATAATGAATAAAATAAAATAATATGTAGTTTTGTAAAATTGCTTTTATTTATACTTTTTTAAAATGTAATACAATTTTTGTTGGAATTGAACTATTGGAAAAGTTTATTTTGTATCCATATTTATCACATAAAAGTAATGAAATGTTATTAAATGATTTCTCCACATTGCAATATTGAATATTACTGAATTCTTTTACAGTATCAGTGAAAGAATTTTGTATGTTAGATCTTAAACACCTTATATCTTTATCACCTAGTTTTTGCGGTTCAATTATATCTGTGTATATAAAAAACATATCTGGTTTACTAATGGGAATCAATTGTACACTATCTATAAAAGTTTTGAAAGCTTCTATTACACGTGATTTATATTTTTTAAAATCTGTAACTTTAAAAGATACTTGATTGAAACATGTTGTCAAAAGTCCTTCGAGGGTATAAGCGTAATTTGCTCTTATTTTTATATCTATTTTAGGCTTAGTAACACATATTGTGGTGTAAATTAAATTTTTAGGCATCTCCTCAGCTTTTATTGGTTGTGTATAATGAACTTCATCGTTTATAAAATTAAAAATTCCCCAAATCAACTGTCGTTCAACTTCTTTTCTTGTAAACCTATTAAGTGGGCGTATATTTTGAATTAGTGTTGGTAGTAGAAAAACTTTCCAGTCGCATATCATTTGTTTTTCTATGTATGGAATATATGATGTTCCAACCCCTATCATATCTTTCTTCATACCTTTAATAAATATTTGAGTACTTTTTTCCCATTCTTCACCATACACATTTGGAACGAAATCATTAACATACATTTCTGAAATACCGACTTTCCACCTTGAATCACACATGTATTTATTCATTTTATTTGTAAAAGATGATAATGAATTTTCTGGATAATAGTTCATAGATGAATCACTGAGTAAAGTGGCATAAAATTCATCATTTACTTGTATGTTGTCCATGAGCTTGCGGATTTATTCTTACGAATTGGAAAATTAAGTTCTGTTTGAGTATTACCTACTGCTGACCTTAAAACACGTCTTGATGAATTATTCAACTCTTTGCTATTTATAGTTTTTTCTTTTTTCGTTGGTGGGCTTGGGCTATCTAAAGGAACAGTTATAATGTCCCCTGTATCAGTTTCAAAAATTTGTACATTTTGATTTCTAATTGATTTTCTTTTTCTAAGGCGTTCTCCAACTGAAGCAGCTGACAATGCTTTTGTTAAAACATTTTCCTGAATTTCATCATCAAATACTTCGTCATCAGCTTCTTTTTCATATACTTCTTCTTCTTCAGGAACAACTTGTATTCCTACATTCTTATATTCAGGATAATGCGATTGAGCTTCCGCATCTATATACATTGGTTTTGCACGAGTTTGAGTACCTTTGGTTTCCGTAATTTTTACTTTCTCCTCTTTATTTTTAGGAAGTACTCTATTTTTGTTTCTTATTTTAAATAAATTTTGTCTGTATAAATACCATTTTTGAGTGTCTGTTAGATATTTATTTAACAATATTTTTTTCATATTTTTATCCAACTCATTTAATTCAAAGTCTGCATTTTGTTTCATTTTCTCATAAATCTCGGGTTTTAGTATAATCATTTTGTTAAATGTTGTATTATTCATTTTATAAAATTTCCGATTATCCCTGATAGTACTGCACCAAGAAGTGTAGGTAAAAATCCACCACGTTGAATAATGATTTTTCTTTTATTATTTATAGATTTTTGGCGGCAAATGAGGGATCTCAATTCCTTTTTATACTTTCGTAATTGGGTTGTTGATTTTTTACTTAGATTACAATTACCTTTTAAAATATTTAAAGCAATTTCACAAAATGTTTTGATTACTTCAGGGTCACAATGTTTTATAATTACTTTCTGAAATTTCGGTTTAGAGCTTTTTAATAGGTGCAATATATGACGGTTGACCTTCAAACGTTTCATATTCTTTGCCAAATTGTTCTAATTGATCTCTTGTACAAAAACACAAACCTTTTCCAAATATATCACTTCTTAATCGAAATATATCATTAACGTCTTGAGTAAGATCTATTAATATATACCCGTATGGTTCTGACGTCACTTCATTATATACTTTTTCAAATGCTTTGATTTGATTGGGTTATATTTGGCGAGCTAGAGGTAATATCTGCGATTTATCTCTTGGATTTTTGAAAAGTACTAGATATTTACAGTTAAGCGAAATATCTCTTGAAAATTTACCCTGGTGAAAAACATTTTGTGTTACAAATATTACAGATAAATTTCTATGGTGTGATCCTCTAGTAAATAAATCACATACATACTTATCATGGGAATTTAACATCATATCATCGATAATAATTAGCAAAGGTTCTTTATTGTCATTAAAATCCGGAATAGTGTTACTATATTCCACATCTTTTAAGTATTTTGGAACGGCATTTTTGTCTGGATTACACCAAATAATTTTATTAATATGTGGTTGTATATTTTCTTTTTTATACTTTATTAAATTATGAATAAAAGTGGTTTTACCACAGCATGATGGCCCCGCTACCATCATTGTAAATGGATGAAATAGCATAGTTGTATTAGTTAAAAATAGCACTGTTAACCTATATTTATATGAAAAGCTCTTTTGCCGAAGTGAATATAAATGTAAATTTATTTATTCTAATGAGTATTCTTACACAAACCGTCGACATGGTTAAACGAGTTCTCATAGTTGACCTACAATTTTTACAAGGAAATGAAAAGCAATATTTCCTAAAAGAAATACTTGAAAAAGGAAGTTTAATTCCAACTGTCTATCACTTCAAAGCACCGTACCCCTCAGAGGAACTTAGTCCGGATATGAAATATAATAACCAGTATTGCGAAAATAAAATAAATGGACTTAAATGGAATAACGGTCTAGTTGAATATTTAGATGTAAAATGCATATTAAAACACTATTTAGAGTCAGCTGAAAAAATTTATGTTAAAGGAGAACAAAAAAAAACTATTCCTTCAAAAGTACATTGACAGTGATAAAATAGAAGATTTAAGCAGAAACTTGCCGTCATTACAAAAGATTGATAACTTTAAATCAAATTGTCCTATACACTTATTAAACAACAATTTCAGATGTGCTGTTAAAAATTGTTATAATGTATATATGTATCTTTTAAAAGAAAAAATGTTAGATTAAAACAGCACAGATTTCTATAAAATTGTAAAATATTTTTAAATAAAAAATTATTTCAAACATATAAATAAATTTGTTTTATTTTTTTTTTTTTTAACACAACATAAGAATACATCTTTTTTGTTCTACATTCTTACATATCAATAAAATCTTAAAATACTAATAATTTTTTCTTTCCTCTTCTTTAAATATTTCATCAGAACAAAAAAGAAAAGAAAAAAATTCATCTCAAAATATCAATTTGGTCAAGGTTGATTCAGATTTAAAAACCAGCTTTGCACTTTTTTCTTTTAATTTTAAAAATTCGCATAGGTACACTTAATTTGTTTAAATTTTTCTCTTTACATTTTATAAAAACGCATTTTTTCTTACTATATCCATTTACACCTATTACTTAAACCACATGTTAGATATTTTTGATTTTCTGTTTGTTTTCTTTTTATTCATATTTTTGTCAACATTCTTACATAACAATAAAATCTTATACGGTGATACTCGCAATTAATTAATGGTTTTTATTTCCTCTTCTTTAAATACTTCATAAAAAAAGAAAAAACAAGAAAAAAAGAAAAAAAAATGCATTTCAAAATTGCATTAATTTTGTTGATTCTTCATCTAAGATGTAAAAAACCAGTTTGCACTTTTTTTAAATTTTAAAGAAACGTATAGGTACATTTTTTTTCTCTTTACATTGTATGAAAAAGCATTTTTTTTTTTTTTCCTACTATTTTCCTGCATACCTATTACTTAAACCAAGTATACAATCTTTATAAACAACTGACGATCGCCGCCAGTCTGACTTACTTTTAAAATCACCTTGACATACTTCCTGTCTGGCCTTCCGGGTGACCTTGACCTACTGACCTGTCTGGCCCAAGTGCCTACCTATCTACTTAAGTAGCATCGAATCACGGATTAAAAAACAAGTGGAAAAAGTGTCAAATTTTGCAGCAAAAAATTGAATATTTGGCTCATATCAATGGGAAATTTCAACCATCCTATCATAAAACGTAATCAGTAAAAAATTTTCCAGAGATAAAAAACATCCATCAGTTGCAACCTTTCTTGGTTTAATTGGATATTTCCGGAAATTTGTTGAACATTTTGAAATTATCGCTAAATCTCTGTCTGATTTAACTGCAAAATACGTAAAGTTTGAAATTGGAACAAAAGAGCAATTCGCAATTTAAAAGAAATTATGTGTAACCAACCAGTTTTAGGTATTTTGAAATATGGGTCGACATCTGAACTTCACTTAGACGCGTGCAAAATTGGTTATGGTGCCGTATTGCTACAAATAAGTGCTGATGACAACAAACTACATCCAATTCAGTATTTTAGCCGAAAAACAACGAAAGCAGAGCAGAAATGTCCAAGCTATGAATTAGAAGCATTAGCAGTAGGGGAAGCAGTTAAGAAGTTTACAATTTACCTGATTTGCCAACCCTTCAAACTCGTAACATATTGTAAGGTATTTGAAATGACTTTAAAGAAAACAGATTCACAACAAACACGTGTGGCACGTTGGGCAATGATCTTGGAAGAATTCGTGTATAATGTTGAACATAGAAATGGAAGTAAAATGTGCCACGTTGATTTACTTAGTCGAAACCCCGTGACTATGATTGGTCTGGCTGAAAATGTAACAATTTTATCGAAATTAAAAGAAGCTCAGCAAGCAGATGCAGATCAAATCAAAGCTTTTCAAGTAACAAAAGAAACAGTAGTTAGCGATTATTTTGTGGAAAATGGATTACTTTGTAAATATTTTAGTGGGATCAATGTATTCGTTGTCCCTGAAAGACCCGCTCATGAAATGGGATACTTTGATAGTAAAAAAGTTGAACAAATTCTACAAAAAGAAATCTATATACCTCAAGTTAAGCAGAAAATTTGAAAAAGTATCCAGAATTGCGTCCGGTGTATTTTAACTGATACAAAAACAGGTTGTCAAGATGCTTTTTTATATTCTATACCAAAAGGTGAAGCACCATTCGACACTTCTCATGTTGACCACCTTGGTCCTCCCCCAGTAGCTGTTAAAAGTTTAAGCCTAATCGACAACTGGCTAGGTTTACCTAACCGTATAATTGCTGATCGCGATGGAGCCTTCACGTCGCAAATTTTTGAAAATTTTTGTTCAAGTTCAAATATTAAATTAATTCAGATAAGAACTGGCGTACCGAGAGACAATGGTCAAATCAAGAGAATGAACCGAATTATAGTGGCAACCTTATCTAAATCCATACAGAAAAGAAGAAAATCCAACACATTGTTATAAAAATGTTGCAAAAGTTCAAAAGTATATGAATTACACTCCAATTTTCCCTTTCAAACTTTAAACACGTACTTGTGGTTCTCTCGCATTTTAATTTTATTTAATTTCTTTTTTTTTTTTTATGTAATATTACTAACTAATTACTTAATATTTCCGTTATAAATTTTTTATTTTTTTTTCTTACTATTAACTGTTGATATTAACCTAAGTGGGATTCAATTCATTTATTAAATACAATTATAATACAAAGTAAATTTAAGTTAACCAAATTAACAAATAAAAAATAAATAAAATAAATTTTTAAAAAAACAGCTCTTTTGAACTAAAAAGTAGAAAATAAATTTTTAATAGCAAATTTTTCTGTAATTTTCTAAACTATTTTGTTACAATCGAGATTTCTTTGAAAAAGTTTATTTCAATATGCCAAATATATATATAAATATAAGTACATATAAGTTTTAAAGTCTGTGAAATTAATATAAAAGCTGGAGGCAAAATTTAAAAATATAAGTTTATAGTTATGCGTTTGTTGCCTCCAGCTTTTATTCTAATTTTACAGACTTTAAAACTTATATATACTTATATTTATATATATATTTGGCATATTGAAATAAACTTTTTCAAAGAAATCTCGATTGTAACAAAATAGTTTAGAAAATTACAGAAAAATTTGCTATTAAAAATGTATTTTCTACTTTTTAGTTCAAAAAAGCTGTTTTTTTTTAAATTTTTTTTATTTATTTTATTTTATTCTTTTTAGTAACGACTAATATAAGTATTAAATTGATATTTTTTTTTTTTCCTTGTTTAATTTTGAATTTTTACAGTTGCCCTTACAGTCTATAATTATATTATTACCTGTTATAATATAATAATACCTATATTGAATTTTTTTATTATTAATTTATTGTGGCAAAATTTTTAAAAAATTAAGAAAACGTTGCATAGCTAAATTCAAAATTTAAATAAAATTGTTATTGCAATTTTATAATGTTCTTTATTTCCACTTAAAAATGCGACCTTTTAAAAACTTTGATTCATACACTGCCTTGTTTTTTCTTTCTTTTCATAACATAACATTTTAATTTTTTTTTTTTTATCTGTTATGTACGGAAATATCAAACGTATGTTTCTTTCTTTTAAAGTCATAACATTTTAATAGTTCTTTTTTTCTGTCTGTTATATGGGTAAATATCAGATGTACACATATACATAAGAAATAGACTTTAAAAATATTTAAAAACAATCAAAGTAACATTTTTTGTTCTCTTTTTTTTCTATTCGTTTTTATTTTTCTTCCAGTATTACATTTTCCTTTTTTTTTGTTTTCTGTTATTTAGGTACGCTAAGTATTACTTTTGTTTTTTTTTAAATGTTTAATTGATACATGCATTCTATTTAAAAAATATAAATTATAACCTATAGAACATTCTGAATTGTTTTTTGTTCGTTTATATTTACCGTCCATTCAAATGCATACATAAAATTTTTTTTTGTTCGTTTATGTGTACCGTCCATTCATATAAATATAACTGTTGCTTACATATTAAAAAATAATAAATCTATAACTACATACATAAATAGCCATATATTCATTCATATACGTACGTATGTATCTATATTATGAGCTGAACTTCTCAGTGTTGCATTATACCATAATGCGGCAAAATTTTTAAAAAATTAAGAAAACGTTGCATAGTTAAATTCAAAATTTAAATAAAAATATTGCAATTTTATAATGTTCTTTATTTCCACTTAAAATGCGACCCTTTAAAAACTTTGATTTATACACTGCCTTGTTTTTTCTTTCTTTTCATAACATAACATTTTAATAGTTCTTTTTTTCTTTCTGTTATGTGAGTAAATATCAGATGTACACATATACATAAGAAATAGCCTTTAAAAATATTTAAAAACAATCAAAGTAACATTTTTTGTTCTCTTTTTTTTCTATTCGTTTTTATTTTTCTTCCAGTATTACATTTATTTTTTTTTCTGTTATTTAGGTACGCTAAGAACTTATTTTTTTTTTTTAATATTAAATATATGCATACAGTGTATTTAAAAAATAGAAATTATTAGCTATAGAACATTCTGAATTTTTTTTTTGTTCGTTTATGTTAACCGTCCATTCATATGCATACATAAAATTTTTTTTTGTTCGTTTATGTTTACCGCCCATTCATATAAATATAACTGTTGCCTACATATTAAAAAATAATAAATCGATGAATCAACTAAATAATAATAGTTGGGAATTTGGGAATTTGGTGTGACTGTGTTAGCAGATTTTTAATAGTACAGCACACATAAAAATATGCATACCATTTTTGTACATGTTTGTACCTACATATGTAGTAAAAAAATTTGGTTTTAAAATTATGTAATTGAGAATATATTAAATTGCTTACTTCTAAATGCTAATGTTTTTGAATTAAAAAAAAATTATTTTGCTTTTTCTAGACGATGTAGATATATATGTATGTATGTACATAACATATATTTTATGATTAATTCATAATTATTGTTATTGAAAAGAAAATTATTGATGTTATTTACTATTTTTAAAAAAGACTGGATTTCTTATTTTTAATATATTCTTTTTGTTGTTTAATGTTTTTACATAATTGGAAATATATTCTTAGTTTTTATACTTCAGACAAAGGCATTAGTGGTGCAGATCATCATTCCCTAATAGATCTTAATTTAAAGGCACCTCCCAATTTAGATATCAATGTTAGGGCCATAATATGCGATTTTAATATGTTAAGAGTTTCGAAAGAAAAGCCCTATTTTAATTATAATTAAGAAAGGAAAAACACATATCTATATAAATATTATAAATAAACACATTGCTTTTATAAATAAAAATGTATACTAAAAATCAATTGATTTGATGAAAAAAAAACTTAAATTTAACACTTGCTTACTAAATTTTAAGTAAATGCATATTAAATTTTACACTATGTTCTCAAGTGCGGCACATTAATTTGTTTACACATTCATACTTTGAAATTCATCGCTTTCAAACCAAAAATATTTTCGAAGCACATATTATTACATATTTTGAATTATGTACCTATGTATATGTACGCATACTGCAATGGGCTACATAAAAAACAATAGCCTTTTATAGAAAAAAAAAACATTTATGTATTACGTATACGTATTGGTATTGGTGAGTTTAATAAATTTAGATAAAATGCTTTATTTTGGTTCTGTAATAATTCTGTTAAAAATTCTGTTATATCTTTGTATGAAAATTTAATTTTGAAATTAAGCTAATTTCTCTAATGTTTTTCGATATTATTATTTTAAAATCATGTATTGTCATCGGGATCTGATCTAATGAAGAAAATTTCAAGTCTCTAGCTCAACGGGAAGTGTATTTAAAATGGCTTCTAAGATTCCATCCTTTACCCAACCAAGTTAATAAAAAGCTGTTAAAAAAATAAAAGGTATAATTTGATTTTTTAAATACTTTTTAATTTTTATTGCATTTTGATCTTGAACTTGAATTTCATTTGAATTGCAATTATATGAACTTGAATCATTTTTAATTATTAATTTAATTTGTGTTGACTGTGCACTTTTTCTTTTCAAACTTATTTTACTTTAAGAATTAAAAATAAAATGAAAACTTATTGTGTAAAATGGAATTTAAATGCAATTTAGAAAACTATTATATTAATGATAATAAATCTAAATTTTTTATTTGTAAAGCGTTCTTTAAAAGGAAGCTTCATGGAGTGTGTATGGGTTTAAGTAGGGATTGGTATTATCCAACGCTAGACTCATATTTTATTTGTGGCGATTGCCAAAATTACCAAGGTTTGTTGAGAAGTATGTTTGATAACATACATAATTTATTCACAAATCCTGATAATGCGAAATCTGGTTTGGTTACTAAAACTAACCAGACTATAGACTCTAATCCAAACGCATTTCATGATATGGCATTTCATGATATGAAAACGCATTTCATGATATGAAATCGTTTGATACATTTTGTAACAAGTTTTCTAGTCACAAAATCGAGCACGATATTATAAATGCGATTGATTCGGTTAAAAATTAAGTGTTAACAGCTCTTCCGAATCAATGTAATCGACTGGCCCGTAACATTAAAGATTCTATAGAAGCTGGTCATTCTCATACGTCATATGATGCGTCAGTAATTGAAAATATTCTAGTTGAGCAGTATAATTTGTTGATGGCTAAAATGGAATCACTTCATAGTGATTTTCTCACTTCATTTTCTTCTGTAAAACATGCTGAACTCAGTAAATCATTAAATATCGAAGAATCAATTATTCCAGTTCACAAGTGCATTAGTGTTGATTTTGGAACCCAAATTGATCCTATTTATATTCATAAACTTGACATTCAGTGGTCTGAAGAGGATTGGATTCAAAGAATTATGCAATTAAATAAAAATAATTATTCATCTTAAATATCAAACAATGATATGATTAAAACATTCACATCATTATTTCTTAAAGGAGTTTCCTGTACTTTTTATGAACATAGGATGCGCCAATTTACAAATTTGTGCAACTGTTAATATCAGCAAAAGAAAATATTAAATTCTCTAATAAAGTAAATAACACTTCTCAAGACATGAGTATAAATTTTACTAACCCTAATAACATTCGTAATAAAAATTCTACTATTAATAAAAAGGATCTTATAAATTTAAAACAGTCTATTACTAACCCTATTCCTTCAGTTACACCTGAAACCAATATTGAAAGTTTACTTGATTTACATTTCCCCGCTGAAACAATTGCATCTATTACAATTACTAATAATTTCCGTTTAAAAAATTCTAGTAACTCTATTAATAATCCCAAATCCTTTACTAATAAACATCATACTGACTCATTCTTAAATCATAAGCTCTCCAAATTTACAAAATCTATTTCAAATAAATATTATAATTTTATTTATGGAGAAACAATTTATTCACAATTTCATTAAATTCTTCACCACATTCTTCCGGAATTCATTCTTCTGCTGTACAACCTAAATCGAATTTTAATTCCTACCCAGCCAGTGCATATAACGATCCTATTAATTCAAATAAAACTGTTATTTCAGAAGTAGCTAACCCCAGTATTTCTACTCTAAATCTTCGATCCTCTTTTATCACCTGTAGTTAAGTTAACTCAAAAATCTCTTCAAAATAATAATGATAGTAGATATGTTTTAGCTAGATAAAGGGATACTAAGATTTTTGAAAATGTAAGAGTGTATTTAGCTTACTTACATGATAAATCTAATGACGTATGTATAGGCGATAAAACGAACACATCATTAAAAGTTGCAATCCAACAAGAGGGTCTTCCGACGGATGTAAATGAACTCCGTAATATTTTTGTAAGATACCAAATATTTGATATTTCTCCACAGAGTGCTCTAATTGATCTCGAGTGTTATGCTTCCACATTTCCTCTAATAGAAACGATTATCTTCAAAGGACAAGAGATAACTATTTTAAGTACTTTCGTCCCCATACAAATGAGAAGAAATCTAGTTAATATTAACTCATCTCAATCTATCTTTCTTACTCCCACTTCTTCTAAATTTTCCATTTATTATCAAAATGTTAGACGACTTCGTACTAGAATTAAAATGGTTTTTTCCAATTGTTCCCTTCTAGATTTTGTTATTTTTATTTTATCTGAAACTTGGCTTAATTCCTCTATTACTAATTTAGAAATTTTTCCGGTATTATATACTGTTTACAGAAAAGACAGATATGGATCAATCTTGTCTGAAAATCTCAGAAAAAGTAGCGGTGTTCTGATAACTGTTAACAATACATTTAATTCATGTGAAATTATAATTCCCTTGAGTGATGCTCACGATATAATAGAAATAATTGCTATAAAAATTCAATTGCAATCAGCTAACCTTTCCATTATCAGTTGGTATATTCCTCCTTCTTCTAATATCGATCTTTTTACTAAGTATATTGATATTATTGAGACAATAATTGGTGATCTTAAAAATAACGATGATAAAATTATTTGTGGAGATTTCAACCTTTCAAATATTAACTGGGTAGAGCCTGATGAAGAAGTCTATCTTATTCCTTTAGAATTAGTGTATTTTAATTGATTCATTTACATCGTTTAATTTATAACAGATATCATCAATTTGCAATCATCAAGGTAATCAATTAGATCTTATATTCATAACTAACTGGAATAATATTTGTTTTTTAATTGTCCTTTGGAATTTGTAAAAATTGATGTTTATCATTCTCCTATTTGTTTTTCTTTTAGCTCTTTTTTTCTCCCAAATATTGAATCAGCACTTTCTTATCGTTTCAATTTTCTCAAAGCTAACTACGATGGTATAAATTATATATTAAGTACCTATGATTTTGTGTTTTTAAATTCTGTTGATATAAATATATTAGTAAATAGTTTGTATTCAACCATATACTCTATTATTTCACAATTTGTACCGTTAATTATTGACAGAAGTAATAATTTTAGTCCGCCTTGGTTCACTAAAAATTTTAAAAAAATAAAAAATAAAGCATAAAAAATAAGGCATAAATTTATTAAGAGTAAAGTTTGTTTTGTCTATAACGCTTTTATCGTGTTATTTAATGAATTTAATAATTTAAACTATTGTGCGATAACCTTTATTCAAATTATGTGCAGAGTATGTCTTTAAATATCAAATCTAATCCTAAACTGTTTTGGAATTTTGTAAACTCTAGAAGAAAATGCGATCAATATCCCACTTTTATGAATTATAATAATAATAGTAACTGTAATTCCACAATTATTTCCGAATGGTTTCGTGATTTTTTTTCAGCAAGCTATTTCCCATCGGTTTTCAATCCTGACACAGTCAATTTTTTCTATTTAAATAATTTTCCTAAAACAACGCTTAGAAATATTACTATTGATCCTAATTTGATACTTGTTATTTGAATAAATTGGATGATAATTCTAGTCCCGGAATTGATGGTATTCCCAATTTATTTTTAAAAAATTGTTCTATGTTTTTAGCAGACCTACTGTTAAAGTTATTTAATCTTTCTTTATCTTTAGGAAACTTTCCATCACTTTGGAAAATGGTTCTTATTAAGCTTTTCTGTAAAAAAACCTCAAAAATGACATTATTAATTATCGCCCGATCGCAAAATAATCTTCTATTAATAAAGTTTTTGAATTAATAGTATTCGATTCTATATATGATCATTGAACTAGCCTTTTATCACCCAATCAACATGGCTTTTTAAAAAGTAAATCTAGAGTCACCAATCTTGTGGAATCCACAATTAGATTTTTGAAACATATGGAGGATGGTTTTCAAACGGATGTAATTTACAACGACTTTAGTGAAGCATTCGATTTACTTTCTTATAATATTATTATTTTGAAATTGCAGAATCTGGGGTTTCCACTATATTTTATTAATTGAATCTATTCTTAACTTTGTGATCCTAGCTACCGCGTTTTTTTTAGATCTTCAATTTCTTCTCAATTCAAAGCTTCTACATATTTTGTTTATTATTGCACTTCCGTAATTCAACATTGCGATATTAGAACTTATGCTGATGATATGAAGATTTTCAAGAAAATTACTTCCTTAGACGATTCGAATGCATTAAAACCTTAATTATTTTTATAATTGGTGTAATATCAACAACCTTCAACTAAATATTATTAAATGTGCTCATATTACTTTTCCTCGCCGTTCCAATCTAATTTCATATAACTATTCCTTTAACCTTCATACTATCCCTAAAGTTAATTTTATGGGGTGTATAACTGGGTGTATGACTGGGGTGTATTTTTTGATGTTCACTATATAAAAGACTTGAGTGTAAACTTTCTTTTGATGCTCACTATACATATATTTTAAACAAATCCAACTCTACGCTCGGTTTTATTAAACGAAGGGCTAGAGAGTTTGACGATACTTATGTTTTTAAATCTCTTTACACTTGCTTAGTTCGTCCTAATTTAGAATATGCCAGCCAGGTGCGAAGTCCATTTTATAAAACTCATATGTTCAGAATGGAATCTGTTCAAAGCAAATTTCTTAGATATGCCCTTCATATACGTCATCTCTATTGGAAAGATCCTTATAATCTACCTCCGTATGAACATAGACTAAACCTAAACATATGTGTACGCTTGAAAAATGTCGTAACATCGCAGACATATTTGTAAAAGGAAATATTTTATCTACACAATTATTAGTCAACATTAGCTTTTGTTCAAATACTAGGATAATAATACTTCTTTAATTTGAAGTTAACCGCACTAATTATGGTAAGTTTAAACCACTTAATAGAATGATGTCTCTATGCAATATACACAAATCCCAAACTAACTTTCAACTAACCAAAGAATCTTTAAAAAGAGATTTATTTTCATGTCATTGAAATTGCATTATCGAGATATTTTTTTTATATCACTCGATGGTTATTTTTGATTCGTTTTTCTTTTTGATTTGTTAATAATAACTATGATTTTAATGTCATATGTATTATTCAATTAATAATTTTTGCTTTTTGTAATAAATTTATATCTTTAACTTGTTCTTTTTTTTCCTTATAAAATTTTATTTTTAATTAAATTTATTATCTAGTACGTACCAGTATTAATTATTACATTAAATATCATAAAATATTTTGTTAATTTTTATTTTATATAACTATTATTTAAATTTAATATTCTTTTTAATTGAATTATATTGTAGCTTGCTTATGTTAAGCTTGAATTAAATAAATAAATAAATAAATATGAACGTTCGATAGACACATCACCATTTAAGATTCTTACAGGAGTGGATAGGAAATCAGGATATGATATATTATTAAAAGAAATTATCAATTACGAACAGCAACAAATTTTTATTGAATCACGAGAAGATCTTCCACAAAAAGTTAAACATCAAAATATTAAATGTTCAAAAAGAAAATCCAACACATTTTAACAAGAACCGAAAGACAGTAGTACAACACAGAGTTAATGATGTAGTAGCAGTAGAACGAACACAATTTGCCACAGGATCAAAACTAAAGTCAAAATTTATTGGTCTTTATGTTATCACTATATCATACTAATTAAATAATCTTCATGAAGATTCGGACTCAAACGTTTAAACTCAAACTCAAATGACTTAATTGAATTAACAGAATCAGTCGGGCCGACCAATCTTTAGGACGGCCGAGTGTGGGAGCTGCAAATGTCATATATGTTTTACTCACTCATACTTAAAAAAAAGAGAACTCAAATTACTTATCAAAAAAAAAAAGTAAGAGTCAGAGTTACGTAGTCATTCAACACAGAAACATAAGTGGATTAGAGTTTATTTTTTTTAATTTTTAAACTTGGAAATTAATATACATATTTATTTTATATAAAATATATAGTTTATAATGAATAAATTTATCATATTCAATTTCAAAATAAAAAAAAAGTGTTTTATTTATTTAAACCAAAAAAAATAAATAAATGAAACCACATAATATATACCTTCAAAAATCATGAAGTATTTTCAAATTAATTATTCTAATTTAAGTCCATTTCCGTCCACAAATACAATATTTATAACCATGTAAAATATTATCAGCCCAAAATATTTTGATTCTTTTATTTGTTAAACTTATCGTGTTATAACACTTTTAATCATAAAATGAATCTTTTATACAATTTTGAACATATAAGATTATTAGAAAAAAATATTCTCTGTGTAATAGCATAGAATTGCGATCGAAGCTAAACTAACCATAATATATTCATAAACTTATCTATTACCTGACAGATTTCTATCTACGCCCTAACAACAGAAGATTTAGTTATTTTAATAAATTTAATATTTATTTATTTATTCTTGTTATTTTAATATTTTATATCTATATTATCTGCTTCACTAGTTTTGTTTAGTTTTAACCAGAACAAATCTTATGTTTAACCAATTTTATTTGAAAAATAAAAAACTTTTCAGAAATAAATACAAAAAGGAAATAAAGTATCATTTTAAGTTTCTGAGGAACTATGCTGAATCAGCATTAGTTCAATTTAATTCACTCAAAGAAGATCAAGATGATAAAAGGACAAATGTATTTACTCTGAATTTAATCAAATTTCCTAGGTGATGTCTATTGCGATTAGCTACAATTGTAAAAAAATTTAAAGAAGAAAATTATAAATATCGAAAACCATTAAAAATTAAATAAAAAAAAAACTTTGTAGTATCTGTATATATATTTTGTTTTTTTCTTTTTATATTAACAAAAGGAATCCTCTGACGTCATTTTTGATTTCTTTTTATTATACCCGTATGAACTATATAACATCGTATAATAAGTTTGTCATTACGTTTGTGACACCTTAAAGGAGTCGAGCTAGATATAGTGCCAAAGGTGTGAATCGGCTCAGAATCGAATTCTGAGTCGATTAAGCCATGTACGTTTGTCCGTCCGTCCGTCCGCACGATAACTCAGAAAATAAAAAAGCTAGGAGGCTGACATTTTTTTTACGTCACTTTTGCAAAATAGTTAGTTTCACTATTTAAATCCAGCATTTTCGGCAGCCGGGTTCAAGTAGCTGTCATACAACTTCTCTTTTTAAATGAAAATAACTCAGTGTCTATTGAAGCTAGCTATCTGAAATTTAGTCAAAAGATGATCAAGTGTTATAGAAACAGGATATAATACGTTCATACGAGTATCGCAGTGTTCACACTATTGCACTCTTGCTCGTTTTTTAGCAACACTAACATCAAAAACCCCTTACATCAACACTAACTGATATTAGTGTTGAATTAGATTCTAATTCGATACGTTGTGGGGTTAACATATCGTTTTTAAATTCTTTAATTTATTAAAAAATAAAAAAGAAAGAAATTTCAATTTTTATAACAAAAATAAAAAAAGAAAAAGAAAGGGGAAAAAGAAAATACCAATATGCAGTGTGTAAAATGTAACAACAAAATTGAAAGGCAGCAAAAATTTGTGCAATGCAAATCTTGCAAGCAAAACTTTCACAAAGTGTGTGTTAAACTGGATTCTTCGTCCAAATCATCTTTTCCCTGCAGTAAGTGTACCTTAGGAAGATCCTCATTGAGTGTACTTAGCCAGCTGTTGTCTAAATTTGCCAAAAAAAATACGGCCCAAAAAAACAACAGCGTGAGTACAAGTTCAGCGAGTAGTGCAACACCTCCTGAAAATGTGAGTATGGATACTTTATATAACATCATGAGACAAAATCATGAAATGATGAAAAACATAGAGTCAATTCACGAATCATATGTGGAAAAACTCCTTTCTCTTGAAAAAGAAAATATGGCTCTACAAAAGAAGGTGACATTTTTGGAGAACAAACAGGATTCGATGGAACAGGAAACTCTGAACAATTCAATTGATGTGCTAAATGTTCCTGATGTTGAAGGATCAAATAAAGTAGGATTTGCAGTAAAAATACTGAATTCCAGTTTAAAAACCAACATCATTGAAGACATCGAGAGTCCCGCTTTGTGGAAGATCAACAAAAGCGAAGCTGGAAATCCTAAGCAAAACGTGATGAGAGTAAAGTTTCGATCCAAATATTCAAAAAATTTGGTAACGGATAAAAAAAGAGAAAACAACAAAAAAATTTAATATGATGGTAAGAAACTTTTCATTAATCATAGTTTAACTTATAAGAATAGAAAATTGTATAAGGCAGCTTTAGAAATTAACAAATTAAAAAATTATAAATTTATTTGGATAAGTAAAGTGGTAAGATATTTTTTAGAAAAGATAAAGAAGGAGATCATATTTTAATTAAAAATATAGAATCTTTAAATAGTTTGTAAATCTTTGCTTTATTTTTAAGTATCAAAACTAAATATAAAAATAAAAAATGATCTCATCTTCTCTTATAAATTCTCAAACAACTTTTTACATCAAAATATTCGCAGTTAATCCTGTATTAGGAAAAGGCTTCACAATTCAAACAGATTTGCCTGAAACAGTTGGATATAAAAACACTGTAAACCCAGCGAAATTGAAAGATATTAATTCCTTATTGGCAAAGCACTTTGGAGAATCATAGCGAAATAATGAACAACTCAAATTTTATAAAAACATATTTGATAATACAAACACTGACAACACTCCTACTGAAGAAGAGTCATATTGCGATACTTACTTTGAAGATTTAGATTTAAGGGTTCAGTTATTAATAAAAGTACGTTACAATTACTGATATTATTTATTTTGTTTTTTGCTTTTTTAAATAAATTACGTTTTTTTTGTTTTTTTTTTATCTTATGTAATTAACTGAAAGCAATATTTTTTTTAAGAAAAACTTCATAAATGAATAAATCGAATGAAAATATTTATTTTTTATATAAAAAACACGATATGGAATTTTTTATTTTCACCAATTTTTTTGAATAATTGCAACAAAAAACATCAATTGTGCAAACAGTTGATGCAAGCCCTGACATTTTTTTTTTTTTTTTACTTGAACAATAGCTAATTTCTAAAGTTTTTTAAATATTTCTTAAGTCTATGTTTAAATTCATGTAAGTTTTGGCTGCGTTTTAGTTGGATAGGTAGAGCGTTAAACATCTTTATTGCACTACCTTTTAATCCTTGTAGCTTCTTAGTTGTAGTTGCTTTAGGTACTACAAGATGTCCTCTATATCTAGTGTTGTAGTTGTGCACGTTATCTCTTGTTATAATTGTTAATGAAGATTTCATTTTCTTGTTTATTATTTTGTACACATATTTACATTTTTCGAAGTATATTAACTGGTTTATGTCAAGTTCATTTGTGGTTATATACAATTCCTTTGTACTCAATCTAGGGTTCAATTTGTATAATGTTTTTAACGATTTTTTCATAATCATACCCATTTGATTGACATGGAATTTTGTACTGTTACTCCAACTGCATATATTGTAACGAATTTTTGACAAGATGCATCCGTTGTAAATTAATTTGGCGGCTTTGATTGGAACACCACCTGCTCTTTTGATTGCCATTATGATCGGTATTATGCTTTTCTTTAATTGTTTAATATGTTTATCCCATTTAAGATTTTCATCTATAGTCATTCCGAGATATTTCATATGTTGAACTCGTTCTACCGTGACACCTCTTGCTTTTATTGTAATTTCATGATATTTTTTCCTAAGTGTTTTGAATACAATATAATATGTCTTTTTGGGATTCATACAGAGACCATTACCGTCCAGCCAATTACCGTATATTTCCATATCTTTATTTAGGTTATTTTCTAGTTGGATTAAAGTTTTAGCCTTACGTATAAAATTTGTGTCATCTGCATAAATTGTATACTTTGATTCAAAGTTACACTTTGAGAGATTCGTTACATATAATAAATAAAGAAGTGGGCCCAATATCGATCCTTGTGGGACTCCAGTATTAATCACCAGTTCATAGCTTACAGTATTTTCAATTCGCACACAATGAGTTCTATTTGACAAATAACTCCTAAATAACCTATTTGCTATACCTCTAATTCCCAAGTCTTCAAGAAAATCTAGTAGTTTGCCATGATTGACAACATCAAATGCTTTACTTAGATCAATAAACATTGCCGCAACATAGTACCCTTCATCTAATGCGTCATGAATTTGGTCTATTGTAACCGACACAGCAGAATCTGTACCACTTCCTTCTATAAATCCATATTGATTCGAATCGAAGCCAATAGTTTGCTTAATAAATGATCTTATTCTTGTATCGATAACTCTTTCATATATTTTACTGATTGAATTTAATAACGATATGGGCCTATAATTTCCACAATCTGTTTTTTGTCCACCTTTGTGAATTGGCACAATGACGGCTTGTTTTAAGCACTCTGGGTAAATTCCATCTGCAAGGCATGAATTTATCATTTTACATAAAATATTCTTGATAATATGTATCAGCTCTTGTAGATCTTTTACAGTAATTTTATCAGCCCCTGGAGCTGAATTTCTATGAAGATTCATAACAATTGTAACAATTTCATGTTCTGTCACGGTCGTTAAATATACTGATCTTAGATTTATGGAATTGCGCATAGTATTTAGCACTCTGCTAGTTCTATTCTTTTTTATGATGTTTTCTCCTATTTCATTAAAATATTTGTTTAGTGTATTAGCAGTTTCAATATCGCTTGTGGTAATTTCTCCATTTTCTTTAATCAGATTACCAATATAGTCGTTCTTTTCATCCTCTTTATTTTTTATTGTGTAATTTACAACTTTCCATAGTTTTCTATTATCATTTCCTGCTTTTTCAATGCAATTGTTAATGTGGCTATTCTTGGCTTCCAGAATGACATTTTTCATCTTTTTCTTATATTTTAAGTATTTTTCTTTTTTAACCATGTTACTTGGATCTTTTTTGTGCGCTTTATATAACGAACGTCTAATTTTTAATTTGTCAAGAATAACTGGTGTAATCCAATTATTATTTCTTGATCTTATTTCATATGTTACTGTACTGCATTGTTTTGCTTCTTGTATGATTCCAACAAGTTCATCAACTTCAGTAATTTGTTTCTCAGTTAATTTATTAGCAACTCTATTACAGAATTTATGATAGTCTGTTCTGCTATGTGAATGCTTTAAATAAGGTTTTAATGAAGTTTTTATCATTTGAATACACACTAGGGCACTCTTATGATCAGATATTTCATTATCTTCAATTTTATATGAAATTTTATGTTGATCCTCCATATTTGATATAATATGATCAATTAGCGTATTAGTTGTAGCTGTTTGTCTTGTACTATATGTTTTATTTATGATTTTATAGCCGGAAATGTTTAACATGTCTACATATTTAATAACAGTGGTTGTTTTTTCAAATAAATTTAGATTTACATCAGCAAAAAAGATACAGTGTGAGAATCGATCTACCTTTTTTGTAAATATTCAATAAATAAAGTGCTATTTTCATTACGAGCTTTATAGAAAGTACCTATTTTTAGTTTAGGTTGCATATTTAACATTTCAATAACAGTGAAGTTATAGCTTTCATCTTTTTCAACTTCATTATATTTAAACTTATTATTGACAAAGATTGCAGTTCCACCTCCTCTTCTTTCATTTCTACAGTTAAATATTGCATTAAAGTTTTGTATGTTGTATGTATTAACCTGATTTTCAAAAATCCACACTTCTGTAAGAACGACGATATGATTATCTTTATAACTATGAATTAATGCTTCAAGTTCCAGTAATTTTTTATGTCTTATGCTACAAATGTTTAAGTATAAAATATTTAAGTTTCCTATATTTATTTTGTTTGATTCTGTATTCATAAAACTTGTATTATTAATCATTATGGATTACTTATCATATAATTTCTCCAAGATTCTCTGATTTTTTGCAGATGTTCCCTGTACTTATTATCAATGTGCCGCCTGTATGAAGTTAAATCTTTAGCAACCTCTTCATTAGAAATACCTATACTTTCATGATACTGTTTATATAATTTACTTAATTCTTGATAGTCAGTCGGTAGACCTTCCTGGTTGATAAGTACTTTGATGTTTGTTTGAGTTATCCCATTATAACAAATATCATTCTGGTCATAAAAATAAGACAAGTATAATCTCACGTTATTATATATTCTGTGTTCACGAAAACGTGAAAGAGCGTATATACTATCTCCTTTCTCAATCCCATTTTTGGTCATTCTAACTATTGGAGGAATCATTGGATCAATGAAAATGCTTTTTTTGTTTTCTTGAGATGGAATTTTCTTTGTTTCTTCTATGTTTTTACTTAGTGGATTTAATGTTTCTCCTTTAATCCAGTTGCCTTGGTTAGTATCTCTCTTTATTTCAGCGTTTTTATTGCTAACTTTATTCTCAATAGTAATACTTTTTATATTTTTAGTAGACGAATTTTCATGTTTGCTATTAATTTTCGTACTACTATCGGTAATATTATTCGTATTGTTGTTATAACTTGAGCTAATATTTGCGCCATATTTAAAGTTATCACAAGAAGAACTTTTGCTTTTTTGTTTATTAATTTTTGAATTTCTTCTTGTCCAAAATTTAGGAATGTAACTAAATATTTTTATTGCTTTTTCTTTACTTTTGACTTTTATTGCTTTTTCTTTACTTCTAATTTCACTGTTACGAGTAACATGATCTATTGAATTTTTTACAGGTTTATCCATAACAGATTCTTTTTCTTTTTTGTTATTTATATTAATAATGGAATTTTCATTTTGTACATATTTGGTACTAATGAATTTAACTACCTTAACAACTTTCTGTGGTTGCTAGTAATCAATCGTTTTTTTTCTTTGACATAATTTCTGTTGATAAGCTGGACAAAGCTTACTGAATGTTTTATGATTAACATCCACATTTAATCTCAATTTTTCATTGTATTTTACACAATTTATGCATTTAATAATCTCTTCATTTTTGCAGTCGCTGGTCTTATGGTGTTGGTGACATTTTAGGCATGTTTCCCTATTCGTGCAATCTGCCGATTTATGGTTAAATCCCTTACATTTATAGCACCTCATAACATTTACAGCATCGAATACTTTGCATCTTTCCCATCCAATACACACTTTTTCATTTTGTAATATCTTAGGAAAGCTCTCCTTATCGACTTGAATCACTGCGTTGTACATTTCCTTGTTAAATTTGTTCACAGTGTGTACCTTTATAACCTTAAGGTCCGACATTTCCATAAAAGGATTTTGTTTTTTCAATTTTTGAACGATTTCCTCGTCACTGAATTTATAATTCATATTAACAATCTCAAATTTTGGTTTTATATCCGTTGGTATTTTAGTTACATAGTTATCATTCTTTTTTTTTCCAACTCCAATTTTATTTTATCACGTTCTTCTACAGTATCAGTTTCAAATAAAATTGTTCCATTTGTTCTATTTTCAATATTTTTTATTTTAAGATCTTTTGGATCAACCTTTGTATTTAAATCGCTTTTCGTTTTTTCACTTTTTTGTTTGTTTTTTGGCTTAACAATCAACGGTAATTCTTTTTTCATTTTCATTCCAATATTTTTCGTATTTTTTACCATATCAGCAAATGATACAGTTTGACCCACATTTATATTATTATCGTTAATCACATTATTCATTTTTTTGCAGACCTCATCATTTTTTTTATTACATTAATAAACGATTCATTCACCTTATCACTTTGTATTCTGAAGACTTCTGTAATTTTTTCCATCTTGCGTAGCTCCATTTGTTGTTCACTCTTAATTTCTTTCAATCTTTTCGTAAAACCCGATTCTATGGCTCTCAGTAAATTTATGACTTCACTTTCATTTCTTTTAATAGCAGCTTCAAATTCATTTTTATACTCCTTTAGATGTTCATTATTTTTTGTTACCGCGGCATCCATATTTTGTAGAACCAAATCCACATTTTGTATGTATAAGATGCAATCGTCACAGATGAATCTTACATTGTTGTTTGCATACACATTATTAATCGTCGATTGATCCAATCCTGAACATTTCCAAGCTTCATGATAAACTTTTTTACACACTCCCGAACATTGAATTCCTGTTTCACCTTTTATTTTAGCTTTGCATTTATTGCAAGACACCATTCTAAAAAGTTTATTTTATTTTATTGTTTTTTTTTTTTTTTCTTCTTTTTGTTTTATATGTTTTGTAACATACAAAATATTTAGCACTTAGAATTTTTTTTTTTTTTTATTTAATTGTTTTTATGTTGTATACATAATATGATACATTACAAAAGTTATTTTTATTATTTTTCTGATTTATTTTAAACTTGTGTTGTGTTGGTTTAAAGTAATTTTCACCGATAATTAAAAACACGTCTGTACTGATTAACAGTTTTAACCAAAAAAAAAAAAAAAAACAAAAAGATTGCAACAAAATACAAAGATTGATAGAAATCTTAAGATTGCAACAAAATACAACACTTACATAATTTAAATTTGTTTTTTTCTTTAACAATTATAATTATTTCTAATTTTATTTTTTTAAACAGTTCAAAATGTTAATAAAATCAAAGTAACTATACAATATTTCAGCTAAAAATATTGAGAAACATTTTTTCTGATTTTCTTAAAATCAACATTAATGCAAATGTTTGGGTTTTGATTCTACTATACTCAAATAACAAATAAACAAAAACTGCAAAAAGAAATTTAGTGTAATTATTTGAAATTAGTACCTAACCTTTACACATATATATGTACATGGTGAAGGAAAAAATTATAAAAGTGAAATTTTGTATACAAAAACATGGCTGCTTATGCTTTAATTAAATATTTATTATGATTCTTTATCAAGTCTTTTTTTTTAATAATTTATTTATTTTTACATTATCGTTTTTTTTTTAAACACAAATTTAAACATTATTTAAACATTGCTACATATGTACAAACTTTTTAAAATTATTTATATTTAGAAACTTTACATATTGTGAATATTTGGATTTTGACATTTTTTACTATTATAAACTATTTTAAATAAGAAATTAATAAACCATACACATAAACAATTCAATATTAATAAATTAAATGTTAAATTCAAAAATAATTAAAATATTAATATAAATTAACTATTTAACTTTTAATAAGCAAGCACACTAAACTTATTGTTTTTGTTTTCTTGTAAACAAAATCTAAACGTCAAAAATATAAAAGAACTTCCATACATATAAAGAATTACTCCATGTTCAAACGGGCATTACATAGAAATTAGGATTAGCAATTTCGTGACACAAAAGTTTGAATAGTAAAATAATTAAGACAAAAAATAATACCTAACTAAGAGAATGACGGAATGCAATAAATGTCGAATTAGAATAAAGGGAGAATCAGTAATAAGATGTTCAGATGTGTGCAATAAAATGTAATACAAATCTGTTGCTTGTGCTGCTATGGACGAATATAGTTATGGTGTATTAGGCACCTGCCCATTTCTAAGATTCATGTGTGATGACTGCATGGGGTATATCTCAAACGTGGACGATGCTTTGAAAAAAAAAAGGTGAATATAATAGAAGAAAAACGGAGATTATAAAGGTGTTGGATGAACATAATAAGAAAATCAATAATACATTGGTAAAAAGGATTGAGAATATTGTTGTAAATGATAGAAAAGCAATGTTTCGGAAAATGGAAAGTTTGGAACAACTCGTCAATAATTTAAAGGAAAATTGCGGAGTAAATTTAATAGAAAAATTACTGGAAGTAGTTGAAGGTTTAAGTGGTAGCACAATAATAGAAGACGTAAAGCAGAAGGTGGATAATCAGAGTGAACGTTTGGAAGACTTTATCAATAACATCAAAACTAGTTAAGGAGAAAATCTAAGTCTGGATAGGGAATTACAAACACTAAAATTACTAGAAGAAATTAAATGTTTAAATGGTAGCACGATTCTAGAGGAAGTAAAGCAAAAAGTAGATAACCAGAGTGAAGTAATAGTAAATCTTTCACAGGACATTAGATATAGAGAGCTAAGAAGTAATAAAGTCATTTGTAGGCATAGTAAAAATGGTTTGGAAGAAAAAACAAAACCAGAGTGCATCAAAAACTTCAATAGATTTGAAAAAGAATATTATAGGGTTTCAGGTCAATAATATAAAAGCCAAAAAAAATGGTACTTTACTTGTTGACTGTGGCGATGTGGTGTCAGTTATTAAATTTAAAGAAGTAGCTGAAAACCTTATTGGTGAGGATTATAAAGTGAATGTAGTAAAAGACAGATGACCTAGAATTGGTATATCTGAAGATATAGGTAAAGATGAAGTTGTTACCAAATTAAAAAAACAAAATGATGTGTTAAAAAATAGTGACTTAAAGCGTAAAGCATTTTTTAAAACTAAAAGAAAATTTAATCATTGCTCAGCAGTGTTTGAATTAAATGTTGAAGAATATAATAGTAATATGAACGAAAATAAATTGCACTTGGGATGGTTGCTTTAAATGCTTGGGTTTTCAACACAGATCTGTAGACTGTTCTTTCAAATCTAGAATTTGCTCCCATTGTGCGGAAGAATATGAAGGAGAGCGTGAATGTAAATCGAATGACTTGAAATGTGTGAATTGCATAAAAGTAAATAAAGATTTCAGACTTAACCTTAATGTATATCATAGTGCCTTTGATCAAGAGAATTGTGAAGTATATAAAAGAAAATTTAACGTAGGAAAAAGAAAATATTCTAGCAACTAAATAAATTTTCAAATAGCACTTGTCTTTATTGCAATATGTTGTAATATGTGCTATATCTTTATTGTAATATAGCAGGTTTGTCAAACAATATGGATGAGCTAAGATTATTAATTAACAAAGAAATGTATGATATTATTCTAGTAAGTGAAACACATATAACTGATAAAATAGAAGAAAGTGAATATTATATAAAGGGATATAATGTAGCTAACTGTCCATCACATAGCCCTCACACTGGAGGCGTAGCTGTTTATATAAAGAAAAATCTCTCATTTAAAATCTTGGATATGTTTATAAATCAATTTGTTTGGATTTTGACTATAAAAATATAGCTTTGCGGAGTTGAATGGTGCATGGTTGTTCTCTATCGATCACCATCTAGTTCCCATTCAACACATCAATTTCTAGATGTATTTACTAATTGGAGTAAACAGAACATCGAGCAACAACGAAATTGTGTTATTGTGGGAAATTTCAATATAAATTTATTATCAGATGGTTCTGATGAAATAATAAACAGAATTAGTAATGATGGATTGAAACAGATAATTGAGGAGCCCACAAGAATAAAATTATGAACATAACATTAACATATTAATTAATTAATTAACAAAACATGAACATAACAAGAACATAATTATTATTAATTATGTCCTTAAACCACGATGGTTTAAGGACATGCTAAGAAAAATTATAAGTGAAAAAATCGCAAGCTATACAAGGGCAGTACATAGTTATAATAATAAAGCCTGTTTGGACGAATACATAGCTATCCGTAACGTTTATAAACAAGAAATTATTAAAGTTAAAGATAATTACATAAAATCTTTTATATGGTGGGGATCAGAAAAGTATGTGCAAAACGATCAAGAACCTAGTGCTAAACAAGCGTGAAGATAATGGTGTAAATGAGGTTATTATAGGCGACAAAGTTTTTAAAACGGATTCAGAAATTGTGAATAATTTAAATGATTTTTCATTGACAGTATATTATAAATTAACAATAGTATACCTCATGTGCAATATTCCACAGCAATAAACACAGTTCAAACAGAATTTCTTTTTGAGTTAATTAATGACTCTTCATTAAAGAACATTCTAGAAAGTATAAATAAAAAAAGAGATTGCTGTGGGCTTAATATCGATATGTTCTTAGACTCTTTTAGTATAATAGGCCCAGCTCTCCGGCACATAATAAACAGCCCGTTCGTCGGTGAGGTTTTTCCGCAGAGTTGGAAGGAGTCAATTGTTGTCCTAGTTCCAAAAGTAAGGAACTCAACTAAAGCTGAAGACCTAAGGACGATAAACATGTTACCATCCCATGAAAAAATTTTGGAGAATGTAGTTTGTCAGCAATTTGAAAATTATTTAGAAAGAAATTACATCCTAGTGCCAGAGCAATCTGGATTTAAAAAATGTTTCTCGTGTGGAACTGCTCTGAATTGGATTATCTTCGAATGGAGAAAATTGATTGATGTTGGGGACATTGCTATAGCGATTTTTCTAGATTTCAAGCGTGCTTTTCAGACCATAGACCGGGAAATCTTATTGAATAAACTGTTTCAGTATGGTGTTAGGAACAAAGAGCATAATTGGTTTAAAACATACCAGTTAGGCAGAACAGAACGAACGAAAATAAATTTAGTTAGCTCTAAATCAAGATCTGTTAATCTGGGTTTTCCACAGGGATCCATCCTATGAGTTTTAGTTTTTTTGATATACATCAATGATATTGGTACAGTGCTAGTATCTTGTAAAATTGCCTTGTTTGCTGATGATTGTTTGTTATATATATCAAGGGAAAATTTTGATGAACTGATTGGTAAGGTTAATGCAGATCTTAATCGTATATACAGTTAGCTAAATATGAATAAGCTTAAAATAAATGTGGCAAAGACCAAAGCGATGGTCATGAATTACAGATGGCGTCTAGGTAATGGTATCATAAAATTGAACAATGAACACATAGATGTAGTAGGGGATATGACATATCTGGGTGTGATCATTGACGACAAGCTGAAATTGTTGGACACATTGATAAGGTTTGTAAAAACGAACTACCAGATTACCTGTCAAGAAACTTATGTTAGCGAGTCCCAACCATATAACTTACGTCATGGAAATCACTTTAGGCTCGAAAGATGGAACAGAACTGCAACACAAAATTCGCTAATCTATAAAGGGTAACAAATGTTTAACATGCTTTAACTAGTTTTTTTTTGTTGTTTTGTTGTGTTTAAATTTTTAAATTTTTGAATTTTTTAAATGTTATATTTTTTTACTTTTTAATTTTTTATTTTTTTCTTTTCACTAGAACTTTAATTTTAACTATAATTGTTTTGTTGAGTTTATAAGCTTAAAGTATTTAGTTTTTTCTTTTTAAAAAAATTTAAATGGAGTTATTGCATTTTTTGTTATTGAACTTTATTTTTGTAAATTTAAAGTTTTTCTTAAAACTAATAAATAAATAATAATAATAATTTTGGTAAAAAATCTGTAATATCTTTGTATGAAAATTTTGTTTTGCTAATTTAGTTAACTTCTCTACTGTTTTTTGGTATTATTATTTTAGAATTATGTATTGTCACCGGAATTTAAAGTGTGTCAAAAATGGAGAGATGTATCAAGGGGAAGTGTATCTAAAATAGCTTGCCAGATTCCACGATTCCTTTACCACGAGTATTATTTTTATTTTGCAACTTTAAAACTATAATAACAACTTTTAAGAATTAAATATGACTTACACTTCTTCTTGTAATTACGTTTTTTTTTTTTTCCTTATATTATATAGTGCAGATAATAATATCTGCCCATATTTTTAGGACCCTTTTGCCTTTAGCATGCGGGCCATCTCGTTACAAGTATTCAATTATAATTATATTTAATATTTTGTTTAAATTATTTTATTATATTTTATATATTATTTTTGACCTGACCGGGGTTTGAACCCGAGATCTTTCGCCTGAAAGACCGGTCACTTACGGACTGCACCATTGGTCAAATGTTTTTGCTTTTATTTTGATATCCAAAAGTACCTATGATTATTTTTCTGTTTTCGTTTCTTTTATATCTCCTTTTACCTATGTAGATATGTAGGTAATTATTAAGCATATGAATTTGCGCAACATAAACAAGCTTGATTTGTCTTTAAAAAATTATTCTTTCTATTTGTATGATACCCTATTACAAAGTACCAATGAATTTATTAAAAAATCTAAATATTTTAAACTTGTTCAGTTCATTAACCTTGCCTGATAACTTACAGGGTACTTACAACCTTCACTTCCTGCTATACAACCACTTGGAACTTATAAGTTAACAACCCACACTTATAACCTAACTTGAAACCTAAACTAAAACAACCAAAACAAGTGTTTAAACTAATAACCAAGAATATCCTATATAAAATCCATTGATCAGTTCAGTAATCCTGCCTGCCTGGGAATAAGCTACATTAAACCCATCAATCAAAATATATCTTGCGAAATGGCATGATTTATTCAAATGACGGAGTGCCGGGATATTAACTATAATAAGATAATGAATTGAAATAATATGTAAAATGTAAAAATCGAATATTTAGTAAATAGTAAACTTAAGACAACAAAAACAAGGCAGAAGGTAAACCAAAGATTTTTAAAAGCGGACATTTCCGAAAGATAATACAAACTATTTAGAATTGTGATTTGCACAAAAATAAACCCTTCTCTTGGATAACGAGAGGGTTTTTCTCTCCCCAAATACGGCAGTTTTGTTTATTAACGTAACCACCGATCTCGAAATGTGATTCGTCCGAAAAGAAGATTTTTTTTGAAAAATCGTCGTTTTGTTCCAGTATCCAATTGGCAAAATCCCGACGCATGGAATGATCTTGTGGCAGCTAAACGCTAAATAGTGAGTGACTGATAACACAATAACTCACAGCACCAATATTTTCTTGTGATCGACCGGCACGAGCATACTGATGTCTTTCTCGATCTTGTACTGCACCAGTTCTTGAAATTTCCCCACAATATTACTTATTTGTTGCTCAGTTGTACGATTATGTCGACCATAAACATCGCGTAATTTTGGGTAATTTTTTACAGAACGACCATTTTCATAAAATGATTCAATAATTTCAACACATTGTTGTAACGACTCCATTTTTATAAATGGCAAACCTTCAACTGTCAAAATGACATATAATATGAGTGCGTTCAATGTTTGAAGTGTGTGCGTTGATATTTATAATGTAATATAGGTGCGTTGATGTTTGAAAACAAGGCGCTTACTTTGGAAAACTCAATTTGAATGACCCTGTATAATATACTTGTGTCATACGGAGTCTTAATTTACCGTTATGCGAAACTGAATTATTCCAAAATCCTTTAACCCGTCTATCTTCTAAACGGTTTAAGTTAAAAACTTGAAATTTTGAGAGGAGCTAGGTCTTTGAAAACAATTATGAGTAATTACAGAAAATATTATTGTACCGTCCCCTGTTTAGGAGTTGTAAGGGGTCAAAAACTGAAAATTCCGTATTTTTAAATACCTGTAACTTGAACACCTGTGAAAATTTTTTTGAAGTAATATACAAAAATTAAAGCTCCAATATTATATTTTTATTTCTGTTAGTAACTTTTCTTAACCAGAAGGAGGTTACTTGGTGTGACTTAGTTTTTCTAACAAATATCTTTAACGAATTTTTTGAATTTGTTTTTTTCACTCAATAATTTAAAATTGTTGACGATGATAATGCGTAGTACAAAAACAATTAAATAAATAAAAATTATTTATTTAATTAAACGGTTATAATTTATATTTATGTGATGTTGGTATACATACTTATATATCATGTTTGTTTACATTTGGTATATGTCACTGATGAAAGAATGATGTATAATAAGAATATTGGTATAATGTACATGTATTATGGACGGCTTCATATATTGAAGGGAATGATTGCTTCCGTAGAAAAATGAAAAAAATCCACTAAAAACTTCAAACTGCTTTTACTAAAACTCAATTAAAATGAGGAAGAATACAGTTGCCTTTGTCAACTCTTAGATACCCGTACGAACCGTTAGTATGTTCACAGCCTGTCCTCTGCTTACAATATTAATTTTTTAATATTTTAGTATTTTAAAATAATTTGGGTGAATTTTATAATTTCTAGAACTATGGATTGTACATATAATCAAACTATATGTTTATATGTACATTCCTCAAAAGCAGATTCTAACCTTCCACATAACGATTATCAATCCAAAACTTTTTCAAATATTCTATAGTACCATTTAATACTAAGCGGTAAATGTATATTAAATTTACTTAGTACAAAATAGTAAATATAATTTTAAATATTATATTATATTATATTTAAATATTCCATTGACAGAATGATTTCTTATAAGTACAATAAAATACATATATGTATGTAAATACAGCGCTATATAATATACATCTATACTCTTATCATTCATTCACTAGTGACATATACGATATGTAAATAAACATGATATTATATAAGTATGTATATATATCAATATCATATAAATAAAAATTCTTCAAGCAACGGTTATGTTGTTTATTTATTTACATTTTTATGTACTACGTATTACATCTTCAACAATTTCAAATTATCGAGTAAAATAAAATGGAAAAAATTCGTTAAAGAAATTTGTTAGAAAATTTGAAAAAATCAAGTAACACTTTCGTCAATTATAAAGTAACCCTATATTATTAATAAAAACAGTTGGTAACAGAAATAAGAGTATAATGTTGAAGCTTTAATTTTTGTGTATTACTTGAAAAAAATTTTAACAGGTGTTCAAGTTACAGGTGCTTAAAAATAGGAAATTTTCAGTTTTTGACCCCTTACAGCTCCTAAACGGGGAGTGATACAAAAAAAATTTCTGAAATGACTCATACTTATTTTCAAAGATCTAACTTCTGTCATATTTCAAGTTTCCAACTTTAACCGTTTAGAAGATAGAAGGGTTAAAGGATTTTTCAAAATTTGAGTTTCGCATAACGGTAAATTAAGACACTGTATGTCACAAATATATATTTATTGTACATATACTTTTAAAGCTAATAAAAGTAGTAATCGTTTGGCGTTTTCAAAATGAAGATATGCCTTATACAACTTGTGCTATAACAATTTAAATATAGAGCTTTTTTGAACCTTTGGGGAGCTGTAGCTCCGTAACGGGTGGGGCTACGAAAAAAAGTTATTAAAAATAAAATTAATATTTTTATGAGATCTATCAGCAGTTAAAATTTCATAGCTCTTAGGTGTTCGAGAGCCACCCTAAGTTTTGGTCCAAACTCAACCAAAAAAAATAGGGAACCTACAAATTATTCCCAGAATATTTTGTGTAAATTTCAAGATTCTAGCTTTCTTAGTTTTTGAGTTAGCGTGCTGACGGACGGACGGACGGACGGACGGACATGGCTCAAAAGTCTTCGAATTTTTTTCTGATCCGATCCATACCTTTGAAGGTATATCTAGCTCGCTTATTTCGAGGTGTTACAAACGGAGGAGTAATTTTATTATACCCGATCCTATCGTACGGGTATAAAAATATTCAGTTAAAAATAATTACTAATGTATATGTATTTATTTATTTATTTAATTTATTTTATTACACAACAATACTTAAATTAATTAAAGTACATTATATTAAACTTTATGAGCACTAACATCTTTGGCTCGTACAAAAAATTGTGTACACTTTTTTTTTTTTTTATTAATTTTGTAACAGTAAAAATTTTTTTTTTCTTGGTTTTATCATTATTTTTTTATTTCGTTTTATTCTTTTTTTTCTTTTGTACATATTTCTATTTATTGTTAATTATTATATATTTATGATCTAATATATACAATGTGTATTCTATTTCTATACATATTTTAAATTATACATACTAAATTATTATTATTCTTTTTTTTATACATATAAAATACTCTTTTTTTTCTCTATAATATAATGTATATTTACACATATATTTTTACATATAAAAATAAATTTGTTTTATTTACTTCATTTGTTTACTCAAAATTATGATAATATTATTTAATTCTTTTAAGAAGTTCAATTATAATAATATATTATATACACATACATTTTTACATATAAACATTCATTTATTTTATTTACTTCATTTCTTTACTATGATTTAAAATTTTGGATTATTTATTTTGGATTATAATATAACCTATTTTTTGTAAATTATCCTCAATTTCTAGAAATTTTTGTTTAAATATTGAATTGTTGGTTGTATCTTTTTGATAAGTTGTTAGTTCGAGGTTAATGCAATTAGTTGGTAGATTCCATGGAGAATAAGATTTTTTATTACTGACAGACAATGTTGCCAGATGTGAAGATTTATCTTCATTTTGAAGATTTTTATGTATTTTTTTTTCAAAATCTTCATTTTGAAGGTTTACAAAACGCACAAAAATTCTAGAACAAAAAATCTTCAAAACCAAGGTTTTTTTTCTAATTAATAAAATTAGTTAATATAATTGTTATTCTAGTAATTCTAGTTAATTAAATCAAAAAAATATTTCTTTAAAAAAATTGTTTTTTCTAATTATTTTCTAATTAAAAATTATAAAACGTTTAAAAGTAATTCATTTAACTATTATAACTAATCAAGTAATCACTAAAATAAAAATGACGACTTTGCATATCATTAAATACTTAATATTTTTTGTCATTTCATTTGAAATTTTGACATTTTTGAAGTTTTTATATTCCTTAATAATAAATACATTTTAAAATTAAAATTTAATTTAATTAAGGTTATTCAAAATTTTAACTACTTCTAAAGTAACAAAATAAACTTCTAAAGTGATAAAATTCTTAAAAAAATTAGAAATGAATTTATTTCACCTTTTAGGAACCTATTTCTGAAGAAACTAAAGCAATACATAAGCACGGTTCACTCAGCTGTTTCTCAAAGTTGGAAAATATTTTCTTCACTGTCTATCTATTAGTTCATATATCTATGGTTTAAATTAATATGAATGATTTTAACCATTCCAGTATCGACTGCCAGTGTAGAAAGAATTTTTTCAAAAATAAAGTTAGGAATAGATTAAATTCCGAAACTCTATCTGGTATTTTATATTGCAAAGACTACTTAAAGATCAAAAATGCAGAATGCTATAATGTAGAAAAAGATAGTAATTTAATGAAATGTATTAATAATTCAATGTACAAAAACGATACATCTGATAATAATAATATTTGTAATGAAATAGATTTAGATTTAAAATTTTTACTTTTATATTAAAAAGTTTATTTTTTTTTTTTCTGAAAATGCAGCTTTTCATTTTAAATAATAAATAATTAAAAACGGTTGTATTGCTTTGTTAATTATCATTTATTATTTCAATTTTTTGCCGATATTTCAAGAACATGGTTTGTTCCCATATTCATGGCGAAACAATAAATAATAAATGATAATTAACAAAGATATACAACTGTTTTTAATTATTTATTATTTAAAATAAAAAGCTGCATTTTCAGAAAAAAAGAAACTTTTTAATATAAAAGTAAACATTATAATATTTATATCAGCTGACCATAGTATATGTATGCATTATTATATAAGTATATATAATATATACAAAAAATAGATTTAGATTTAACATAAAGGAAAATCAAAAAATAAAAGAATAATGCAATGTGCAAACATTTTACATGTGATAATACTTGTAATGTAACGAATGAAATATATTTAATTTAAATAATAATAATAAAATAACTTATAAAAATACAACTTATTATTTAAATAGGTATAATAAGTTTTTAATAAAATAAAAAAATTTGAAGTTTTATTTTTGTTAAAATCTTCAATTCAAGGTTTTTTTAAAAGTGTGAAGATTTTTTTTATGGAAAATCTTTAATTGAAATTTTTTTTTTTGAAATTCTTCATGTTTTTTCTTAAAACCAACTGGCAACACTGCAATGACAGGTGATATTTGATATTTATTAGCTAGAGTGGTTACATGTGAAATTGTTGATTCCAGTGTTGTGATAGTTTTTCTTTTATAAACATTCTTTAGCTGTGATTGAATCATCATCATCATTATATAAATACCCCAGCATTGTTTTTTGGGTCCCTTTTCAGAGATAACTACTGGGCTGATTTATATGGATTATGAATCATTAGAAAGAATGAGGTGAGGAAAAAAAGATTTGTTTTTACTTTTTTAATCGGTGGTAGTTTAGGAAATCCAGCTTATCAAAATTTCTTGCCCCATATGCATTTTTTACATGACTTCCTATATATTTATATATTAATTTTTTCTTTCTTTTTTAGTACTTGCTTTTTATTAGTTCGTAAATTGTAGTAGTATTTTTTGAGATAGGTACTTATTTATACTTCAGAATGTGAATATGATTTGTGTTTGCCTCTCGCAAATATGTATATGATTTAGTATTATATATTTACACTGAGCTAGTATAGAATATGAATATTATTATATGAATATGATATGAGGGTGTAAAAATTTTTAAATTGGATTGGATTTTATTAATATATTTTAATTTTTTAAAAATTTTGTTTGGAAGTTTTGTATGAAATGGGTAGCAGTTTTCTTTTTAGTACACTGATAAAAAAATTTTTAAGTTAGAAATTATATTGTTATTATAATAATCTAAATTAATAATAGTTAAAATAAAATTATAATAGATAATTATATAATAAATAAATTAAATTATAACAGTTAAATTAAGTTTAATTGTCAGACGTAATACACATATGTATGTATGTATTTAAGTAGTAGGTTTTTTTTTTTACGAGGGTTGGTTGAAAACTTGAAAGCCACCCAGAGGAACTGCACCAAAACCACCCGCCTTTTTAAACCAAACTTTAGGATGGAACCTTTAATGCAAATGTACAGTTTGGCTTTGTGGATAGGGATGTGGGAAGGATAATTGGGGAAATTGGAATTGGGAAATTTGGATTATGGGGGATAGGTAGGAAAATTTCTAGGGACATTTTGAAGAAAGATGTTAATGTTCTTCTTAAACTTAAGCAAATCGTACACATAGGAATTACCAACTTTAGGAAACACATGTGATGGTATATGGTTCCACAAACGGGACGTGCGCATGACAAACGAATTTCCATAGGCTGTATTTCACCATCTTGATTACTCAACATGGTAGGGATGAGCATCTGTTGCCCTCATTGTTTCTCGTTGGAAAACTTTGAGTGAAGGGATTAATTGTTTTATTTCTTTGAAACAAGTGTTAATCTCTACGAGATACCTATAAAACAAGGTCAGTGACCCAACCGTGCGACGATGGCTGAGTGGAGCGAGCATTGAATTTACACTGGGGTCATTGATCAAACGAATAGCTCTGTTTTGCACTTTATCTAAATTACCCAGTGCTGTTTGCGGTCCTGCAGCTCAAATATGTGCATTCTAGTCCAATTTCGGCCTAATGTACGTTTTATAGATATTGAGAAGATCAGATGCGGAAAAGAAAGTTTTGCAGCGATACAAAAAATCCAAACATTTAGCTGCATCCTTAGCTATACCAAAAATATGATTTGACCAAGTCAATTTCCGGTTTAATCCGACGCCCAGCATGTTTAAATCCGTTGAATGCTGCAAGACTTCTCCTTGAAATAGTAGGTTAGGAACAGAAGTGGCAATTTTCCGCGAGATCAAACAGCATTGTGTTTTTTTGGTATTGAACTCAACTCTGCTGACTTCACCCCATTTTTGAATTTTTGCTAAATCGTTATTTAGCTCACTAATAGTGAATTTTTTTGCTTTTGTAGTAACCTGGTGATTAATGTTACAGCGGCTATGAAACTCGTAGGAAGCTACAAGGGTGTTGTCGTCTGCGAAACTATGAATCAGATTGGAGGTTAATGAGAGTAGATCATTGATAAATATTAAGAAGAGAGTTTGGGATAAAACTGATCCCTGGGGGACACTAGCATTTATTTTGAATTTGTCAGATGAATATCCATTGACCAGTACACGTGGTCAATTCCTTTCGTGCCATTCGAAAGGAAATCTCCAATCCATTTTAGAAAGACTCTACCTAGACCTAATGCTTTGCATTTTGCTAATAGAGCATCGTGGCAAATTCAATCAAAAGCCTCAGAAATATCAAGAGCTACAACATCAGACTCACCAGAATAATGAAGGTTGATGCTTAGCTTCTCACAAAGGTAAGTCATGAGATCACCGGTTGAACGACGGGCTCTGAACCCGCATTGACTATCATGAAGCAAACCTTTGTGGTCCAGGTATTTCAGAAGCTTTTGCTTCACTATTTTCTCCATTGCGTTGTAGAGGACCAAAGTTATAGCAATAGTTCGAGGAATCGCTTTTATTACCTTTTTTGGGAATTGGGAAAACATGTACAACCTTCCATTGATTAAGATGAATACTCGAGATAGAAAAGGTTGAAATATAGAGATAGAAGGAATATAGAGATAGAAAAGGTTGCGCAGAGGTTTTGAAATAGTGGAGTAGGTATTTTTAAGCACCATGGTGATTATACCATCTGGACCGGCTGACTTATTTGTATAAAGATTTTTTAAAATTTTCATCACCGCCCGCATCCTAAAGTAAATTTTGCCGAAGTAGCAGTCAGCTTCTGGAACAGAAGGTGGCACCTAAGCTGACCGTGACAGTGTTGAATTCAAAGCGAACTGCTTGCCAAACAAGTTCGCCTTCTCTTTAGAATCTGATACGGTTCTGTTATTATTATCAATAAGTGGTGAAAAGGAAGACCTTCCTTTAGACTTTTGTCTTCCTTTAGACTTATGGCAAATGACCAAAAAGATTTGCCATTCTTTGGCATGTGGATGATTTTACGTTTCAACTTTTGGTTGAACAAGAATTTTTGCTTATTGATAACTGCATCTGCTTCTCACCACTATATAGTTGGCCCTGCGATCCTCCGACCTATTGTTTTGTTACTGTTTAAAAGCCTCCTCTTTTCTAGAAATGGCTTCTTTGCAAATACGATTAAACCAAGATTTGGGACTCCTCTTAACAGATTTCATGAAATGAGGGATGAATAACCTCATTCCAAATAAAATAGTTTCACTAATCGCATTTGCAGCAAAGTTAACATTTCTGTTGCGGAAGCAGAATGACCAATCAAAGGCTCTAAAAAAGTTGGTAAGGCCTCCCAGTCAGCATGGCTGTAACGCCAAACTAATTTTTTGGGAGGGGACGTCTGGTTGAAGATTGGGCTTACCCGGAAACTTTTGTTAACCAAACAATGGTCGGGATTGCCCAGGAGGCAACCAACTGAAACCACATATTTTCCAGGGTGTGTGGTGAGAAACAGATCCAAGAGGTGACCTTCATGATCAGCACGGTTCGGTATCCTAGTGGGATTTTGGACAAGTTGAGAAAGGTGGAACAGTGTGGAGAATAATTCAACTTATTTCCCAATTGAGTTTTGACTCGGGGAGATGTTGCTAGAAAAATGAAGCCAGTCCCTGTTATTAATGTTGAAATCTCCCGCCAGAACAATTTCAGTTTCTGGAGATATGTCCAAAATTTCCTTGATCTGGTTCGAGAGATTTTAAATTTCCATAGCAGTTTCTTGTTCATTTGAGTTGGGAGATCTGTATAGGAAACAGAAATGTATGACATGCTTTTCAACGAGAATTTTGACCCAAATGTAATGAAAGGTTAAGCTAGAAAATTTATATTTTGGAAGTGTGTTGAAAGCGATGTCATTTTTTATATAGACAGCGATACCTCTTTTGGGTACGAAGTGTGAAATAAGTGAGTAGCCGGTAACATTAAAGTTATCATTGTGGTTACTGACTTGTGTTTCACATAGGGCGAAGATTGCTGGTTTAATGGAAGTAAGATGGCCATCGACGGCATGAAAATTCGTTTGCAACCCGCGTATGTTACAGAAATTAGCATTAAAATTGGTAATTTTGATGGAAAAGATTAATATAAAAGAAAAGTTAAGATAATAAATAATAATATTAAAATTGAAATGTAGTTTAAAATTAAAATCAAAAGCAAAATTAAAATGAAATAAGAGTTGAAATTGTAATCAAAATCAAAATTAGACTTAAAATCAATATTAAAATTTACCAAGATCAAAATCTGACTTGAGATAAATTAAAGTATGAATATTAAGATTAAAGTAAAAATTAAAATTAACAATAATAAAAATTTATTCAAAATTAAAATCAAAGGTAAAAGTACACGATTTAAATAACGCGAACTTGACAACGCTTTAAAATAAATTACTATCAATGTCAATATCAATACTTTATATCAACATTAATACTTTTCAATATTTTGCTTTGAGTGAGCAAATGGTTTATAACAACGTTCAACAGTTTTTAACATACAGTTTTAAGTGACCTTATTTAACGCAGGTACAACCAAAAACTCACCAAAAGCAAAACTTACCACCAGAAATTAATCAATTAGATTACGGTAATTACTATGGTGATATTAAAAAAAATTGAGCGAATTGAGAGTCGAAGAAGAACACCAGCATCCATCATACATGTGGGAGGGGGATGAATATATAATTGTTTTGTTTACGAAAAGTTGATATTAAGATCAAATAAATAAAAAAGAAAAGTAAATTAATGTAAACAAAACCAACCGAGCGCGTTTAATTATAAATTATAATTTGAATCCGAAAAAATTAAAAATTATTTAAATTTACTATAGTTCGAAAAAAATAAAAAATAAATCAAAAATTAAATTAAACCAAAAAAAAAAAAAAAAAGTTAATATGTAGATAAATTTATAAGTGTAAAAAATTAAAAAATAAAATTTGTATGTTGTTAAATAAATTAAGTATACTTATCTTGCCGCCATTGGAGTGCACTCATACAATTGAAAATTCAGTTCAATATATTACACTTTTAAAAATATTTTTTTTAGTGAAAGAAAAAAAAAAAAAAATTATAAAATTAATTAAAAAGTTCACTAGTTTTATTTAATTTTAATAATTTAAAAGAAAAAATATAAGTAAAGGAAAAAAAAAGTTTATATAACAAAAAAGTTTTTAACTAATTAAAAAAAGTGTTGTCACTTCAAAGGTTAAAAGACAACTCCCGGTTAAAAGAGGTGTATAAAGTATTAAGTACCTAGATTCAATTTGCAATGAATTCCAATTTTTGTTTTTTTTTATTGGAATTTTATGTTTTGTTTTTGATAATTACGTAAATGAAAAGTTTCAGAAGCTCTTTATATAATACATAATACATATGCATATGTTGGTATGTTTTATATTTTGTAAGTTCAGTCGCATAAAACTTTTGGGGAGTGTATATGAATGTATGTATATGAATCAAAATTACTATTTATGAATTTAATTTTTTGTACCTATAGAAATAAACAGTTCCTAATTTTTTTTAACCGCCAAATGCATATAAGTATGTAAGTGGTTTTATTTAAACATGAAAAGTATTCTCAGGAGCGTGTGGGAACACATTCATATAATTTGACAATGTAATTTAAAAAAAAAAAAAAAAATCAGAAAATAAAATTTTTCAAAAAAATGTATTCTATTTTGATTTACATACCTATATATTACATGACTATTGTATAATAAGAATAAAAAAAACTTTTTTTCTACTTCTTTACTGCTTCGAATGTAAACATGTAACATGATTACATAATATCATCTCATAATATTCATACATACATATTATGTAAGTATATGCTTTCGGCTTTAAACTTAAATTTCATGCTTAAACCAACAGCAATAAATTTTAAACATTTTTATTAAATGTGTAATTATGTGTTTGTTTATATATATATATGCATGCATATTATATATATTTAATATAAGACCTATTATTTTAAAAAATGTTTCAATTCTAAAACTCTAAAATGTGCACTCCATACATAGCAAAAATTTATCTGTTATTCAATAAATACAGTAATACATAATATATATATGTACTTATTCTTTAACATTTTTAAAATTCACACTCGATTCAGTCAAAAAGAAATCGATTTTACGAAACTTACTAAAATGTAATAGTAACGTTTTTCAACATCTTCGATATTTTAAATTCCAAATCTTTCAAATGAGAGAAGTTGTTGAACAATTTAAAAAAAGTTGACCACTGGGCTGGCACTGACCACAATACAATATACAACATACATAAGTAAAATCCTATAAATCAAAAAAAATAATCATTTACTTTTAATTTAAGGAACAAACATTTTTTACTGCCTCTTAAAATTTCCATATTGTTATTGTTAATTTTAATAATAAAAATCGATAGTACTGTTTTCTTACGATAACAATTTTCAAATAAATATAATTCATATGATTTTCGTAATTGGATGATTTTTTATTTTAAATTGCTAGCCCTCTTAACTCTTACAAGTATTGTGGTAGGGTGGTGGCATCGGTTTCCGTACAAATAACTTTTTTTATACTTTGGTTATTCGTAATTTTGTAAATCCTATTTAGCTATACAATGATTTTTTTTCTTGTTAATTTCGAATATTCTAAAAACATTTATTTTATTTTAAAACATTTGAATTTATTTTAAAACATTGAAGGTTAATTTAAAATAATTTTTTTTTGTTAAGAAATGAAAATCAAAAGAATAAGATCAATTTTAACAGGGAAAAAGCCAACTGGTAAATATAGTGTAGGTATTATAATAAAATATTAATTTTCCAATTGGCGTAAAAAACCTAATTTTTATTACTTAAAATTAAAAAATAATAAAAATTATTTGATAAATAAATTGATCCGAAACAAGAATAAAATATCATTAGATTTCTTTAAAAATGAATTAGTAGGTACATTGATCACAGCAAAATATTTTTCATTAATTTATAAATAATATCTATAGCCATAAATGTACAAATGATGAAATACAATCGAGTGTGGTATCAGGCTACTTCAGGCACCCACAATCGAGTGTGGTATCTGCTCGGGCTATCGGGTGTCGGGCTACTTTCTCAATTTTACCAAAAATTAAATATACCATTTATATTATTAACTTTTAAGCATTTAACATGATTTAATACCATGACCAAATTTTTTTAACATCAAATCAGTTCTTTGATTTTGTGTTTGAAAAGTTCGCTGAGATTGTGCAAGAACGGTTTACCGAGTGAGAGAAGTCTGGCTCTAGCTAGGGCCGGACATCTGCAAAGAAAGTGCTCCAGATTCTCACTTTCGTTTGCTTCTTTGCAACTCCTGCAGGAGGTATTATGTGGGATTCCTAATTTGGCTGCATGCCTGCCCACTGACCAGTGGCCTGTGATGATTGCCACTAGTCTGGCTATGTCTGTGCGAGATTTGGATATCAACTCATTTGATCTCCTTTTGTTGTATGTGGGTCACAATGTTCTATATATGGTGCAATTGCTCAGAAGTAGATAGGTAGGCACTTGGGCCAGACAGGTCAGTAGGTCAAGGTCACCCAGAAGTAGGTCAAGGTCACCCGGAAGGCCAGACAGGAAGTATGTCAAGGTCATTTTAAAAGTAAGTCAGACTGGCGGCGATCGTCAGTTGTTTATAAAGATTGTATACTTGGTTTAAGTAATAGGTATGCAGGAAAATAGTAGGAAAAAAAAAATGCTTTTTCATACAATGTAAAGAGAAAAAAAATGTACCTATACGTTTCTTTAAAATTTAAAAAAAGTGCAAACTGGTTTTTTACATCTTAGATGAAGAATCAACAAAATTAATGCAATTTTGAGATGCATTGTTTTTCTTTTTTTCTTGTTTTTTCTTTTTTTATGAAGTATTTAAAGAAGAGGAAATAAAAACCATTAATTAATTGCGAGTATCACCGTATAAGATTTTATTGTTATGTAAGAATGTTGACAAAAATATGAATAAAAAGAAAACAAACAGAAAATCAAAAATATCTAACATGTGGTTTAAGTAATAGGTGTAAATGGATATAGTAAGAAAAAATGCGTTTTTATAAAATGTAAAGAGAAAAATTTAAACAAATTAAGTGTACCTATGCGAATTTTTAAAATTAAAAGAAAAAAGTGCAAAGCTGGTTTTTAAATCTGAATCAACCTTGACCAAATTGATATTTTGAGATGAATTTTTTTCTTTTCTTTTTTGTTCTGATGAAATATTTAAAGAAGAGGAAAGAAAAAATTATTAGTATTTTAAGATTTTATTGATATGTAAGAATGTAGAACAAAAAAGATGTATTCTTATGTTGTGTTAAAAAAAAAAAAAATAAAACAAATTTATTTATATGTTTGAAATAATTTTTTATTTAAAAATATTTTACAATTTTATAGAAATCTGTGCTGTTTTAATCTAACATTTTTTCTTTTAAAAGATACATATATACATTATAACAATTTTTAACAGCACATCTGAAATTGTTGTTTAATAAGTGTATAGGACAATTTGATTTAAAGTTATCAATCTTTTGTAATGACGGCAAGTTTCTGCTTAAATCTTCTATTTTATCACTGTCAATGTACTTTTGAAGGAATAGTTTTTTTTGTTCTCCTTTAACATAAATTTTTTCAGCTGACTCTAAATAGTGTTTTAATATGCATTTTACATCTAAATATTCAACTAGACCGTTATTCCATTTAAGTCCATTTATTTTATTTTCGCAATACTGGTTATTATATTTCATATCCGGACTAAGTTCCTCTGAGGGGTACGGTGCTTTGAAGTGATAGACAGTTGGAATTAAACTTCCTTTTTCAAGTATGACTAATTCTTTTAGGAAATATTGCTTTTCATTTCCTTGTAAAAATTGTAGGTCAACTATGAGAACTCGTTTAACCATGTCGACGGTTTGTGTAAGAATACTCATTAGAATAAATAAATTTACATTTATATTCACTTCGGCAAAAGAGCTTTTCATATAAATATAGGTTAACAGTGCTATTTTTAACTAATACAACTATGCTATTTCATCCATTTACAATGATGGTAGCGGGGCCATCATGCTGTGGTAAAACCACTTTTATTCATAATTTAATAAAGTATAAAAAAGAAAATATACAACCACATATTAATAAAATTATTTGGTGTAATCCAGACAAAAATGCCGTTCCAAAATACTTAAAAGATGTGGAATATAGTAACACTATTCCGGATTTTAATGACAATAAAGAACCTTTGTTAATTATTATCGATGATATGATGTTAAATTCCCATGATAAGTATGTATGTGATTTATTTACTAGAGGATCACACCATAGAAATTTATCTGTAATATTTGTAACACAAAATGTTTTTCACCAGGGTAAATTTTCAAGAGATATTTCGCTTAACTGTAAATATCTAGTACTTTTCAAAAATCCAAGAGATAAATCGCAGATATTACCTCTAGCTCGCCAAATATATCCCAATCAAATCAAAGCATTTGAAAAAGTATATAATGAAGTGACGTCAGAATCATACGGGTATATATTAATAGATCTTACTCAAGACGTTAATGATATATTTCGATTAAGAAGTGATATATTTGGAAAAGGTTTGTGTTTTTGTACAAGAGATCAATTAGAACAATTTGGCAAAGAATATGAAACGTTTGAAGGTCAACCGTCATATATTGCACCTATTAAAAAGCTCTAAACCGAAATTTTAGAAAGTAATTATAAAACATTGTGACCCTGAAGTAATCAAAACATTTTGTGAAATTGCTTTAAATATTTTAAAAGGTAATTGTAATCTAAGTAAAAAATCAACAACCCAATTACGAAAGTATAAAAAGGAATTGAGATCCCTCATTTGCCGCCAAAAATCTATAAATAATAAAAGAAAAATCATTATTCAACGTGGTGGATTTTTACCTACACTTCTTGGTGCAGTACTATCAGGGATAATCGGAAATTTTATAAAATGAATAATACAACATTTAACAAAATGATTATACTAAAACCCGAGATTTATGAGAAAATGAAACAAAATGCAGACTTTGAATTAAATGAGTTGGATAAAAATATGAAAAAAATATTGTTAAATAAATATCTAACAGACACTCAAAAATGGTATTTATACAGACAAAATTTATTTAAAATAAGAAACAAAAATAGAGTACTTCCTAGAAATAAAGAGGAGAAAGTAAAAATTACGAAAACCAAAGGTACTCAAACTCGTGCAAAACCAATGTATATAGATGCGGAAGCTCAATCGCATTATCCTGAATATAAGAATGTAGGAATACAAGTTGTTCCTGAAGAAGAAGAAGTATATGAAAAAGAAGCTGATGACGAAGTATTTGATGATGAAATTCAGGAAAATGTTTTAACAAAAGCATTGTCAGCTGCTTCAGTTGGAGAACGCCTTAGAAAAAGAAAATCAATTAGAAATCAAAATGTACAAATTTTTGAAACTGATACAGGGGACATTATAACTGTTCCTTTAGATAGCCCAAGCCCACCAACGAAAAAAGAAAAAACTATAAATAGCAAAGAGTTGAATAATTCATCAAGACGTGTTTTAAGGTCAGCAGTAGGTAATACTCAAACAGAACTTAATTTTCCAATTCGTAAGAATAAATCCGCAAGCTCATGGACAACATACAAGTAAATGATGAATTTTATGCCACTTTACTCAGTGATTCATCTATGAACTATTATCCAGAAAATTCATTATCATCTTTTACAAATAAAATGAATAAATACATGTGTGATTCAAGGTGGAAAGTCGGTATTTCAGAAATGTATGTTAATGATTTCGTTCCAAATGTGTATGGTGAAGAATGGGAAAAAAGTACTCAAATATTTATTAAAGGTATGCAGAAAGATATGATAGGGGTTGGAACATCATATATTCCATACATAGAAAAACAAATGATATGCGACTGGAAAGTTTTTCTACTACCAACACTAATTCAAAATATACGCCCACTTAATAGGTTTACAAGAAAAGAAGTTGAACGACAGTTGATTTGGGGAATTTTTAATTTTATAAACGATGAAGTTCATTATACACACCCAATAAAAGCTGAGGAGATGCCTAAAAATTTAAGTTACACCACAATATGTGTTACTAAGCCTAAAATAGATATAAAAATAAGAGCAAATTACGCTTATACCCTCGAAGGACTTTTGACAACATGTTTCAATCAAGTATCTTTTAAAGTTACAGATTTTAAAAAATATAAATCACGTGTAATAGAAGCTTTCAAAACTTTTATAGATAGTGTACAATTGATTCCCATTAGTAAACCAGATATGTTTTTTATATACACAGATATAATTGAATCGCAAAAACTAGGTGATAAAGATATAAGGTGTTTAAGATCTGTTAACATACAAAATTCTTTCACTGATACTGTAAAAGAATTCAGTAATATTCAATATTGCAATGTGGAGAAATCATTTAATAACATTTCATTACTTTTATGTGATAAATATGGATACAAAATAAACTTTTCCAATAGTTCAATTCCAACAAAAATTGTATTACATTTAAAAAAAGTATAAATAAAAGCAATTTTACAAAACTATATATTATTTTATTTTATTCATTATGGAGAGAGCGTACTACAAATATTATTTAGTTCAATCAGGAAAAGGTCTTGAGGATATTGGTCCTTTGTTACACTCAATTGTACCTTACCAAAGGGGACGAGGGTTAGGGAGCTTTTTCGGTGGTCTTTTTAGATATTTAAAACCAATATTTACGTCTGGAGCTAATATATTTAAAAAAGAGGTTATTAACTCTGGTATTAATGCATTATCTGATATTGCCACAGGGGCAAATGTAAAAGAAGTGGTTCAAGATCGAAGTAAAGAGATAATGAAAAATGTAAGACGAGGTGCAGTTCGGAAACTCAATGAAATGTATGGACAAGGCAAAAGAAAACGAAGAAAATCTATAAAAAGACCTCTCATTAATAATTATAATGAAAAATGTAAGACGAGGTGCAGTTCGGAAACTCAATGAAATGTATGGACAAGGCAAAAGAAAACGAAGAAAATCTATAAAAAGACCTCTCATTAATAATTTAAATTATTTTACGTCGAAGCGACGCAAAGTTAATAACAAAAACAAACAAAAAGATATTTTTGAATAATTATGATTGAATGTATGAAATCAGAGCTTGATATTTTTAAAACACAGCCTATTCAGTCAAGTATTTTACGATCTGAAGAAGTTTCCTATAACCCTATTGCTTCTTTAGATAATCCGTCTGTCATAGAATTTGTTTCACTAGGGCACGGTGATACATATAGAGACTTGTCTTCGACATATCTAAAATTAAAAGTACAAATTTTAAAAAAAGATGGAACTCAATGGAATAAAGATAAAAAAACTGATGGAAGACCTATACAACAACCAAGTGTGGTTAATAATATGTTACATTCATTAATAAAACAATGTAATGTTCAACTAAATGGAAAGAATATATCTCCATCAGATGGCAATTATCATTACAGAGCTTATATTGAATCATTGTTAAATTATGGTACGGATGCCGCTACAACGCATTTGGAGTGTGGTGGATGGATGCTAGATAAGCCAAATATAGCAAAAACAGATAATAGTGGTTCAAAAGAACGTCAAAAATTATACCAAAATAGCAATGTAGTGGAACTTATGGGGAAATTACATTTAGATATGTTTAACCAACCTACACTTCTCATAAACAATGTCGATGTTCGAGTTGTCCTAACATTAGAAAAACCAGATTTTTACCTCTTTGCAGATGATACTGATGAATCTCAACTGAAAATTTTAGAAGCCACTTTATTTATGAGACATGTAACAATTAATCCTAGTGTGCTATTAGCACATAATGCTGTATTGGAAAAAACTAATGCCAAATACAATTACAAACGGGTAGAGGTAAAAACTTTTACCATTCCACAGAATAGTTCATCAATATCACTTGATAATGTTTTTATTGGACAGTTGCCAAACACAATCATTTTTTGCATGACAGAAAATACAGGTTACTCTGGAAAAAGGTCAAAAAACCCATACAATTTTAAACATTTTGATATTTCACAATTTGTGTTAAACGTAAATGGTATTCAAATACCTAATTCAGCAATTGAAACCAGTTTTTCAGATGAAAATAATTGCTGTACAAGAGCATACAGTACACTTTTTTCGGGAACTGGAATTTACCATAATGATAAAGGTCATCAGATAACAAAAACCATGTTTAGTAATGGGTTTTTCATTCTAGCTTTTGATTTAACTCCAGATTCATCAGGAAATGAAGTGTGTCAAGGTCTACTAAATCAAGGTACAGTTAGAATTGAGGCAAGACTATCAAAACCACTTACATCTACACTGACTGCTATTGTTTATGGAGAATTTGATGCAAGTTTACAAATTGATAAAAACCGAAATATATTCTCAAACCTATAAATAGCATATATAAAAGTAAATTTGAATATTTGACAAAATGTCACTGTCTTGTGCACTTCTGGATGTAACATTTTGTAGTGATGATAATAATACCTTGTTTGCGAAAGATATTTGTATAGTTGGTTTTAAAGAACCTTGTAAAAAGTTTATAAAAGAGCTCAAGTATAAATTTCCAACTAGGGATTTTATAAATGATAATTTTGATAATTACTCTTTTGGAACTGTGTACAACGATAAAATAAATAAAGAGCTCTGTCAAATACTAGAAAAATTTGATGTTATTATAACAAATAAAAAAATCAAAAAAAAGTTTTTATCTAATTATATTAAAGAAACAACTAAAGTATATGACTTGAATCAATTTGATTGATGAATACCCTAGAGATAAGTGACGTATTAAGATGTAACAAACACACACGTAAATTTTTTAAAGGAGTTTTTGCTCTGGATCAACTCCCCAGAATAATTGAAAAACAAACTTTTTTAATTGTAAACACTGATAAATCAAAAGATCCGGGAACACATTGGTTAGCTATTTTTAAGCCAAAGAATGGCTGTGTTGAATATTTTGATTCGTTTGGTAGAAAACCAGATAAATTAGAAATTTTAAATTACTTAAAAAATCAATGTATAATTTTTAATAAGAAACAGTTACAAAGTAACTATTCAGATGTTTGTGGGCAATATTGTTGTGTTTATACATGGTATAGAAGTTGCGGATATAGTATGAACGCTTTTTTAAAACAATTTAATAAAGAAAATCATATAGAAAATGACAAAAATATAATAAATACTTTTCACCATATATTTGAAAATTATAATATTTCTCAATCATGTCTTCCTAAGAGATATAACATTTAATAATAAACTTTAGTGTAATTAAAATAATGGAAGAGCAAAGTCCTAGCATTAATTTGTTGCTGAGTTATACATACTTTCTCAACAGAAGTCACACATTAAAAATAGTTGTCGGATTTGACACAGATTTTTTTGAAGTTGCAAGTGTTTTTCATTGGATTGGAATGAAACCAATTATTTTAAAATATCATGAATGGTGTAAATTTTATGACCTATTTCATAAAAAATTTTCCAAGCAGTCAATTAAAAATTCAAAATTATGTTTACAAAGTGGATTAAAATCTACAGTAGGACAGAATCTTAGCATTAACAAAGAGGAAGCTGACGAGTTTTACAGTTTGATTGATTTCCTACATGCAGTAGTTGCATATAATAAAACTGCAGAGCCAAATGTAAAGGAATATGTTAAAAAATACATAAAGACCTGTGAAGAAAGAATGTTGCAAAGTTGAAAGAAGAGATTTATATTCCGGTTCAAAAATTTAATATACGATGTAATTTTTCTCGACTCTTTTATGAAATACCTGTATTTTTACAAAAAAAAAAAAAAAAAAGATATTAAATAAAACAATTTTGTAACTATATAATTTGTTATTTATTTCATTATTTATAAATTAGGTATAATTTGTTATTTTATAAATTTGGTATAATTTCTAAATAATCTGGATCTCCTTCTTCATCACTGATATCCCATTAAAAATCATGCCAAGATCTAAAATAGTAAAAGAAATTCACATAGATCTGTATAGAAAAGAATGTTACAAGGTTAAAAGTAGAGATTTTTATTCCAGTTCAAAAATTTAATGTATGATGTAATTTTTCTCGGCTCTTTTATGAAATACCTGTGTTTTTACGAAAAAAATTAAATAAATCCATTTTATAACTACATATACATATTAACATTAAGTACATTTAAACATGAATCTGAAAAATGAAGCAACTAAATAAAATAAATTTATACCTTTTTTGAAATTTATATTTATTTATGAATAATAAAAACTTATATAACTATAAACCAATTTACATCTTTTATTGGTAATTTGCATATATTTTACCAAACGACTCAGATATATCTATAATATTTAAATTTAAATTTTTATCTTTATATACAAAATGTTCTTTTTCTTTTATTTCTTTTACAAAATCTAAATTCTCAAAAATATCAGAATATTTTTGAGGTACAAATATAATTAAATTGCGGGTCTCAAAGACCCACTTAAGACCATAAATGGTCTTTATTTGCTTAACATTTATTATATGATATAGAGCATCTTGCTCCATATCTTTAGTTTTTAGGAAACTTTTTCTAGTTTCCACATTTTTGTTATTAAAAGCTTCTTTGAAGCTTTTTTTTGTTGGTGGTTCTTCTTCTTGAAGAAGAATGATTTCTTCTTGTTGTTGTTGTTGAAATTGTTGATGTTGTTGCTGTTGTGGTTGTTGTTGTTGTTGTTGATGATGATGATGATGATGTTGTTGTTGATGAAGTGGCTGCGATTCCTGTTAAGTTCTTATTCTTTTCCGTTTAATTGGGGCTAACTCCTGTGTTGGCTCTATTTGCTGAGCGTAGGCGAAAATTTCTGCTGTGTTTTCCATTTTTGCTTCCTTTTTTCTGTATTATTATTATGTTGAGCTCTGTCTTTGAATTGACATATCTTAAGAAAAATTCCACTTTATTTATACTAAATTTTTCTTCTAAAAAATTGTATTATCAATGTTTAGAAATCAAAATCCTTAACAAAACTAATTAAAAACAAAAAGTTGTAAAGTAAGTTGTTTATTAATGTAATAAATTCTAATTGATAATAATAAAACTATAATTTTTTTATATAACATTTTTCGCAACATTGTTGCATTTAACAGTGTTCTAAATTTAAGAAAACTCTTCTACATAAATTCCAATTATACTTTTTTATGAAAGAATATTATTTTTTTATTTACCTATTCCTAAATTATTTATTTTTATTAGTAAATATTTTTCTATTTTTATTTTTTCTATTAACATTTTTGCAACATTGTTGCATTTAACAGTGTTCTAAAGTTAAGAAAAAATCTTTTACATAAATTCTAATTATACTTTTTTATGAAAGAATATTATTTTTTTATTTACCTATTCCTAAATTATTTATTTTTATTAGTAAATATTTTTCTATTTTTATTTTTTCTATTACCATTTTTACAACATTTTTACAACATTGTTGCATTTAATAGTGCTCTAAAGTTAAGAAAAAATTTTCTACATAAATTCTTATTACACTTTTTATGAAAGAATATCATATTGACTTATCCATTGATTATGACTATTATCAAAACCTAAATATTTCACATATACTTTATTGCCTTTTCGTTGTAAAATTTTTTCAATTAAATAAGCATTGGGGTCTTTGACACTAGTCAGTTCCTGTTCATAGAAGCCACCACGAACTAATTTATTTTTATAATCTTTTAAACTATATGTAATCGGGTCTGTCTTGTTTTTGAAAGCTATTTTAAAAACTTCAGTTGAATAGTTAGGTTCATATCCTTTTTGAAAAGTACCTTTAGACCTTGCAATTCTAACACAATCACCAACATTAAATTTTCCCTTATTAAATATTTTAGGGTAATTATAAATTGAACGAAGAATTTGTTTTTCATTTTGTGATGTAACTTGGTTTGGTTTTAACTTAATTGTACTATGTTTTGTGGTATTATATTTTTCAATTAGTTTTGGTAAAAATTCTATCCATTTAAAATTTCCTTGTAAACTAAACTGTTTCCACATAATTGATTTTAATGTTCTGTTAAACCTTTCACAAACACTAGCCTTCATTTCTGAATAAGTATGATAGCGATTTATTTTATAGCTTTTCATTAAATTTTGGAATTTTTTGTTGAAAAATTCTTTTCCCTGGTCAGAATGAATATTTTTTGGAGACTTCCCCTCCCTTTTAAAAATCTTTTCCATACTTTTAACTACGTCATCTGCTGCCTTTGATTTAACTTTTTCGGCATATGCATATTTTGAAAATATATCGATAACAGTTAAGAGAAACTTGTATGCATTATTTACTTTTTGATAGGCCGACATATCTACAAGATCAATTTCCCATGTATCATTTAACCCTCTTTGAGATATTTTTCGTCTCCGAAATCTACGTCTAACTGGACGATGAATTTCAGATACTATTTGTGCTTTTGACATTATTATTGAAGAGTTAAACTGCAAATGTGAATTTGAATAAAATCAGTAAATATATATATATATATATATATATATATATATATATATATATATACTGATATATATATGTAAATAATTTTTTGGCTATATTCTGAAAATTAAAAACGGTAAAATTAAAAGATTTTGTTTAATGCTGTAATTTAATAGTTTAATACAAAATTTTTACAATATACATATTAACAATAATTTTTTTAATTTTTTTCTTTTTGAAGCCATAAGGAACTGAAGTATAATCATCTGCAAAAACTAGTTTTCTGGAATTTATTCGATATGACTTTATTTCAGGAACAGTGATGACTCTGTGATCGTATGTTCGGCGAATACTAGGAAATGTTATATTTATTTGTTGAAAGTTGTTTAATTTTTTAACTAATTGTTTCATAGAGCCAACATTTATTTCTTGTGAAGCGTTGTAATTTAAACGAATACCTTTCACTTTGCAAACAGTTTTTTCGCATTTGGAGTTGGTACTATATATTTTGTATGCATAGTTCTTTGCACCACCACTAACAAATTCTGTAATATAGCTTCCAATTCCATATTCTTCAAGCTCATCTGTCATATCTCCTATGAAAACTCCAGTTGGAGGGTTATATTCTCCTTCACGTGCTACATATATTATTGAATCTGTATCGTAATACAAAACTCGTTCTTTTAAATTGTCTAAGTAAGAATACAATTTTAAACGAGCTTGTGTGGTAGTGTAAGCAGCTATGCAAACGTTAACTGTTGATAATGATTCAGCTGTTTCTTCTTTGTATTCCCAATTTACCAAAACTGTTTTTTCGTTTATTGGAGTTATTTGATTTACATTCTTCGAAGGATCAGTAAGAATAGTAAATAATTCATAAGGCTCATTTATTATTTCAGTTTTTGATTGATTTTCTCTCTGTCCAAATTTACCCCAGAAAGAGTTTAACATTAACTTAGCTAATGATCTAAGTCCAGGATTTTTTTCTATATCGTTAAACTGTAAATTTATGCCTTCTACTTTCGAAAATTTTTCTAAATATTTGCACTTTTCCTTTGGTGTTTTGCAAAAGCTAGGCCAGCCAGAAGCTTCTTGTTTAATTTTAAGGAACTTGTTCATCATTTCTGTAAAAATTCCTTGTTGTGATGTAAGGGGATTAAATTGTTTAACAGTATACTCCCATACCTTGTATATTTCCACAATTTTGTATCCCTGTTTAACAGCTTCTCTTACTTCATCTATAACCCACGTTCCTAAAATTGACCTACTACGATTGTCATGCGAGCAGTCATCATTATTCATTTCGAAACTACATGTTTGACAGCAGGAAAACATTAGCTTATTATTTTGATTTATAGGCAAAACCGGGTGATAGAGTTTTTCTGGGGGAAGTATCAATGCCTTTATTAATCCTTCAGTATCATTTAATTTTAATTTATTGCATTCAATTTTTCCAACATGAACTTTTGGATGACCCACAGGAAATTTTCCATATTTACACACCCAAGGATATAGTGAGCATATATCTATATACATTATTTTTTCACCAGGCGCACATTTATAATATGTTCTTGTGTTTCCTGTTCTATCGCCATAAAACGCATCACGTGGTTTTAGTGGTATCAAACTTTCGTTCTCCAATTTTGCGAAAAATTCTATGTATTCTTTTGATCTCATTTCGTTTCGAAATTCACACTCCCACTTTTCAATTACTTGATAACCTATAGAGCGTAATTTATTGGCTTTGGATAATGTAGCCTCATAACGTGTTTCATATTTTTTATCATTATTATTTTTGAAACATTTTGGATGGCCATGGTAATAACAGCCATAAAACTCAAATATTTGTTTTGTGTCTGTGCAATATCCGTCAACACGAAGACCAAAAATTACTTTTTCCTTTCCGTTACCACTATGCTGAATTTTTATTTTTCTTCGTTTTTCTTCCCACATTAACCATTTTATGACAATGATTGACTGGTTTTCTGATAAGCGATATCCTTGTTTAGGTATAAGTCCAATTGTATACGGTTTTAAAAAATTCCTTCTAAAAACCAAATTACACGCTGATGCAATTGTAGTGGCCTCTAAAAATGGCTCAACCTTACATTCTTCCAAAAATAGCTGTCTGAATTTAATACAGGCTGCTGTCAAAATTTTTACGTCATTCATACAATATTCTACAAGTTCCTTTTGGAGGTTAAAAGACTTGTTTTTATTTTCTTCATACCATTCAAGAAATTGTTTTCTTTCTGATGCACTCATTGAATTATAACAGTAATATTTCCGATCGGGTAACTTTCCATTATATTTTATATTGTTTTTACGTTTAAACGTATGAGGAAAATACATTTTTTTCAAATTAATGTCTAAATCATACGCTTTCGGTAAACTAGATAACGGCATTGGAAAATAGTTTAATGAATCAATAAATTTCACGTTATCGAACAGCATTAAAATTATCTTTGTTCCCCTCATAATTAGTTTTGGTTTGATGATGGTTTTCTCTAAGATATAGTTTAATAAAAACTGATTATCAAATGCTTGTCCATTATGTGCAATAACTACAACTTTATCTAATATTTTTCTTTAGTTCAGTATTCGAAAACCATTTGTATTGGATTTTGTTTCAAGACATGTTGTCGAAGTCTACAAAAATTGCATCTTTCAACATTAGATAATATAAAATGCGTGCAACGTTGTTCAAAAATACATAAATCAGGCTGATGTTCAATTATATTCCCTATTACAACACCTTCATGAAGTTTCTCCCCGATGATATCATCTTGAGTTGTTTCGAGATCGTAGAAAATATATAATATATTTTTAAGTTCAGCTAATTCTTTACACGGTGTAATAAAGCATTGGTGGTCTGAAGCTACATTTATATTACAGTTTTTACACAAATGTCCATAGCATATATGATTTACATCGGTTCTGTATACTTTAAAGCATTTTGTACAGGAATTTATAAGAGTACAAATAGATTTTTTATTTGTAGATGATGTTGCTTTATGATTATCAAAACAAGTTTGACCTTTAAAACTTCGATTGCATACATCACATTTAATATTTGGAAAATTTACGTCACATGCTGGAGATGATTTACAAAAGAAACACGACTGTTTACATCTGTGAGACAATCTATTGTTATACGGAACATTACATGTTTGGCAAAAGTAATCACAACTAAATGCTGCTGTTAATGATGTAATTACATTGAAGTGACCTTCATCGTATATCAAATTCAATCTTTTTTCCTTATCTTCTTCACCTTGAAAAATAATTGATTTTCCTTTTCCTCTGAAATCAAAAACTACAATTTGATATTTAGAGAGGTACAGTTGAAATTTTTTGAGCTCACTGATACTAGCTCCTTTTGCTGGGATGCTTAAATTTGAATTTCTTATTAGTTGTAATGCTGCTTTCAACTGAAGTTGACCTGTGTCTTTTCGCATTTTACAGTAGTCAACTGATTTTTCTATGAATGAGATAGCAACAACTAACGCACGTGGTAAGCATAAATTATCTTTGTTTTTGATTGAAATTATGCCTCTTCTTTTATTACATTCTTCTTCAAAATTGTTGTATCTTTTTCCTCTTCCACTTCCTGCTGGAAGTCGTATATATGTAACATTTATACAGAACGTATCTGTAGATAATCCTTCGGAGTTGCTTTGAAAAATGTTTGAAATAACTTCCCAAATTTCCGAAATGTCAAGATCTTTTGCTTCTTTAAAATTGATCCAGGCTGGACCACGTTCATGAAAACTTTGGCATCCAAAAGTGACACCAATTTTGTCAGTAGGATCAACATTTTCAAGTAAATTGCTGAATAATTCTTCAATACCGGTTTTAATCCAATCTATTGGATCTTTGTTGTCTGGTACTGCATTTATTATAAACTCCAATTTTTTCCAAAAATGTTGAATCGTTTTACATTCACTGATTTTATTGATTTTATTGTGAATTTTTCTGTATTCATTTTAATTTCTTTTTTTTAATTTCCAATTTTTATTTTATTAAGACAACCAATCGCGAACGTTTCTAATCCTAGAATTTTCACTCTATTAACAATTTTTTAACTTTTTACACAATTTATACATAATGTCTTGCTTGTTACTTTAAAAAAAGCAATTACTCGTAACTTATTTTGAATCGCTTTTATTCCTTTGTTTTTTTTCAACATTCTTACATAACAATAAAATCTTATACGGTGATACTAAGAATTTTTTTCTTTCATCTTCTTTAAATACTTCATAGAAAAAAGATAACAAGAAGAAATAAAGGCATCTCAAAATTGCATCAATTTTGTCAAGGTTGAATCTTTATGTAACATTTAAAAACCAGTTTGCACTTTTTCTTTTAATTATTTTAAAATTAGTTTTAAAATTTTAAAGAAACGTAGTTACACATCTTTTTGTTCTGTTTTCATTTTTCTCTTTAAATTTTATAAAGTATTTTTTCTTATTCTTTTCATATATGCCTATTACTTAAGCTAAGTATACATCAACAAGAAGTATACCTGTACCATGTTAGATATTTTTGATTTCTTGTTGTTTTCTTTTTATTCATATTTTTTTCTTGAACACAGAATAAATCTGTTTTATTTTTATATTCTTGTTTTCAAAATAGGTGACAAATACAATTAACCTGACTTGATTTTTTTTTCTTTTTTTATTCTTACAAACAAAAAATATCTTACATGACACACCGACAATAATCATTAGTTTTTTTCTTTTAACTTCTTTAAATAGTTAAAGTAGAAAAAAAAAAAAAAAAAAAGCAACACAAATAGTTAGGTACATCTAAAAACGCATAATTTTTTTTCAATGGTTTGATCATTATGTAGACATAAAAACAGGTTTGCACTTTTTCTTTATGAATTTTAAAGATGCGTTGTACCTTTTTAAATTGTTCTATCTTGTACGTTTAAACTTTTTTTTTGTTTTTTTCCTTTTACATTCACTAACCATTTTTTTGTTTCTACTTTTCATATGCGCCTATTACATATAACTTAAGCCAAGTATACATCAATAAGAAGTAGACCTGTACCACGTTAGATATTTTTGATTTCTTGTTTTTTTTTCAACATTCTTACATAACAATTAATTAATGGTTTTTCTTTCCTCTTCTTTAAATACTTCATAAAACAAAACGAAAGAAAAAAACAACAAATAAAAAAACAACAAACAACAACATCTTAAAATTTGCAAGCATAAAAAAATATTTTTCTTACTGTTTTTCCATGTTTACCTATTACTTAAAACAAGTATACAATCCTTATAAAGAACAAGAGTTGTCTGACGGTCGCCGCCGCCTGTCTGACCTAATTTTACGTCGTTAACCTACTCCCGTCTGACCTAATTACAGTTTGACCTACTTCCGGATGGCCTTGACCTACTGACCTGTCTGGCCCAAGTGCCTACCTATCTACTCTCAGATTACTCCACTTATTTTGTGATTTCGCTATATACAAAGAAAGGATCCGTTCCTTAGCGGTACTAATTGGAATAGTGTTCTGAGTAGCTCCTTTCTTTGCTAGTGCGTCAACTTTTTCATTTCCTTCAATATTACTATGCCCAGGCACCCACAAGAAGGCTATGTTTAATCTTTCGCTTGTTAGGGCTCGTTCCTCTTGGCACTGTCTAACAAGCTTTGAGGTTGTAGTGTTGCCTTAATGGCCTTAATGGCCTTAGTTCCCATTTGTGTGTTGTTTCTTTTCAGAATTCGAGCAGCCTCTCTAACTGCTAGTATCTCCGTCTGGAAGCTGCTAACTGTGTCGGGGAGTCTGTAGGATTTTGAAATGTTGAGTTTCTCCGAGAAAATACCAGCACCGACTCCTTCCTTCACCTTGGATCCGTCGGTGAAGATACTGACATTGAAGTTCTTTGTCACATCTCCTCTTCTTTGCCGCTCCATTCCGCTCTAGCTCTAGTAGTCAGTTTTAGAGTATAATTATTGAAGAGTACCATTTCAGTCTTCTTTGCGTTGAAACCTAGGCCACACCTTGCTTAATCACGTATATAAACTGGCCTGATACTAGTATTACAACATCATCCGCATAGCCACTACCTTTATTGCTTCCTCAGTAAGTGTCATTAAAATTACGTTTATAAACATTAGCCATAGCAAAGGTGATATTACACCTCCCTGTGGTGTACCCCAGTTGACTAATTTAGTGAGACCGCTGTTTCCCATTTTCGCATGAATTATTCTGGAACTAAGCATGGAGGTAATCCAACGCTTCAAAAACTGCTCTGTCCCCACCTGGGTGAGAGCTTTTTCAATGGATTGGGTAACATTATTAAAAGCAACTTCAATATCTAAGAAGGTGGCTAAGGTGTATTGTTTATACTTAATGGAATATTCAACTGTGCTGACCACTTCATGGAGAGCCGTTTCTGTGGACCAACCTGTTAAGTACGCATTTTGGGATTTCGATACTTGAATTTCCTTGTTACCTAATCTGGTACGCGTTAGCTAATCTGGTAATCCAAAGTACGCTCCAAGGTTCTTAAAAGAAAGGAGGACAGGTTAAGTGGCCTAATGATTAAGTTTTAAACAGCTACTGAAAATGGCGACAAGCCACGATGTCGACAGAATTAACGACTTTTGCAAGATAATCGGAATTATGCCATCCAAGCCAGGCGATTTACATGGAGAAAAACTTTTAATAGCCCAAGAAACATTTTCCTGAGATATAATTTTACTTACTTATCATTAGACTACAGGACCTCCATTGGGTGCAGTTACATAAGCGTTATCATTACTGCCTAAGGGAAAATGGGTGTTAACTAACACTGCTAGAGATTCAGCTAAAGAATTAGCCCAGTTCTTGGGATTAAGGACGGACAGGATCTATCATTGGACAATATTTTACAGATTCTAGCTGAAACCTTAGTAGTTTCGATAGATTGACAAAATTCTATCCAGGTATGCCGCTTGGCTTCTTTGATGGCTTTGTTATATACTTTTAGGCAATTGTAAGGTTGCCAATATTTATGTTTATAGCAAATGTTGAAAATAGACCCAGTCAGACTTTTAAGGCAGGCTAAGTCTTCGCTCCACCAAGGGGGATAGGTTTTCTTTCCGAGACTAATTGGACACGAGACTTTAAAGGCTACACCCATTGCCTTTTCAAAAGTTTCAATCTTTGTACCCACTTCTTCGATCGTTTCAATTTTGATGTTGGGTACATTATTTAGTTTTGACTTTATAATTCGGCTGAATTTTACCCAGTCAGTTCTTTTAGGATTTCTGTAGAATTTGGGAATATTCATCTGAAAATTCACATCAAAGACTATATATTTGTGATCCGAGTAGGAGTTCTGACTAGACACAGACCAGTTTACAACTCCAATGATATTATTTTTAGTAGCTAAGGTAATATCTATTACCTTTTCCCACCACTTATATGTGCCCGAACTTGGGAAAATAAAGGTGGGTGTGTGACCACTATTACATTTTTTAAGGTTAGTGTTAATAAGAAAATCAAATAGTGACTCCCCTCGTTCGTTGTTCGAACTACCCCATAAGGAATGCCTAGCATTGGCATCGTATACGATGAGTAGGTTGTCTTGCCTTGTCGTCCTAACAAGTTTACGAACTTCCTCTGGTTTTGATGGATCGCCATGAGCCATATATGCAGAGGAGATGTAGAGATTATCTCCACCAAACCCTACTAACTTGACGACAGTCAAATCGGGTGAGCTAAAATCGGGGTGAAGAAAAGCATTGAATTCTTTTTTTACTAAAGTACAAGCTCTAGGTTTACCGGTATTTTTTTTGTGAAAAAGATTGTAATCTTTATGATGTAGGCCCTTGATCTCAGTACCTCTGACCTAAGGTTCTTGAATGAGACTGATATCTATGTTTTCCTGTCGATCGTGAGATCCTCTATCAGCTTAGAAGCTGGATCCTCCTCTGGATCCTTTTCGTCCGCTGGAGCCCTGAAAATTTTTAGTTTGGCATACCTTATGCCGAACTTCATCCCATAAGTAGCCTTGCTCTCCTTTGGTTTCCTCGCATACTTAGCGCCTCCTAGTGCCAATGCGCTAAGGCCCCGTTTTCTATTGGCTCTCTTAGCTGCGTGTTGATTTTATCTTGAGATCTGTTACGCTTCTGGTCTGTTGTCGTACCAGGAATACTCTTATTCCCGTCCTTACCCGCTTGCACCTTTAGATATTCATCTACGACAAGCTGGTACTTAACTCTATCCGCAGCGTCCTTCTCATGAATAGTACATGCTTTTTCATTCTCAGCTATCTCGTTGAGAATGAAAAGAGCCCTGTTGTTCTTTTCTTTCATGAGTACCCCACGGACTTGCATCTCTTATGATTTTTCTTCTTGCCGTCCTCACCATTGTTGACGACAAGAGTTTTAGATTGACCTGGGATTGGTGTACTAAGGCTAGTACTCGCTATTATTTTTTAAAAGTATAAATAATTACTGAAATACATATGATCTTTAAAAATGATAATACATATGTACATATCAAAAAAATTACTAATTAATAAAAGTTAGCTTTAATTTTAAAACTTTTCTTGAATAAACAATTCTAATTTAAATACATACATACATAATTACAAAAATATAAATTGTGCATTTATTAAAAATCATACATAAAGTCAGGCAAAAATAAAATCTATATGATATATAATATATATATGAAGTATATTCTATGTATGCAAATGCACTATATACATCCAAAAACGGTGACCTGAATTAAGGCGCTGTGAAATAAAGCCCCCGAAGTGTTATTACCCATTTAATGAGAGATAATGCCTTGGGTAATTGAGAAATAAAGCCCAGGGTTTTATTTTTCTTTTAAGTTTAACTACGACGTCTATGAGAAATAAAACCCCGGGGTGTTGTTTCTCTTTCAAAATATCATATTTAATCGAATTTATTTCATTTTTTAATTTTAGTAATTTTATCGATTGTAAAAATGAAATAACTCTTTCAATTAAAATTGAAATAAATTCGATAAAAAATTGTCAATTTTTAAAAATTTCCATATTGTTATTGTTAATATTTCTATGTCTCACGTCATGTTTGTTATGTTGTTGTACTCTGTAAGACAGTACTTGGTTAGTACTGTACTATGCCACTCTTCCAATGACAAAACAATCATCATTATATAAATACGCCAGCATTGTTTTTTGGGTCCCTTTTCAGAGATAACTACTGGGCTGATTTATACTTATATGGATCATCATTAATCAATAGAAAGAATGAGGTGAGGAAAAAATATTTGTTTTTACTCTTTTGATCGGGGTGGTAGTTTAGGAAATGTAGCTTATCAAACTTTCTTGCCACATATGCAATTTTTTAGATGACTTTCTATGTATTTACATAATAATTCTTTCTCTCTTTTTAGTACTTGCTTGTTATTAGTTCGTAAATCGTAAATTGTGGTAGTATTTTTTGAGATAGGTACTTATTTATACTTCAGAATTTGAATATGGATTTGTGTTTGCCTCTCGCATATATGTATATGATTTAGTATTATATATTTACACTGAGTTAGTATAGAATATGAATATTATTATATGAATATGATACGAGGGTGTAAAAATTTTTAAATTGGATTGGATTTTATTAATATATTTTAATTTTTTAAAAATTTTGTTTGGAAGTTTTGTGTGAAATGTGTAGCAGTTGTTTTTAGTACACTGATAAAAACCATTTTAAGTTAGAAATTATGTTGTTATTATAATAATCTAAATTAATAATAGTTAAAATAAAATTATAATAGATGCTTAATAAATAAATTAAATTATAACAGTTAAATTTAGTTTAATTGTCAGACGTAATATACATATGTATGTATGTATATAAGTAGTAGGTATATAAAGTATTAGGTACCTAGATTCAATTTGCAATGAATTCCAATTTTTGTTTTTTTTATTGGAGTTTTACGTTTTGTTTTTGATAATTACGTAAATGAAAAGTTTCAGAAGCTCTTTATATAATACATACATAATAATATATATGTTGGTATGTTTTGTATTTTGTAAATTTGGTCGCATAAAATTTTTGGGGAGTGTATATGGATGTATATGAATCAAAATTACTATTTATGAATTTAATTTTTTGTATCTATAGAAATAGAAACAGTTTCTATTTTTTTTAACCAAATGCATATAAGTATGTTTGTGATTTTATTTAAACATAAAAAGTTTACTCAGGGGCGTGTGGGTACACATTCATAAAATTTGACAATATAATTTTTAGAAAAAAAAAAATCAGAAAATGAAATTCTTCAAAGAAATGTATTCTATTTTGATTTACATATACGCTTCCGGCTTTAAACTTAAATTTCATGCTTAAACCAACAACAATAAATCTGAAACATTTTTATTAAATGTGTAATTATATGTTTGTTTATATATATATTCCTGCATATTATATTTATATATATTTACGATCAATTAATAAATAGAAATTTTTAAGTTAAAAAAAATAATTGTGTTCTGTATTAGGATAATACATATAAGTAGGTTACATATGCATTTTGTAAAAACAACAATAAAAATTTTAACGTACAGAAATAATATGAATTATACGGGAGTAGAAATAACTTCAATTCTAAAAATGAAATAACTCTTTTAATTAAAATTGAAATAAATTCGATAAAAAATTGTTAATTGTTAATCGAATAAAATATAAAAAATATTTATATTTTCCGTACTGGAACTCTCTGGATTTTTACTGCGCCATCATACTGTGCATATAAATGCGTGAGTCGTAAGTTGTCTACATGCAAATTTTAAATAATATGTAATTGAAAAAAGTAATTGTAATTGTTAAATATTTCATATGTGATTCTCTTATTAATATGTATACCTGGCATAATATGTAGTCCAATTTTAAGAATTTGTTTTTAATAAATTAACAGCTCTTTACAACAACTTTACTTTTTTTCTATAATATTTTTTAAAGTACTTATTTACTTTAACGTTTTGGTAATAATAATTTGTGGTTTGCTAAATTGGTAGTCCGTCTGTAACACAAAATCTATCTATGAAACAGAACAAATCCTTGCTTACACATCACGAACTCAGACAACAACTTTTGGCTTTCGAAAACCGACAAGATATACACTATGTAGCTGCTAAAAATCATCAGCTAACTAATTATATTTTTCATTTACAAAAGTAGTTGAAAAATTACTATCATCTGAGGCGGAAGACCATATTTTTCCGAAAAGGTTGGCAATTTCAATAGGACTGGTATATTTTTTATTGTTGTTGTCTATTATTCTTATTATATTGCTTTTGTAGGTTCCTGTAAGTGTTTGAATGCTTTTCTAAATAGTGGGAAGAGGAGTGAAAAGGTTTATTTCGGAGATCAGAGAAGAAAATTTGCTGATTTGGCTAGATTAAGCTTACGTCTAAAAATGGCTCTATTTTTTTTTAAATTTATTAAATTTCCAGATGTAGGTTGACGCTTAAAAATATGAAATGATTTTTTTTTTGTTTTGGATAGTTTAGCTAGTTCTTTGGTTCACCATGGGAAATATTTGCTGGATTTGTGAGGAGCAGTTTGAGGTATTGAAATATTGGTTGAGACCCTAATAATTTTCTTTAATTTTGCTGTATCTTTATGGACATTTTGAAGTTTGTTTTGAACACAGGATTTATATTTTTTCCAATTAGCCATATGAATTTTAAAATTAGTTGAAAGTTTCGGAAATTGGTTTGTATGATAGTTTGCTTCCATGTTAATGTAGATTGGAAAATCGTCAGATACTTCCCAGGAACATCTGGGTGCTATCGGACTAGAACATATTGAGAGGTTTACATGTGTAAAATAATTATGGGTGGAAAAATTAGTAGGATTAACATTATTAAGAATTATTAAATCAGAGGCTAGAATAAAGTTTTCGATTATTGTTCCTCTTTGATTGGTGGTTTATGAGCCCCAAAGCGGATTCCAGCCGTTAAAGTCCCCAGTAGTTAGGTATGGAGTGTTAGAATTTAAGATTTGTTCAATTTCGTAAGATGTAATTTTAATGCTAGGAGGTTAGTGCGATGAAACTATTTTGAAAGTTGGATTTGAATGAATTTCTGCAGTTATTGTATTTGTAGAATTGAATAAAAATTTGTAGGGGATTGATTTATTTATAAGAAGACCTACACCATGTTTAGAAATTGTATTATTTGGGGAATTTGTGAAGGAGCCTTCTTACATTTTACGTAAGAAAATTTTTTTGTTTAAGGGAATATGTGTTTCTTGTAATGATATTATATCAGGCTGATAATTATTAATTAAAATTTGAAGGTCGTTAAAATTGCTTAGAAATCCATTTATATTCCATTGTAAAATTTTTAAGTTTATATTTAGAGGGGAAAACAAAAAGAGAGAAAATAACAACTATAATAAAGCCTTTGTAGAATTATATATAGAGACGACAGAAAAAGAAACAAAAATGTATATATGTGTATGTAATTTTGAGAAGGTATTAATTTTATTAATTTAGAAGTTTAATTCATACTCCATTTCGGAATCAGAATTAAAATTTAATAATAAATTTTGTTGTGTTGTAGTATGAGTTATAAAATAACTTGTGTAATATTGTTTATAGTAGAAATAGAATTACAATTTCTAAAGGAACTTTGGGCTATCTTTTGTGGACGAAAGACTTTTGTCTTTTGTCGAGATAGTGGTATTTGTTTCATTGTTAATATTTGCATTATTTTTTTTTACGTTTGTATTTTTGTTTTGTGTGGAAACATCTGATGCCGATGTTTTGGCATTATCGTTGATTGTATGACTATTTGAATTTATGGTTTTAATTTTATTTTGAGGTGCAGGTGTAGGCTGCGAAATATTATTTTGTGTTGATTGCTTTTGTTTGACAGTGGGAGAATCTTTTGTAATTAAATAAGAAGATAATGACGATTGTGAGTTTATTAATTTGTAATTTAGCTTTAAACTGTTCAGTTGTTTAAATATTTTACGCGCTTCAATAATTGTACATTTATTTTGGTTCTTTATTTTTCGGATTTCTTTTTCGTGGATACATTTTGGACAGTTTCTTGAGGAAGCTGCTGTTCAAAGCAGTGTGCACACACACAGCGAATGCATTTATCCCGGTTGTGAGGTGGTAGGTTGCAATTTTCCCAGGAGGTGTTGCCTTTGCAGTATTTTGCTGTGTGACCTAGTAATTGGCAATTCTTACATCGCATGGGATTTGGATAGTATTTCCGGACTCCCAATGAATACCGTGCGACTTTTATTTTTTGAGGAATTTTGTATAGATCGAAAGTGAGCAAAAATAAGCCCGTATACTGAGATTGACCGTCATAGTTTTCTGGAATTTATAAAATTCAGTTACACCTTGGTCTTTCAGCTCCTCAATTATTTCTTTTTCTGAAGTGTTAATTAAATTTTTATCAAAAATAGTGCGTTTAGAGTTATTTAGATTTTGCTGATAATTTATGGACACATAACAGAGGCCACCAAAATTTTTAACTTTAATTAATTTTTGTGCAATTTTTCGGTTTTTTGTTAAAATTAATAAACTGCCATCACGTAGGAGATTAATTTTTTCAACCTCAGAACTTATGCATTCTACTGCCTTATTCAGTGCAAAAACACTAAAAGATGACAAAGGTTTAGTTTCTTGTGTTGATTTTATTGTAAAGTAAATTTAGGATTATTATTGTAAGTGAAGCGTATTGAATCGTGTAGGCTAGGAAAAAGATCCCTTGGTACTATTTTTTTATTTTATTTTTTGGCTTCTTTGCTTCATTTAAAGAAGCTAGCCAAACATATTTCCCAGTGGATCAGGATTGCCCACCGTCATTATAAAATATATACATATGTATTTTTATTTTAAAACAATTTTTGTTTTATGTATTTAAAAATAAGTGTGTATGAAAAAGAAAGAAAAACCACAAAGAGTACCGCTTTTTCTCTTACTGTGCTGTTAGTTTAAAATACTAATATGATATTATTCTCTTACTATAATTCAATTCTTCGCTTTATATGTAACTCCGAGAAGAAATATTGCCTACAACCTTATACTTTGAAAAATAGACGAAGACTGAATGTATGTATGTATAACCTATTCAATGTGATACAACATTGTTGGATTCTTGTTGGATTCTGAACACATACAATAACGTATTATGTACGAAACGAACAATAATTGACATAATAATTAAAGTACATTATAATTTATGTTGTTTATCTTTATTTTTGTAACTATAAAAAGTATAATTTCAAACTATTTTTGTCAAGCATAAAATTCTCTTCAGTTTTTAATATTTTGTTTGTCATTATTTACATACATAAAAAAATTCTCTTCGAACTTTTTTATCAAAAGAAAAATGCTCCATTCAAACTCATTATTTTTTGTAACTATATAAAAAAAATCAGCTTTTAAATTCTACATATATGTAAAAAAAATCAATTTTCTTCAAATAAATCTCATTGTTGTTTCGATATTTATTTCAAAAATTGATCTTCAAGACTTGACAGATCGCGCTATCCATTTTTAGAATGAGCTTCTGAGCTTCTTTAGATGAGCTTCTGTTTTAGTTCTTTTGCAATTTCAATTCGAATGTTGATGGAAACTTAGTATTAATACAAATATAATATAACTTATACTATACAAATATAATATACAATATGTATTTTTTTTATTTTTAAGGGAAAAGGAAACAAAATCTGGTTTAATCTTATTTTAACAAATATGTATTTGATAACTTTTTTGTCGTCACCGTCATTGATTTTAGAGCCTCTATAATTGCACCATTATTGAAATTCTTATTTAAAATGGAAATTTTACTATATAATCTCTTAACTATACCTATATAATCCCTTAGATTAGATTATACAAAATAAAGCTCTTAAATCTGTATACAATTTACCCATGCTAACATCCTCAATAAACTTATTTAATGAAAATATTTTACCACTGCATAAACTTAAATTATTTGAACTCGGGGTCGTATGTTACAAATTAATATATAACAAAATTAAATCAGGAATAACATTATCAAGAATTTACGAAACTGTACAAGAAATCGTAATAATCTGGCAACCGTAAACTTTGCTACGAATAGCATCATATTATATCAATGTATTGTTTGTTATAATAAGTTACCACAGCAAACCTAATTTTTAAAGGCAATAAAAAACACCTTACAACCAGTGCTTAATCAAAGAAAAAAAAACTTACGCAAAATGAAAGAATAAAAAAAAAAAATCAAAGAAAACAAAACATTTAATCAAAAAAAAATTGAAAAATTAGATATAATTAGAATATTGTACATAATATAAGTAAACAAATTAAGTGGGTATAATATTATTATTATTTCTATCTAAAAATTTCTTTTTCTCCTTTCTATTTTTTTTTTAATATTAAGTATTATTCTTTTTTTTTTACAATAACAAAACAAAATATATTATATTACTATAGAGATTTTTATTGTATAATAAAAAATAAATGTAAATATGTACTAGTTCCTGTACAAAGTGTCATGTACACTTTTTTGAAGCTAAATAAAATAAAATAAATAAAAAGAGAAAAAAAGCAGATCAATTTGTTTATAAAATATCTATTATATAAAAGCCGTAAAAGTTTACAACAATAACATTTTTCATAGCAAAATCTAATATTGCACATAACAGAAAAAGAGAATAAAACAAATTGAAAATTTATAGAATTGAAAATCAAAGTCCCGAAAATCAAAATCCCAAAGATTAAAATCCCGAAATTACAGCATTCCGAAAATCAAAATACTGAAATTTCAAAATTTCGCAAGTAGGTATTAGGTCGATTTGGCCTGGGAATTCCGTGCGAGAAAGAGATAGCAATAGTTTGAATGAAGATCCGCAAGGATGCGTCAGTAGGTGTTAGTAGGTCATTTTGGTTGAGTGATTTAAAGGAATTTATGTGGAGAGGGGAGAATAAAGAGTAGGGGTGTCACGCTTGAGTGATTTTGAAATATTAGTGTAGGGGTGAGTCTAGAGGGAAGGGATGAATAGTAATTAAGAAAGGGTTAAGTTATTAGTATAGAGAAAATTTAATAGGTAAAGAGAGGGGTGTTGAATATTGAATAAGTAAAGAGAGATAGTATATAAATATTAGGGTGTAAGTTGTTATGGAAGAGGTATTTGAGCTGATAGATGACTTAATAATTTAAGTAATTTGTGTAGGGAAGTGAGTAGACGACTATCTGATGTAGATATGTAGGTGGAGTGATTTAATTTTTGTTTTGATGAGAGGTGTATAATAAATTGTGTGTAGGGTGTCACGCATGCGTGATTTAAGGAATATAATAGAGGGGTTAATTATGAGAAGGGGCAATGATGATTATTGTTTTAAGTAACGGATAAATTAGAAATATAATAAAAGAAATATAGAATACAAGGGGATTTTAACCGGGGTACTACCATTACGCTATAGAGTTGATTGTAAGCTATATGTTTAATTTGAGTTTATAAATGAAGGGTTGTTTGAAATTTTTGTATCTGTGAGTTATATGATTGAATTTAAAAAAAGATATTGTTAGTTATAAAAATATTATATTGAGA
>OX352772.1:192740742-192808757 GCA_947095535.1 Poecilobothrus nobilitatus
TATGGGGGACGTACGGGGAATACATTTAACTATTATAAATGTAAAGAAGGTGAAAAAATTAAATTCCTATTGATCACCCCAAAGTTCATATTGATGGCTTTGATAATATAGATTTACAAAGCACAAATGGTCTTATAAAGTGTAAAATACTACCACCTGAATTTTTATTGCGTCCTGTATTACCAATAAAACAAAATAATAAATTCATATTTTCATTGTGCCGAAGTTGTAGCGACACTAAAAATCAAGAAGAGTTTTGTAATCATTCTGATGATGAAATCGGTTTAATAGGCACTTGGGTAATTGATGAAGTTGTTAAAGCACTTGAAAAAAATTACAAAATATTAACATTTTATGAAATATGGGAATATTCAGTTATGCAATATAATAAAAATAGCAAAACTGAAGGCTTATTTATAAAAATGATGAATAAGTTCATAAAAATGAAACAACAAGCTGCAGGTTGGCCTAGCAAATGCACAACTGATAAAGAAAAGAATAAATACATAATTGACTTTCTTAATAAAAAAGATCAATTAGAGTCTAATAAAATTGGTGTAAATTCTGGCTTAATATCTCTTACCAAAATTATTTTAAATGCTTTTTGAGGTAAATTTGGACAACGCGAAAACCAACAAAAAACGCTTATTATAAATAAATCATCAGAGCTATATGAAATGCTCAGAAATCCTGCAATAGATGTTTGCCACATTTTACCAATAAGTGAAGAAAATATTGTGGTAAATTGGTAATACAAAGAAGATGCTGCTGATTCCATATCAAGAGTAAATGTTTATATTGCTGCTTATACAACAGCACAAGCGCGACTAAAATTGTATTCATATCTGGAGAATTTAGGAGATAGAGTTTTTTTATTATGATACTGATTTGGTTATTTTTGTAAGTAAAGAAGGTAAATATGATCCACCGACTGGGGAGTTTATTGGCGATATGACGGATGAACTTGAATGTTATGGTGCTATATTACAGAATTATATATAGCAATATTACAGAATTTGTAAGTGGTGGACCTAAAAATTATTCATATAAAGTTTACTGCATAAAAGATAACACAGAAAAGACTGTCTGCAAGGTTAAAGGAATTTGTCTTAATTACTCAACATCTTAACAAGTAAATTTCAATACAATTAGGGATGCAGTACTAGATGCAGAAAGTACGGAGGATATTTGTATTATCTCTCATAATATTCGTAGAACAGAAAAACACGAAATCATCACAGCACCAGAAATTAAAAAATACCGTACAAAAGCTGAGAAAAGAAAATTTTCAGAAGATCACAGCTCTGTGCCATATGTTAATAAAAGAGCAAGATTAGAATAGCAGAAAATATATTTGTATAAAAAATCAAATAAATAAATTATAAAATTGTTTTAAATTATATTATGTCTTTTTTATTTATCCAGGAGTTATATTTTTCATTAAATCCTAACCATTTTACAAAAACTTTGTTTCCTTGCTATTTTAGAACTTTTTCCACAATGTAAGCATGAGAATATTTTTATTCATAAAATCCACCAGAAATTACAGTATTTGTATGATCAATCAAATTGTATGTTACAGGATAAGTATTATTTATTTTTTCTATTTTAAAAATTTCAGTTGATCAATTGGGGTTATAGCATTTTTCAAATACACCTTTGTTTTTACTTATTCTAAAGTAATCTCCAACTTTATATTTTTTGTTTTGACAAATTTTAGGTTGTATATAACTTTTTTTAATATAAGTTTTTCATTTTTCTTTGAGACATTTTCGGGTGCTAATTTTATTGTTTTATGAGCTGTAAAATAAATACTTTTTCAACAAAGTATTTAGAATAGAGATCCATTTATAGTTGCCTTGCAACTGATTTTTTTCCACATGGCATTTTTTAAAGTGTGATTAAAGTGTGACACATGGCATTTTTTAAAGTGTGATTAAGTTCAACAATTGAAGCTTTCATATCCGAGTAAGTATGATAATGATTGATTTTGTTTTTAACCATAAAGATGTGAAATTTTGAATTAAAAAATTCCTTTCCTTGATCCGAATGAATATTTTTTAGGAAAGTTTTAACTTGTTTAAAAATCTTTTTTAATGCATTTAAAACATCTTCAGCATTTTTTGTTTTTACATGTTGAGCAAATGCGTATTTAGAAAATATGTCAATTACTGTTAGCATATATTTAAATCCCTTATTAAATTTTGTGTACGAAATCATTTCAACTAAATCAATTTGCCATGTATCATTTAACCCTTTTTGCTGGACTTTTCTTCTAAGATATATGCGTCTTGCTGGTCTGTGTATTTCAGCTACAATTTGTTCTCAGGTGTCTGAACCGGAAGTTGAATTATCATAAGCCCAAGGACATGAACTAAAGTGTATGCCCGAAATTGAATTACTCTTTTCTTTGTCCTTAAATTTTCCTAAATATTCTTGTAAATAAAAAATTCGTTGTTTATGCTCATCTAGTAAAATAGAAGAATAAGTTTTAAGGAAGTCTTTCACCACCTACATTGTAAGAATGAGTATAAACTTATTCATTTTTATACAACATATATTATAAAATCTTATTACACGACTTTAGTTCGTCCTATTCTGGAGTATGCAAATCAGGTCTGGTCTCCACACTATCATCAACATATTGTTAGAATTGAAGCAATACAATGAAATTTTCTAAGGTTTCTAAGGTTTTAAGAAACTTAAATTATGCTGATCCCCTTATATTGCCTCCATATGTCAATCGTCTCAAATTACTTGACATGAATACTTTAGAATGCAGACGAACAGTCATGGGTATTGTTTTTATTACTCAGGTATTTCATAACTATATAGATTCACACTACATTAACAACATATTAATTAACTCAATCAACACACGAACACGTTTCAGGAAAACACATTTTCGATTAGATATCATAAGACTAATTACGGCAAATATGAGCCGATTAATAGAATGTTGAAAAATGTGAATCTATACAAAACTATAATAAATATTAACATGAGTAAAGATGTGATAAAAAAATCGCTATTCAAAATAATTCCTTAATTGTTCTTCACTATTTTTGTTGTAAAAATTTTCTGAAATATTAAGTTAATATTATGTAAATATTATTATTTATATTAATATAAATTATAAGTAAATATACATTTTTTTTTTTTAATAAAATAAATTTTGCTTTTTATAACTTTAATATTAATTTTAGATTAAGTATAATTATCTAAATGTAATATGTAAATACTTGAATTAAGTAATAAATAAATAAATAAATAAATATTTCAAAAAAATTGCATTGAACATTATAATAACCCTGTGGTACATATATTTCATCTTTTAATGTTAGTTGTTGTTTTTACAGACACGTATTTATATATTTTGTTACATATGCTTTTACGAAATCTGCAGACTTTTTATTGTATGTTATAACTAAATTAAGAAATTCACTGATGTTATAGAAATTGTTTGCTTCCTCCTCATTTAAAATAAAAATAGTTTGACGTACGAAATAAGGTTTAACGTTTAAATAAATTTTTTTAAGCTGTTGTTATGCAGGAAATATTTTTAAAAACCAAGTATATACTACATTCCATTCATCATAGTTGTAATTATAAAATGATGTTTGGTTATTACGACTACGTTGAAATGAAATTCTTGTTTCACAAGACTCTGGATCAAAACCAAGTGAGACTGCTAATGTATGGTCCTTATTCAAAAAATATGTATAAGATAACAGCAAGGTTTTATTAGTATTATATTCTTCCATTATTATAAATGAACTGAATATTTACAAGTACCGATTTTAATATTTATACTTCTTAGCAACACATGACCGTACATTTTTGTTTTCTCCAAATATACGCTTAAATTCTTTCATTATACACATATCATTTTCTATGTTGTTTTTAATATTGTCAACATTGTTAAATAAATTTAAAAAATTATTCATGCTTTTACCAGAACATCGATAGTATATGTTAGTATATGTATATCGATAGTATAAACACAACAATACTGACCACAAAAAACCGAAATATCACTTTGCAAACGTAGTTCATTAAATACAATACAAAGTTTTTAAATAAATTAAGAATTTGTTTTTCACGTGGTGGTCGTCCATAAGACTCAAAATATTCTATACATCCTTCTTTTGGATATATATTCAAAATATTCTATACATCCTAACTATGAAAAAAGATGGTCTTTTAATTACTTTTGGTACACGGTCCAGCGCCCAAACTCCATTAAATAATTTCTTTGTACTATTATTACATTTCAAAATTTCCTCAATCTCTAAGGAATTCATGTTGTTGCGTTGATAACACAATAATTTCTTAATGTTTTATCGATTTTTTATGTTTGTATATATCTTATTTATAGATTTGTATAATCGTTACGATTTTTATCTATTTGAATATTTGCGTTAAACTCTCCATACAAAATAGCTGTTAAGGTAGAGGGAAGTGGTTTTGATAATTTTGCTTTAATTCCTATAGTTCCTTGGTTGAGTATACGATAGCATACTTCATTACCCGATGAATCTGGTGTTAAGTCAAATGCCAACATAAAGAAACCATTATTAAACATTGTTTTTGTTAATTGATGTCCTTTATCGTTGTGATGTATTCCGGTGCCAGTAAAAAGTGTATTATATGCTCTAGTGAAACAATTATTTTCGTCAGAAAAATTAGTTTCTATTGGTAAATTGGAGACTTGTACACCGTTGACAAATAGTGCAAATTGATTAATATCAAAGTGTTTAAAATTGAAAGGATTTTTAGATCGCTTCCCCGAATATCCTGAATTTTCAGTCATACAAAATATACATGTTTTGGTAATTATCCAATGAAAACATTATCTAATAATATGTTTTGACTATTCATTGGGATAGTGAATGATTTTACTTCAACTTTTTTGTAAAAATATAAAAAAATATCCTTTTCAATTTTTTAAAAAAGTATTTTGCGCATAATATGTATCTATCTACATTTTTTCATTCTGTTTTACTGTTTTGCTTCAGCAAGCTCAAAATTGAGTCAAGTTTAATATTAGATTTGATTTTTTTCTTTACTCTTACACAAAAAAAATAAAATCCTTTTCTTTTTTTAAAATAAGTATGTTGCGCATAATAATATATAATATATATTATATGATATAGCGTCATATATAGGTCATCTTTAAAATCTAGTGAATATATTATCTACCATACATTACTTTATTAATTATTAATTGAATATATTATCTACCATACATTATATTTATACACTACTTATTTTTTATCACACATATTTTGTACCTACCTATTTTTATACTTACCTTTATTTAATATTATTATTCCCCCTTAATTTTTTATAAAAAATATTATGTACCCTTTATTTAATCCCTAAAAACATTCTCCCTAAAAACAAAAAATCACTCAAACGGAACTCCTTATTTTACTATTCTCAATATAATATTTTTATAACTAACAATATATTTTTTTAAGTTCAATCATATAACTGACAGATACAAAAATATCAAACAACACTTCATTTATAAACTCAAATTAACATATAACTTACAATCAACTCTATAGCATAATGGTAGTACCCCGTTTCAAATCTCCTTGTATTCTATATTTCTTTTATTATATTTCCAATTTATCCCTTACTTAAAACAATAATCATCATTGCCCCTTCTCATAATTAACCCCTCTATTATATTCCTTAAATCACGCATGCGTGATACCCTACACACAATTTATTATACACTCCTCACCAAAACAAAAATTAAATCACTCCACCTACATATCTACATCAGACAGTCGTCTACTCACTCCCCTACACAAATTACTTAAATTATTAAGTCGTCTATCAGGTCAAATACCTCTTCAATAACAACTTACACCCTAATATTTATATACTCTCTCTCTATCTCTCTACTTATTCAATATTCAACACCCCTCTCTGTACCTATTAAATTTTCTCTATACTAATAACTTAACCCTTTCCTAATTAATATTCACCCCTTTTCTCTAGGCTTTCCCACACACACACATACACTAATATCTCACCCCCACACTAATATTTCAAAATCAGTCAAGCGTGAAATCCTACTTTTTATTCTCCCCCCTCCACATAAATTCCTTTAAATCACTCAACCAAAATTACCTACTAACACCTACTGACCACACCTTCTCGTACGGAATTCCCAGTCCAAATCGACCTAATACCTACTTTCGCATAGAAATACATATAAAAATTCTGGAAAAGGGGAATACTCCGATTTTGAATCCAACTATTAATACTTACCGTATGCCCACATATATATACCAATTTCATTAAAAAAAAATTAAATTTTCAGATTTTCATATGAAAAATAATTAATTTTGAAAACACCCCGCATACAAAGGTATTCAATTTTGACATTTTACTAAAAAAATAGTGAATTTTATACGAATTAAGACATTTTAAAAAGATTATTTTTGAAGGAACGGAGTTGTAGCCCATAAAGCTCTACTGCACAATTTTTCTTTAGTTTTCTTAGTGTTGTTATCTACGTTCTTACGTTTATTTAAATTTATTTATTTATTTTTTAAACGATGTTAGCCCGAAGCTGTCTGATCTTATAATTTGTTTTACACGGCACAAAAGAAAAAAAAGACATTAAATTTAACAAAAAGTTGAAATTACAAGAAAATTAAAATTAAAAAAATTAGAAGAGTTACAAAAAAAAAAAATTTAATTTAACTAATAAATATTAAAATTAAAAGCAATCTGTATTATGAAATCATATATTTAACAATAGTTATAATTTCAAAAAGAAAAATAAAATCTTTAAAATTTAAATGAAGAATTGCAATTATTCAATTTTCATGAATCCATTTTCACAACTTTACACACCCATTTCTCTTACGAATTCTGCCCAGAAATTTTTAAATTTATCTTGTTTTACAATTGATATATTATTTAATAAAAACCTTGTGATTTCCTTTTTGAAGAGACAAATATTATTGATAATTTTAAGGCCATTTGGTTCATTACTTCATTATATATTTTTAGACAGTTGTAAAGGCAATTATTTTTTTGATTGTTTGTTTTGAACAGCTATATTTAGTATTTGGGTTTATTTCTTGTGTTGTGGGTATGACTGTCTATTATTCTATTTAGAATAGAGTTGTGTTTAATAAGATTGTTTGTAATTTTGAAAACCGTAATATACAATTCACATCTGCATATAACACTCAAACTTAAGTATTGGTCAGAGTAAAGCTGGTTTGTAGGAAAACTTGGGGGATAAAAACTAATTGTTTTAATAACTTTTTTATGTGTTACATCAAGTCTAATTGAGGATTTCAGCTCCAAATTGGATTAAGATATGTAATATATGATAAAATGTAGGACGAGTAAATTGTGTATAAAGCTTTAGAAGAGAGAAATTTACGAAGACGTTTTAAGATGAAAATATATGGAGTAGTTTTTTTTATTATATGATCTATATGATCATTTCATTTTACTTTGCTATCGATCAGTAATCCTAAGTAATAAAGTAAACGTAAAACTTTAACACATTCTAAAGATTTTGAGTTAACAGTTAAATTTAACAGTTAAATTCTTATTATCAAACAGTAGTACTTTCGTTTTTTTTTATATTGAGAAGAAGACGATGGTTTGTTAGCCTCACTGTATTTCAAGACTTCATCGTCTGTGTATAGTTGAATAAAACCTTTTAATTTCAGACGTGACATATCATTCATATCATATCACGTCTATTCTTATTGTAAAATATTAAGTATTCTTACTGATGAAGGGAACATAGTTCTCGAAAAACGTTTTTAAGATAAATAAACACTATATTAGAACAGAAATATTATAGATTTTCTTTCTTTATTGATTTGTTTTTATTTTATTAAAAAGTTAAATGAGAAAAAACCAATATTAATTCTGGTTACTAAGATACCAGAATTATTATAAATCAATATTATTTCTAGATTACCAGACTGGCGTATGCTACACTGGGTTTATCAAGTTATATATAAAATATAATATTATGTTTATAAAACTTTAAAAAATAAAAACCATACAATAAAACTAACAACGTAGCATATTGTAAATTTAACATTATATTTAACATACAGTTAACTAAATTTATTTTGTATTTTAAAAATTGTTTTATTGTAATAGATATACATTTTTAAATTTTATGTTAATGAATTATAATATTATTAACTTGAATTAATAAAATTTATTTAAAACTAACAATCTAATCTAAATTACTTACAAAAACCTACATTAAATTACCAGTGTTCCAATTATTATCTATCCTCTATAGTCTATAGCAATATGTACGTACAATGTACATACGTACATAAAGCATACACACATATCTATCAATTTTTTTATTTAGAAAATTTATTTTTTTAAAAGGCTTAATTGTATCAGATTGTATATAGAAGGTAAGAATGAAAAACGTTTATATTTAACATTAAAAAAAAACGAATTTAGTATAAGATAAAAGAAGAAAAAATGTCGCGACTATTTGGGGCACAAAATTTATTTTTCAAATAATTCGAAATTTCAAAGAAATGTCAAAGAATTTGAATACATTTATAAAAATTTAATTTACCACCAAAACTTCAGTGCGCACATATAAAATTTACAGAATTTTTTACGGAATTATGACAGAAGAAAATAAAATTGTACAAAACTCAAAAACAAACGGGTTTTCTCAAAGGAGTTATTATTTCTCATTCACTGGTCCGATTTATACGTTATTCAATAAGTAATTATATATGAAATGTTTTTTCTTTGCATATATATTAAAATTTATACGAACATAAATATTCACACAATACTTTTAATACAAATTACAAAATACAAACTAATTTTTTTTTTAATATTAAAACTAAGCTAAAGCATTTTACAAAACAAAAAAATTAAACAACCATCATATTATCATCTAAACAATCATCATATTCAGTATTCAGTAAAAGTTTTTTAATTTGTCCTAATAAAGAGTTTTCCATATGATTTCTAAGTGACGTTTCGGCCATTTGTAGTATGTCATGATCTGTAATTTTTTTTTCATTGTATTCAGTAATGTTTACAATTTCATCATCGACCACCGTGAACGTCGTGAATTTGCTGATTTTGTCTTGGAACAACTTGAAAACGATAATGATTTTTTAAAAATTATCTTCTCCGATGAGGCTCACTTTCATCTGAGTGATGCGGTAAATAAACAAAACTGTCGAGATTGTGCGAAGAAAATCCACAATTCATATATTATATATCCTTAATAGAGACTATATTATATAGATAATATTATAGTATCTACACTTACAAGTGAACTGATTTTCTTTATTTTAAAAATTTCTTAAAAATAAAATTTTAAAATATAAAATTTATTAATTCTTACTTTCTAAAACAAGTACAAATTACAAAATATTACAAGACAAAAGAAAAAAATGCTTATTTTTTAGATTTTCCAAGTAATACTTAAAATAATAAAAGAATGAATAGTCGAACCAAATGTTAAAGTATAAATGCAACATAAACGACAAGTCGGTCAACATAATTTAGAGTAGGTCTTTTGTTTACAAATATTAAAAGAAATTACGAAAAACAATTTTAAAACATATCTGAGAATTCCATAATAAGAAATTATAAAAAAGAATTAAATAATTTTAAATTTTAAATTAGAACGCTGATAAGATAATTATTTGAGTTGATTATAAGTGTAATGGGCAATCTCTTGGTAACGGATATTCATGTAGAGTAGTATTTGTATTTGGAGTGGAAGGTTATATAACTCTTAAGTTTCGACTACTGGCGAATATTTTTTAACTCAATGATTAGCTTAGGAATTTTTGTTTGTTTAAACTGTCTGCATAAGAACTTTGCAATAAATAAAAATAGCACAATAAAAATAAGAACAATTATTGTGGTGTTTGATATAAGGTCTGTATATCCTTTCCAGGTGTTATAGAATTTTATTTCCTGAATATATTTGGTATTATTAATATGACTGAAATACAAATCTTCTAGATGAATCTCATTAATAATTTTCTCAACACTGATATTACGTTGCACATACGAATAAGACAGTATTTTGTTACAGTATTCTTTCTCAAAATGTTCATATCGAAAAGAGCCAATTGAAATTTTGCAATTATTAAATTTGATAATATTATTACCCCTAATGGAAATCACTTCAGGTTGTGGCCCGCAATTGTTAAATAACAAAATTTCGTTTAAGTTTTTTGTAATTACAATCGTATCTGATAGTCTTTTTATTTCAGTTGCAATATTTTTCTGATAATTACATTGCATTTGGTCCGTATTCAATAAATTTGAAATACAATTATCTTGGAATGATATTAAATTATTTTTTCATTACATTTTTGTTTTCTACAATTTTAAAAATATTTTTCTTACAGGTTTGTATTCTTTTACGGTTTAGTTTCTTAATAGAATAGTTTTTAATTTTTATCAGTTTTTCATGAATAGAATGATATTGATGAATAGAATGATATTATATTGAATGATCGGTGTAATTACTTCGTTTAGGAAATCTATAGGTCTTTTACCTGTTAAAGAATGTATAGTATTGTTATAGGTTTTCATGCTTTTAACTACAGGGTCTTCGTCAAGCTGTTCGTATATCTGTTCTTTCTTCTTCGTATGTCTGTCCGTTTTCAATAACGCTTAAAATTCTGAGATGTTCATTCAAGGTGTTGTGAAATCTTTCAATGTCGGCATTACTGATTTTATTACCACGTGTTGTGAGGCGTAATTTATTTTTACAGAATAAGCTTTAGTAATTTATTTTTACATAAATGTTTAAGGTAGGTATTTTGGAAAATATTATAAATGACATTAACGTTTAACTTCAATCATCAGATCTATAATAGCTTTGCATGGTATGTGATTTTTAATAACATCTATGAAAAAATCTTCATTGAATATATATATTTTTTTTAGTGCATTACTGTGCCACATAAATGCGAACAGGAAATTACACAGTCTTTCCTTTTCAGTCGTGGCTGTAAATGTCGTAAGGGGGAATAACTCTTACGACGTGTGTGAGATTCGAACCCACACTCCCTCGGTGCATTGAATATTGTATTAGTAAAAGTTTTTCGAGTTCTACCGTAAATTTTATTTTGTTTTAAACTATTAAAAGTTCCTTGCTTAACAACTATTTGGGTTTTATAAAAGGTAATTCGGATATTGGGATATAACCCGTATTATCCTCATTAGCTGAGTGCGTAGTTCCTAGTTGAAGATATTTCGTCTACTTCATTAGTATTAATTTCCGTGCGTGCATCAGCAACATAATTTTCCTTACCACTTAGGTATTCAACGTCAAAATTGAATTCTTCTAATTTAATCTTCCGTCTCTGTAATTTACTGTTTGATTCTCTTAGATTATGTAGCCATTGCAGAGGTTTATGATCAGTTCGAATTACAAATTTACGACCATAAATATATGGGCGGAAATATTTAGTGGCCCAAACCATTGCAAGCAATTTTTTTTCAGTTGTTGAGTACTTACACTTGTGCTCTTTGAGTGTACGCGATGCATAGCATATAGGGTGATTATATTGAGATAAAACAGTCCCTAGCGCGCAATTACTTGCATCCGTGGTTGAAATAATTTTTTTTTTCAAAATCTGGATAAATTAAAATAGGATCCATCGTTATTAGAATTTTTAATTTATTAAAGCTTATTTATATTCAAGATTATTAATTTGGATTCGTTTTCCTTTTTTCAAATAAGTTGTAATAGGTTTTGCAATTTTCCCAAAATCTTTTACGAATTTCCTGTAATACCGCACTAAAACTAAGAAACTTTCAATTTGTATAGGAGATTTGGGAATTGGAAATTTGTTAATGGCTTCTAGTTTGTTAGGGATTGGTTTTATTCCCTTTGTTGTTATGATATGACCCAAGAATTTCGTTTCTTGTTTCATAAACTCGCTTTTGTGGAAGGAAGGTGATATAACTATATACATTCTTAATTGACTTCAACAAGTTTAGACGTTAACGTTCTTATTTAAATATTATTAACAGAAACAAATTAAAGTTCAACATGATCCTCATGTTTAAACTAAAGCATAATTTGCTACCCAGTTATATGCAGAAGCACATTGAATATGTTGGTGGTGATTATTACTTACGGAACAGAGGAGATTTTAGACTACCGCTATACAAAAAATACAGCACACAAAATTCACTAATGTATAAAGGAGTGCAACTTTTTAATAAACTACACTATAATATAAAGAATGAAACTAGAACTAGTATATTTAAAAAATTAATAGTGGAGCATTTAATATGTAGAATATAATTTTAAATTTAAATTGTAAAATTATTGTAAAATTTCTTAGAGACTAATAAAATAAATCTAAATCTATTTAAATTATTTAAATTCAATTATTTAAACTAGTGACCTACTTTTAATTGCATTTTTGTTTGTATACATTTACATTTTCTGTAAAAATAATTTTCAAGTAATTAAAAATTAAAAAGAAATTTAAAAATAATAACAATAATAGCAAACTTAACATAAATATAAGTGTTTTTCAAAATATAGTCTGCTTTTGGATATTTAAATAAATAAAAGACAAATTTATAAATCACCAACGTTTCGTCATTTATTTATAGCTTCATCAGAGCTACAAAAACAAATATAAAATAATTTTTTTGCCAATCTTTATAATAACTAATTTCTTTTTTATTAAATTTATATTTACTGAAATTTTCTTACTTTTTAATGATTACTTAACATTTAATTTCCATTTAATAATACAAGACTAACAAAAAATTTTGTTTATTTTTTAAAAACATATTTTATTATTGTAAAATTTTTTAATAATTTACTAATTACATTTAAACAGTATTTCAAACCATACTACATTAAAAATATTTGGCATTTTATTTTAAAGTTACGACTGTACTCCTCATATAGTTTTGTATTCCGATGTTAAAACCTAAAATGTAGCTTCCATAATACTTATATCTATTGTACTACTGCACATAAAAATTATTATGTGATTCTCTCTTCATCTCATATGTTCGTCTATACACATACATCACTTAATTATAATTACCCGTTATCTGTTATTAACATTTTAATCATTTTCAATCATTTTAATATTTTCTCATATCTATGGCTACAAGTTAAAAGTTAAGACCGCTTATGTAGCTTATGTTGATTATGAATTTAACAACACTACCACATTGGGAACATTCCAAACTTTATCCTGACAAATTTTTGTTTAATTCTGATTATTTTTCTTCTAGATATGACTAAAAAAACATAATCGCTTATGTTGGTTAGATACCGACCTGCATTTGCAACAATGGCTTAAATTGACATAGGTTTGATAAAAAGTAAAATTCAATTAGGTATTACAGCTTAAGAAGACATAAGCGATTATTTTAAATGCAAAATAAAAATTTTCATTCATCGTCATATAGCTTTATTGCTTGCAAAGCAAGTATTACAAAATTTTATGTCTTCATAATAAATTCTTATGTCGACATAAGCCATTTTTCCAAAAGAATTTTTATTCATATTAAACTCTTACAACGACATAAGCTATTTTTCCGAATTAATTCTTTATCTATTTTTAATCTATTTTTTTTTTTCGCATTGCTAGTTTTTGTTCAATGAACAATGCTTACCCCGTTTTTGCAAACTACTGTGTCATTTTATAAGAGGCAATTGTGGGCATATAGTTTCGAACGTGAAACAAATAATTCATTTTGCTTCATGTGGCACCAAGCTCTGAGCAAACATGCTGGTAATGAAATAGCTTCGTCCTTATTAAAACATTGAAAACACTAGATTTAATAAACAACTTCAAAACCGTAATATTATATAACGATAACTGTAACGACTGTCACATATAGTTGGCCATCCTAATTGTACAAATAGAAATAATACAATAACCAGTGATAAGATTACATTAAATTGTCAAATAGAAGATAACAGTATAGGTATATTAAAACAGATCAGTTTATAAGGATCTCGTGTTGAATAAAGAGATTTATATTAAGAACCTAACTGATGTATTAATTATTATAGATATGTATAAAACATGGCGCAGTCAAAAATGGATAAAATAAAGTTCGAAATTTAAAAAAGCTAGATAAAAGTAAAAAAGAAAAAAAAAATTTTATGAACTTAAAAAACAATAATTTTTATTGGCTGCTGCCAGAGAAGCATTATTAAACATACAAAAATTAAATCAACCACGTGGGAGACCAAGAAAAGTTCAACATATTTTTATACAACAGGATAATATGGAATACTTAAGAAGAATTAAAGAGTTAAGATTTGATGGTAATCTGGCGGAAAACTGGCGTGTGTTTGCTCAAAACTGGGAACAATTTGCAGCTGCCATTGAATTTAATAAAAACGAAGAGGTATGAAAAATTGGTATTTTTCTAAATGCTGCAGGTGCCCAAACGGTTGAATTGTTTATTTTTTTTTTATAAATTAACAAAATTTGTTCCTGCGCCGACTGGGCATTATAGGAACTTAACAAATCTGGCAATCCTTAAAATTAAATTAACACTATTTATAATTATATAACAATTAACTATTGGTATTTTAATATGTACTACCCTTATCCTGTATGAAAAAAAAACAAACATATTATGTATTTGTGAGAAATTTTGCCCAATTTATCTTTATTCTTATTCTTCACATCTGCAACATATTATGACTATATTTGAATGATTTTTAAATATGCAATTTTTGCAGCTAATGCATTTTGTAGAATACTTTATACTATTTGATAAGCTTGAACATATTTAACATCTCGATCTCTTTAAATAGGAAGATGTTTTACTTCCAGAACCTTCAATTTTTTGCAAAACAGTTTTTGCATTTAAGTCATGTGGTTTGGTAAAACGTCTCTCAATTTCTGCTTTGATCCTATCCATAGCCAAGCCGTCCAGAATTTACTTCTCTCCAAATTACATATGCGTTGTACGCTTAAATATCTAATATATTGTAAAATAATGCTAATGGCCACCTATAAGTTAACTGTAGCAACCTACAAGTTGATTTAATGTAACAACGCCAGCTTTAGTGTTATTGTAATTTTTCATTATCTACCGTTTCTTTTGTTCATCGTTACTTATTGTGCCATCATAATAAAGTGTGCTTAGCAAGTAGATACATCGATTTTTTTTGGCACGTATGCAAGCAGGAGTGTGGAAAAATATTGGAGTTTTTTCTTCATATTTAATATATGTAGTGGTAAAAAAGATTTTTCTTTCCTTACTGTTTAAACAATTATCAATTTTCTTTTCAGCTATTCAACAACAAATTCATGAGACGTAAAAAAATTATCGCATGTGACATTACGTCCATGAAGATCTTTGGTTAGATCAAGAACAACTAGCATTCCTTGATTTATTTCTGGACGACAATTTCTTTCTTTACCTGAAAAATAAAAATAATGATGCAATACAAAAATGAATTTTATAGAATAATTATACCAGTGTACACTTGAAGACGCCATGCATAGTTAGTCGAGGAGTCACATAAAGCCCATATTTTAGACCCGTATTTTGCGGGCTTGGATGGAACGTATTGCTTCAATGGACATCTTCCTCGATACGGTACAAGCTGCTCATCAACTGTTATACACTCACTAGGATTATTGTATTATTATACATTCATTAGGATTATTGTATTATATTATACACTCACTAGGATTATTGTGTTATTATACACTCACTAGGATTTGGTAATTTATTTCCCATTTATCCCACACTACTTTTATTGGTGCTAGTTTATCACGTTCACGAAGTTCTGCTCTATCTACTCTGTTATCGAAACGTATAACTCTAAGTATATTTTGGAATCTCCCTAAGCTCATAGTAGCTTTAAAGATAGGACGACCTTTTACACTATCTCATAATGATTCTACTGCTTCCCCAGAAGTCCAGGTGGTAGACGCCCGCTAGCAATAAAAGTCCAAAAAAAGCTTGTAATGATGTTGTGTCAATTGCAAGCTAATCATTTCCAAAAACTCTTATTCCTAGAAAAAACTTTCTGTTGTAATATTTATATTCATTTTTGAAAATCTGTTGTAAATGATTCGTTATATATGAATGTAGTGCATTATATATGAATGTATGCATAATAAAATTACTGAAAAAGAAATATCTCACCTTCAATATTTGTATTTTGATAGTTAAATTTTCGATTTCAGTAGTTATAAACAAATAAAAAGATAAAGTTGCGTATTCTACTTCAGAATTTGAAACATTTTCCTCGCTGTCTTCTGACAAGCTCGACCCATCGCAATTTTAATCCATGTCTACAGGATAAGTGTAACCTTAAATTCTTATTACTCAATGAAACATGCATACATAAATATTTTTTATTTTAGATTTAAATTATTTTAAATAACTTGGTGCAAATAATATGGTGATAGTAAAAATTCCTTAACTTAGTTTTTGAAATTATCTAAGTTAGATATGTTTTTTATGTAACTGGTTTTATAGTCTTGATCTTTTAACAGAAATTCTCTGAGAAGGTAATAAACTTCGACTCATTCCAATACGTAGGTTACTTCTAAATTAGTGTTAAATTCATGATTAAATCTTTCGATAGTAATATTAATATGGTTTGTATTATTTAAGATTTTATAATGTTGTTCATGGAATACAAGATGTCATTTTAAGATGTTGTTTAGGGAATACGAATTATATGTGTTATATAGCAGAGGTAGGTTGAGAATATTTTATAAAATTTTATTCTGGAGATACTTGTAACTTTCGGGTCCCCCCAGTGCCCCAGATAACAGTTCCATAAGATAAAGTTGAATGAATTAAGACGAAGTACATTTTAATTTTAATACATTTAGGTATTTTGTTTTTCTTCTTGTACATGATTCCGTTAAAAACACTTAATTTACTATTAATTCTTTCTATATGTGCAAACGTTATTTTCAATAAAAATACGAATATTACACAAGTTTCTTTGATTATTTCTAAAATTGATGATTTTAGTTTTTGATGTATTTTCATTGCTATCTTATTGCTATTTATTTTAAAGTATTCTGATAAAAAAAATAAGTCATGTTGAATTTCTGATTCGACACATTTCAGATCATTTCCAGGAAAGAATAAACTGCAATCATCAGCAAACAAAAATAAATTACCAATTAGAAGTAACTTATGAATATCGTTAATAAATATTAAAAATAAGAGAAGTTCTAAAATGGAACCCTGAGGTATACCAATATCAATATTTTCGATCGAACTTGCTGTTTCTTAAAAGCTACGGATTGTTTGCGATTTTTTAAGTAGCTATTCGTTAAGGCAACGTTAAGGATTGTTCTACTAAATCAGAACAGCCAAAATATTTTTATTTAGTTATAAGAAGATCATGATTAATAGTGTAGAATGCTTTCCTTAGATCAATAAATACACCTGCAACCATATTAAAATGGGATAGTTTAACACATAACATATCAACGTACGTCTATTAAGGCATTATGGGTACCCACTCCTCTCCTAAACCCATATTGATAGGAATACAAAAAATTGTTATTAATTAAATGACGTTCTAAATTTTTATGAACGATTTTATCAATAATTTTAGCGAACACTGATATTGGTCGACAATTGCCAGTATCAAATTTGTTGCCACTTTTAAATATAAGCGTTACTTTCTGAATTTTTAGTGCATCAGGACGCAAGAAGTTATAATTTTGTTATACAGGGTTGATAAAATAGATGAGATAGCCACATCTGTATTTTTTATTACTAGGGTAGGAATTTATCCCAAGCAACAGATTTTTTGTTATTGAGATGCTTTATAATATCAAGTACTTCAGAAACGTTACTCTGATGAAAATTGAAATTAGAATAATCGTCATTAAGTGTTTCAAAAAAGCTTACATTATTATGTGAAGCATTATGATTAGATGTATTTTAACCTATATTAACAAAATAATTATTAAATTTGTTTTGCAATTTCTAAAGACTTATGTAAAGTAGTTGCATCATTGCTATCATTATCAATCAAAAAATCAGTTTTAGTGTTAACTCTCCCTGCAAAATCATTTAAAACATGCTAAACCTTTGTTTAATCAGATCCACATGATTTTATACGAAATTGATAATAATTCTTTTTGCAAATTCTTATAGAATTTTTTGCTACTTTTTTAATTCGTATATAATAATTATATAAGTCAGAATTATTTGGGTTTTTTTTAAGCTTTTTTCTCATTCTATCTCTTTCCCGTATTAAATTTTTAAGATTACGTCTTTTTCCCGTATTAAATTTTTATTTAACCATGGAACAAGAGAATCTTTTTTATCAACAATAACAAAATTAATGAACGTGTTTGTACTGATATCATTAATATTAGAAATTAAATTATCACACATATTATTAACATTCAGATTGTTGTAATTATTTCTTGATATTGTTGAATTTATTACAACTTGTTGAATTTATTACATTTTTCTAATTACATTAGAAAAATTTGTTTTAGATTTTACAACTTGAAACTTATCGGAGATATGATATTCTTGTTTATTATTACCATAATAATGTTATGATCGCTTATATTGTTTTCTATTGTATATACATTAATTTTTAAAAGAGTGTCGTTTGTAAAATTGTGATCAATACAAGAAGAATGTTTTGGTTTGGTGATTAGATTATGTTGATGGTAGTAATTAAAACAAGAGAGAAATGATAAATAATCGCATTTTAGGACAGCATTATTATGAAAATTTACATTAGTATCGCCTGACAATACACACGGAAAAGTTGATGTCTTGTTTAATAATTTTAGTAATTATAATAATTATAATAGTAATTAATAATAATAGTAATTAAAAGAAGAGAGAAGTGATAAATAATCGCATTTTAGGACAGCATTACTATGAAAATTTACATTAGTATCGCCTGACAATACACACGGAAAAGTTGATGTCTTGTTTAATAATTTTTCAATAGTTTTCAAAAAAGAATTAAGAGTAGGTTAAACGCATCTTTTTTTGGTTTGAACCTTGGGGCACTCACATTTTTAAAAATATGGGAATGGGGTTTTCGGCATTCGACCCAGGATACTTATGGCTAGGACATAGCCAAACGTTTTTTTAAAGAAAGGTTTAATTTGTAGACGAAAATATTGAATGAAGTTAAAATTTTAGCGTTCTTTAGGATATTTTTCTGGTTTGAACCTTGGAGCACTCATAATTGTTAACCAATCTTCCTGATTTTTTGCAGAGACATTCTCAGAAGTTGCCTTAAGGACAAGTCAGGCTTAAATTTTTGAATTTTGCCTTAATTTTGGCACAGTTTTAAAACCAAAGTTCAATTTTTAAATGTCCCCACAACTGAAATGACAAGATATTTATTAAATTTTTTTTCTTGAAACAGTAGAATGATATTTTTATTATTAGATTCAATCATAAAGAAACTATATTATATAGAGAACTCACGTAGAACAAAAATATTAAGCATTTTTCTACGATTTTGAAACATCCCATTGGGATGTTTCGTGCGATTGTGTTAATATTTTTAATATGTTATTAAATAATAAATACAATCGCACGAAACATCAAAATTTGCTCATAGTATTATTAATTAGCTGGGATATTTTGTGTGACTGTATTGTATACTATTAATAGTAATAAAGTTAAGTAACAATACAACAGAGAAAAGAAGTAGAAATAGAAATGCATAGGCAAATAGTATTTACATACACATAGGCACATATACATACATAAAAAATAAAAATTCATGCTTTTAAATTTTTTTTTTTGAATGAATGTTCGTATATATATGGATTTTGTAAGTATATGTAATATGTATTTTGTAAGTATATATTTTTATAAATTTTTTTATTTGAACGAACTTTTTTTTTCTCTTTGTTGTTTTTTTTGTTTGGTATTAAAAATTTTAAGGGAGCATATTTATTAAAGTGCTTAAAAGTACAAAACTAAATTTATAAATATATACTTAGTATTATTTTTTTAATTTTCAATGGTCCAGCTATTTGAAATTTGTAGAAACTATGAATTATCTTTTTTAATTGAATTTAGTTATTTAGTATATTTTTTTGTTTAATGTTTTTGTTATATGTTTTGTAATATTAATATTATGTTAATTAATTCAACTAATGTAATTTTATTTTATACCTATTTATTATTTTGTATTGTTTTAGCTTTTAATTTTAAAAAACTTAAAACATTAAAAACTTAATTTTATTCTTTTCTGTTCTAACTTTTTTATTTTTTTCTGAATATATATTCTTTTCTAGAATCTATTAAAATACTAAATATCAATATCAATTGATTTGATGAAAATCGAATCAAAAAACTTAAATTTAACACTATTGCTTACTACATTTTAAGTAAATACATATTAAATTTTACACTGTGTTCTCAAGTGCGACATTTTTATACTTCATTCATCTCTTTCAAATAAAACGCTTTCAAATCAAAAATATTAGAAGCATATATCACATTTACATACTTTCATTTTATGTACCTATACATGTACGTATGTATATTACGTACATGTACCTATACATGTACCTATGTACCTATACATTATACGTATGTATATTACAGTATGCATTGGTGGGTGTAGTAAATTTAGTAAAACTGAAATTGAAAAAGTGGTCAAAAAATTTTGTTCTAGATGAGTACTCTATATAGTATAGTTTCTTTATGATTCAATATAAAAATTTAATTATAATTGATTATAAATTACAAAACAATTCTTTAAATATTTTTGAAAATTTTCAATTCACACACACAAATAAAAAAAGTTTCAATAAATATCCGCTGTAGAGCTTTGGCGCGTTTGCTTGTTTCTACAATAGAGATTATATTTATTTATTCGATTTTATATAAATATTTTTCAGTAGAAAGAAAAGACATTAATATTTTTTTAAGACATTTTTATTTTTTGAGCATCTAATTATATTATAAAGTTTTCTTATTTAAAAAGTAATATTACAAGTATTCAAAAAATTTATTTAAAAAAATTAAACCTCGAAAAAAATGCATTTATACCAATTCTTAAAACTCAAGTATCTACTTTTCTTATTATTATTATATTGCATGGTAAATTATAATACTAATGAAAATTTGTAAATGATTACTGAAAATGATAAATAGGTAGGTCAAAAATTACAAATATAATTAACAGAAAATCCCGTTACCTAATCAGATTTAATTTCGATGATTAAAAAATATTTTATATGAAAACGTTCAAATTTCAAAAATTGAATGCAAAAATCATCTATACAGAAATTTTAGATCATCATTAGATTACATCATTATGAAAAAACACAAGGTTTCCAATTCAATATAGGAAAAAATTATCATGTATGAAAAATTATACTTAAATATAAATCGAATGATTATTGAAATCAAGAGCGCAGCTAATAATTGGAGAACCAAAAATTTTACTTTTGCAGAAAAAGTATTAAATATTCCCAAAAATATTTTAAATATACCGTATCATATTTTTGGTAATCACAACGACTGTGTTGTATATTATTGTAAGCGGAATAATGAACAAAATTTGATACCTGTAATAACTACATACATGCGGTCTCTTTGATAAAATTATTACTATCGTTCATAGATTACTTGAAAATTCAAAAAGCTTATTGCTTAATATGAATTCAAATGTTTGCGATCAATAGTGTAATATGTCAATATGTTGGTGGTAAAAGGATCGACTTATCGTTGTCACAATTATAAACATATAGATGTGCTGCTGCTGTAGTGAAATTTTAATACTGCAGGAAAAGTATTTTCAGCTTATGCTAGAAACTCTAAAGATTTTGTTTACACTAAAAAGCAACTTTTAAACAAGAAGTCGACGAAAAAAAAGAAATTATACCGTCATAGTGATCAGAAGAAATAAGCAACAGACATATTTTACGGAGCAGATACTTGTCAAAAACCAGATATGTCTGTTGAACTTTTAAAAATAAATGTGGAACATATACAAATAAAATTAACAGAAAATTTCGTCAATAGAATCCAAATACAAATTTGTACGCAAGAACAATCAGAATCTTCATATTGGCAGAAAATAAGAAAATACATGGTTACTGCTTCTGATTTTGGAAAAATTTGTAAAGTAAGAAGTGACTTTAGCTATCACAATATAATTAAAAATAAACTTTATTCAATTCCACAAGGTAAGCAAATATTTTATGGCAAAATTCATGAAAAGGACGCATTAGTAAGCTTGAAGAACAAGCTAACGTAATCATAAAAAATCTGGACTATTTATTGATGAAGAATTACATTTTTTTGGTGCTACTCCAGATGGTATAATTGGCAGCGAAGGAATTTTCGAAGTAAAATATCCATATTCTGCTAAAGATTGTTCAATAGAAGAAGCCTAAAGATTGTTCAATAGAAGAAGAATGTAAAAAAATTAAATATTTAAAATATAGCAAATAAAAAGGCTGTATAGAAATTTAAAGAGCACATGATTACTTTTATTAAATTCAAGGTCAATTACATATAACAAAAAGGAATTTTGTATATTCGGAGTATGGACTGCAAAAGACTTTAAATTTATTCGAGTGGAAAAGGAGGAGAAATTTTTTGTTGAAATTCGAACATTTTCGAACAAGTTCGAACATTTTTATAATAATTTTTATTATTGGAATTTTGTGATCCTCGTATACTTAGAATTAGAAATATTGGACTAAGAAATGCGTATAACTTCTTTGATTTATAAAAATTCTAATAACTAAATGACATATTTTTTTACATTTATTCAAATTTTCTAATTAATATATAATTATCGTAAATGTTAACTATTATTTCTATATCTGCATATGTATGTATCAACATACCCAGATAATCTTTTTTGAAATTTTTTATAAAATATTTACTTTTATTTTTCCACTTGTGAAAAATACAAGTAACATTTGTTTTTACTATTTTATAGAAAAAATATAAACACATTTTAAAAATTTAATTTTTATATGAATTTAATAAAAAAAAAATATCATTCCATAATTTAACCAAAGGAAACTTTATAAAAATGTAATTTCTGGTTTAAAAGCATTTCAACGATTAAATCATTTACCCAATGGTTTTATCTGGTTTTATCTAACAAAAATTTTCTATCTGAAATATTTGAAAACATATGCTTATTTCCCAAAAAAACAAGTAAATGTAATAGTAAGTCGATACAACCGACTTATTAATACCCTACACCTGAATAATTCGAATTAAATTAAAAATCCATAACTTTTTTTGGCAGCTGCTTGAACTTCTTCCTTTTTCTGTCTTATTCAACTCGAATTTCAGGAACATAAAAGAAGCATCCTCTTGGGATATGCTTGACACCCTTGTAAAAAATTTTAAGTTTCTATCTTTATTAATTTCGAAGATTGTTAGTCCTTGGGAGGTGCGTGTTAGGTACCCGAATTGCCACTCCAATTCATCGAATCCATCTCAGGAACATAAAGAAAACATGCCAGAACACCATTATATTAAATTTAAAGGTTCTACTTTTCTTGGTTTTGGAGATATGCTCGTTGCTCTTGTGCTCGTCCGGAAGTTTCCAAAATACGAAACCAAGAACCAAATCCTCTCATATTTCAGAGCCTTAAATAAAACATGAAAGAACACCACTCTGCCAAATTTAAAGGTTATATCTTAGTTGGTTTTGGAGATAATCTCATTTGCTCTGGTGCTCGTCCGGAAGCTTCCAAGATTTGAACCCATGCACCAAATCCTCTTAAATTTCAGAAACATAAATCGAACGGGAAGGAACATCATTGTACAAAATTTAAAGGTTGTAATTTTGTTGGTTTTAGAGATTTGCTCGTTTGCTCTTGTGCTCGTCCGGAAGTTTCCAAAATACGAACCCATGGTTCAAACATTTTCAAATGTCAGTTTCCAATTTTACAGAAAAGGAAATATAACAGAACACCCTTGTACTAAAAATAAAGGTTCTATCTTTGTTGGTTGTGGAGATATACTCGTTCGCTTTGTGCCTCGTTCGGAAGTTTCCAAGATCCGAACCCATGGACCGTTTTTGTTCAGATTCGAACTTAGCCTTCCTATCGTAATTAGTAACGTAACTAATTAGAAGGAACATCATTGTAAAAAATTTAAAGGTTCAATCTTTGTTGGTTTTGGAGATATACTCGTTCACTCTGTGCCTCGTTCGGAAGCTTCCAAGATCCGAACCCATGAACCAAATCATCTCAAATTTCAGAGACCTAAATCAAACTTGAAAGAACACCACTCTGCCAAATTTAAAGGTTATATCTTTTTTTGGTTTTGGAGATAATCTTATTTGCTCTGGGGCTCGTTCTTAAGCTTCCAAAATCCAGACCCATGGACCAAATCCTCTTAAATTTCAGAGACATAAATCAAACGGGAAGGAACATCATTGTAAAAAATCAAAAGGTTCTATCTTTGTTGGTTTTGGAGATAATCTCGTTTGCTCCGGAATCATTCGGAAGCTTCCAGAATCCGAACCCATGGACCGATTTTGTCCAGATTCGAACTTAGCCTTCTTTTCGTAATTAGTAACCTACTATATACATTTCATCAAGATAGCTTCATTAGTTTTTGTGTTATAGTGCGAACGGGCGGACGGACATCGTTAAATCGACTCAGGAGGTGATCCTGATTCAGAATATATATACTTGCTTCCTTTTGGTGATTACAAACACCATACCAAAGTTAATATATCCTATACTTTAGGTGTAGGGTATAAAAATATTATGAATGAATGAATATTTTGAATGAATATTTTGAATGAATATTATGAATGAATGAATATTTTGAATGAATATTGTTTTTAAGTGCTTTATATGTATGGTATATGCTTACGAGCACGTGTTACGTCGTACATAAAATTTATATATTATTTTATGTATCTGATTGCGAGAAAAAAATAGAATACAACAAACAATCAAGTTGAACGAAAAATTATATTTAAAATTTTAAGACTGTGTGTATTATGCAGTTCATGATCAATAGATTAAGCAATTCAGTATATATAGGCCACAGACCACAGTCCTAAAATTTTTTCCCGACATTTATCCGAAGTTTGTCTTTCGTTACCTATTCGTTTACAATAATCTCATATTTCCATAAATTTATAATCTTTTAGACATTTTCTTGAAAAAATTACAACAACAGTTTACATTGTTTAGAGCTTTTATAGAAAAAAAGATGCTATTAATCAAATGTGAAACAAAAGAAAAAAAGATCAATACACATTTTGCATATTTTAAAAAGAAAAAGTTTCTTTAATTCTTATTTTAGTATGATGTTGAATGCGATGAAAGGAGGATGTATGCGCTTTAAAAATATAGGGTACAAATGTGGTAATTTGCTTGAACATTTTTATTTTAAATTTCGTTTTAATTTTTTTTAAATTTTATTTTGAATTAAGAAATTTTAAATATAGGTACTTGACAAATCAAAACGCCTCTGAAATGCATTGTAGAGGGTTGTACTACAACCCAAGTAGAAACCGGCAAATCATTATTTCGATTTCCAAGGTCCAAAAAGTTAGCAGACATTTGGGTGAATGCAATACCTAATTTAAAGACATACAACAAACTTTGATCAGCCGTATGTTGTGATAATTTTTTAAGTAAACATAAAATTTAATATAAAACGGAAAAGACTATATGAAAATGCTGTTCCTTCATTAAAGTTAAGAATTAAAAACAGTAAAAAAATTATTATTGAACAACATATTATTAATAATTTCATTGAATTTAAAGAAAACATAAATTTAATATTAAATTTAAAAATTTTCGACTTAAAAATTTTAGAAGAAGAGGTAATCTTATATAAGATAGTTAAAAACGAATTTGGTTACATATCAATTCACACTAGCATAACAATAAATAAAAACTTAACGTTTCAAATATTTCATAATAGCATTCTTCAAAAATATAGTGACTTAAAAGATATTTTATGTAAAAATTATAAAATTCCGCGTTGGTATGAGGTACAAAAGATTATAGATAAATATTCATATAGTGACTCAAATTTCGACATAAATTCGATTTTAAATCTGGCTACAAAAAATAGCATTACAAATATAAATTGTGACTTAAAAGAAATAGTGAAATTTTCACTATTTACAAATGTAAATAGTGAAAATAATATCCAATACAAATTTAGAAATAATTTAGAATTGATAGTTGACCAACTTGTTTAAATAACGTCAAAAAAGAGAAAATATTCCATAAATACAATAGTTAATTCTTTTTTAATTTATTTACATTCGTCTACAGTGTACCACATTATAAGAGACAATAATATTTTAATTTTACCTCACTGCACACGATTACAAAAAATCATCTTCGTTTAACGTATAAAAAAAGCTTGTTTCTCCGATTTACGAAATCTTCACCAGAAAGAAGATAATCTTTTTGTTAAATAGGGCTACACTTAAAATTACAAATGCCTTTATCCTTCAATCACCGAAAGACAAAGTGTTAAAGTTGTTTTAAACATTTTTAATTATTTCACAATAGCAGCGTTAAAATCAACAAACCATGAAGAAACAGCTAATTTTATAGAAATCATACTTAAATGGTGGAAAATTGTGAATAATACTTCACTTTTTGAGCACAGTATAAAAAAAGATAACAATGTGGAGCCAATTCACAGTGCTGCTGACGGAAATGTAATTTTTTTAAAAAAATTGTTGGTTTGGAAAAATTTAAATTTGTCCAATGGTTTTCTTACATTGACTACATTCAATGCACTTTTACAGACAACTTCCGCTATTATTGAATTAATTCGAAGAATTTAATATAAAATATTTTCTTCCTGGAAAAATTCAAACCAATATTTTAGAAAAAAGATTTGGTTTGTACAGAACACTCAGCGGTTGCACCTATTTAATATCTTATCAAAATATTATTGAATCTGAAAAAAAATTAAGAATTAGGAAACTAATTCGATCAAGTATTGAGCTAATTTTCAATTCTAATATTTGTTCTATGTTTAACACAGATTTATTAAAGACGGATGTCGCATTTTACATGAATATACTGAATACAAACTTCTTGGAAGAATACCAAAATATATTTATTTAAGAAGCAAATATTTATATTGCTGGTTATGCAAGTTACAATATATCAAAAAAACTAAAATGTCAGCAATGTAAAAATTTAATTGTACAATCTAAAGGCGCTTTTTCTACAGAAAACAATTATTTTAATTATATTCAACGTGGAGGTTTAGTTTTACGTAAATTTCATATTGTTTTATATGGACGCACTTATAAATAAAATTATAATACTTAATAAATCGCAATTTCTGCAAGCTACATATCAAAAAGGTATTCTTTGTTCACTTACATATCAAAGCCTTATTTCAGACGATTTTAATATAAATTTTGACGTAATTTGTGCGGCTAATCTTCGTTTAATATTTATGCTAAAATTTTTGCTGTGTTTTCAAATGTTCTTTTAAACAATTTTTGCAAAAATTTAAATAATGAAATAAGTAGTAGTAATTTACTTAAAACATCATCTATCTCGTAGTAGTTTTGCTTTATTTTTATTTTATTGATAATTGAATTATGTAAATAGACTGAGATATAAAAAATACATGAATTATGTAATTATTATTGACACTTAAAAAATAATCTATCTACCACAACTAAAAGGTTTTATTATACCCTACACCTAAAGTATAGGGTATATTAACTTTGGTATGGTGTTTGTAACCACCAAAAGGAAGCGAGTTAGGTATAGACATGTATATATATTCTGAATCAGGATCACCGCCGGAGTCGATTTAGCTATGTCCGTCCGTCCGTCCGTACGCACGATAACTCAAAAAATAATGATGCTATCTTGATGAAATTTATATAGTAGGTTACTAATTACGAAAGAAAAGCTAAGTTCGAATCTGGACAAAATCCGTCCATGGGTTCGGATTCTGGAAGCTTCCGAATGATTCCGGGCTTTTGGAGATAATCTCCGCAAACGAGATTATCTCCAAAAGCAACAAAGATAGAGCCTTCAAATTTTGTACAATGATGTTTCTTCCCGTTCGATTTATGTCTCTGAAATTTAAGAGGATTTGGTCCATGGGTTTGGGTTTTGGAAGCTTCCGAACGAGCACCAGAGCAAATGAGATTATTTCCAAAACCAACAAAGATAGAACCTTTAAATTTTGTACAATGATGTTCCTTCCCGTTCGATTTATGTCTCTGAAATTTAAGAGGATTTGGTCCATGGGTTTGGATTTGGAAGCTTCCGAACGAGCCCTAGAGCAAATGAGATTATCTCCAAAACCAATAAAGATAAAACCTTTACTTTTGGCAGAATGGTGTTCTTTCATGTATGATTTAGGCCTCTGAAATTTAAGAGGATTTGGTCCATGGGTTTGGATTTGGAAGCTTCCGAACGAGCACCAGAGCAAATGAGATTATCTCCAAAACCAACAAAGATATAAGATACAAAGATATATACAGAGCAAACGAGATTATCTCCAAAACCAATAAAGATAGAACCTTTAAATTTTTTATAATGATGTTTCTTCCAGTTTGATTTATGTCTCTAAAATTTAAGAGGATGTGGTCCATGGGTTTGGATTTTGGAAGCTTCCGAACGAGCTCCAGAGCAAATGAGATTATCTCCAAAAACAACAAATATATAACCTTTAAATTTGGCCGAATGGTGTTTTTTCATGTTTGATTTAAATCTCTGAAATTTGAGAGGATTTGGCCATGGGTTTAAATTTGAAAGAATTTGAACCGTGGATTCGAATTTTGGAAGCTTCCGAACGAGCCGCAGAGCAAATGAGATTATATCCAATACGAACAAAGGTAGAACCTTTGAATTTGGTACAATGGTGTTCTTTCGTGTTTGATTTATGTCTCTGAAATTTAAGAGGATTTGGTCCATGGGTTTGGTTTTGGAAGCTTCCGAACGAGCCCCAGAGCAAATTAGATTATCTCCAAAACCAATAAAGATATAACCTTTACTTTTGGCATAATGGTGTTCTTTCATGTATGATTTAGGCCTCTGAAATTTGAGAGGATTTGGTCCTTGGGTTCGGATTTTGAAAGCTTCCGAACGAGCCTCAGAGCAAATGATATTATCTCCAAATGCAACAAAGATATAACCTTTAAATTAGGCAGAATGGTGTTCCTTCATGTTTGATTTATGTTTCTGAAATTTGTGAGGATTTGGTCCATGGGTTCAAATCTTGGAAGCTTCCGGACGAGCCCCAGAGCAAACGAGTATATCTCCACAACCAACAAAGATAGAACTTTTATTTTTAGTACAAAGGTGTTCTGTTATGTTTCCTTTTCTGTAAAATTGGAAACTGACATTTGAAAGAATTTGAACCATGGGTTCGTATTTTGGAAACTTCCGGACGAGCACAAGAGCAACGAGCATATCTCCAAAACCAACAAAAGTAGAACCTTTAAATTTAATAGAATGGTGTTCTGGCAAGTTTTCTTTATGTTCCTGAGATGGATTCGATGAATTGGAGTGGCAATTCGGGTAGCTGGCATAAACATCCCAAGGACTACCAATCTTCGAAAATAATTAAGATAGAAACTTAAAATTTTATACAAGGGTGTCAAGCATATCCCAAGCGGATGCCTCTTTTACGTTCTTGAAATTCGAGTTGAATAAGACAGAAAAGGGAAGAAGTTCAAGCAGCTGCCAAAAACACTTATGGATTTTTAATTTAATTCGAATTATTCAGGTGTAGGATATTAATAAGTCGGTTGCATCGACTTACTGTTACATTTACTTGTTTTTATTTTATTAGTGACTGAATTATGTAAATAGACTGTTATATAAAATTATGAATTATGTAATTAATTTTTTTAAGTTTAATTAATTTAATTTTGTGATATATTTTTAATTCTAACTTTAAACATTTAAATTACTTTCTAGATTTATAAGTTATTAAAGCTTTTTTAATTGAGATTGTTTATTTGTTTTTTATGTTAATTTTAATTTTGTTGTTTGAATTAATTTTATTTTCGTTATTTTAAGTATACTTTATTGTTTACTATATTTTAATTTATCATTTACAATATTTTGAATTTTGAAAAAATTAAAAAAATTTATCATAATAATTTAATTTCATTTATATATTTCAGATTTCAAGTTAGAATTATACAAAGCTTTTGAAAGCTTTGAAAGCTCGTCCAATCTTTGTAACTATTACCCTAAGCGAAAGAAAGATAAAACAGATAAAAAATAAAATTTCTATAATTCTCATCACTTATCAGTATACTGACAAAGTTTATAACGTGAAGGTTGTGTTCAAATTCATTTTTTTTAAATAAATTAAAAATTATGAATGAAAATGTTAATATTTTTTAATGAAATTTCCAGAAAAAATAGATAATATTATATATTTTTCTAAATATATTTCATATTTAAGATATTCGTGCACACAAATATGATCTATCATTTTAAAAAACTGCCATAAGACTTATACACAAATAACATCTAATTTGAAAGCTGCTGTCTGAGCACTGTAGCCTATAGTATACTGCATTGGATAAAGCACAGCTAACAATAAATTATTATAATAATAATTATAATAAATTATTGTTAGCTATGGATAAAGCGAAAAATGTATGAAAAGATTAAAAGAACTTTTTGAGCTTTGAAAGCTTTTAATTTTCATATTCACTAATACGTAGGTAAATTTACTTGAAGTTTAAAGCAAAAGCAAAATTTTTGTGATCTATAACATGAAATTATATACAAGTTTTTGTTATTGAATGAAATACCTGACAACTTTAAAGAAATAGCATTGCAATAATTGAAATTAACAATATCAATTACTTCATATTTTAAAGATTCGTGTATATAAATACTTACAGGGGCTTCGGTGGTCTAGTGGGTAAGAGCGTGTAAAATACGCTGTAAAGATCGAGGGAGTGTGGGTTTGAATCCCACACACGTCGTAAGAGTTATTCCCCTTTACGACATTTACAGTCACGCCTGAACAGAAAATACTGTGTAATTTCTTGTTCACATTTATGTGGCAGAGAAATGCATTAAAAAAAAATAAATACTTATACCTCCATAATAATCGTTGCGGCAAGAATGTACTACATTATAGTTCGTTATATTATACAGTTTATTTAATTTATTATCAAACCATGTTTCTTGAACCTTCAACATTTTTGGTAGCTCTACAAAAGTTGTAATGGGAGTTTGGAGAATTTTGGGGCTGGTCCAGTGAATTGAGCGCAGCATGCCTGGTTTATGCCGGGTGTAAACCCAGTAGGGTGGGTTACGAAAAAAAATGACTCACCTTCTCCCTTAAAAAAATATAATGCATGCCTTTTTGGACATCACTCCGGTCGGGTGGCCGAGGCCTGGATTAATTCAACCCAAAATAATCAAAAAAAGTTTACCTTATTATTGCCCCCATTATTTCCTTTATTATCCACATCTGAGCCTCCTTTCGGACTCTGTTCCTACTTAATTACCATATATCATTATGGTTTTTTTTTCATAAAAAAATACACAAATATAATAAACAATTACAAAACATTAAATTAATTTTTTTTTCTTATTTCAGTATTTCCTATATTTATTAATTATTACAAACCACATCCATTAAAACTAAAAATACAAGTTTTCTTCGACAAAATCACTTCCAGCTGATCTTCTTTTTTTTTTTCATTTTCTTCTTGACTTCTTTTTGTATTTTTTTTTCTTATATATAATAGTTATGAATACTTATAACATGTTTAATTCTTCTTGTATTTTTTTTTCTTATATATAATATATGTATGAATACTTATAAAATGTTTAATATATAAAGATATTGAAATTTAAATTATATATAGCTGTAATTTATTTTTACACTTTATGGTCACCTTTAATCAGTCACCTTTAATTTTCTTATATATTAATTTTACTTAAATTATTAATTTATATTATCATTACTATTACAATTTTTTTTTTCTTCGGTTTTTTTTTCTTCTAATTGTTTTTTCTTATTTCTTGCTTAAATTTCCATATCGAAAAATTTACTTAATCTAAGTACTGCTTTTAACGAGCTAATAATATTATCTATTGGATGTCAAATTTTTAGTTTTCACCAAATTTTTTTTTTTGTGTATTTATTTATTTAATTTTAATTTTATCTAGTTTGGTGCTTATAATAATTATAAGTTTTTTTTTTTTTGCTAACCAAAAATCTTCTTGCCACCTCACACTCTCGAAAAACCAATCAAAAAAAAAAAAATACAATCTCCCAAAAAAACGCCATCCTGCCCGGAAATTCCTTCTTTTTCTTTTCTCCAAAACCAACCGCATGGCTATCATTTTTTCTTTTTCATCCTCTCGAACGATTTACCTTTTGTATTATATAGGATAGCTGTTTATTTTTTTTACCACGCATTGGTTCTTGTCTAAGATAATAATTGTTACACATGTTACGTTAAATAATAGTTAGTGGCTGGTTTACATTTCCGACTTTAAAATTAATACCTAAAAATTGAATTTATAAGTAATATGAGAAATAGAAAAATAAGTAATTTAATTTCACTAGACGTGGTAAAAGAATGTTTAAAATTTTGAAATATTACAGATGCAACCCCCTCCCCCACAGTGTGGTATGTCGTATGTGGATAAATCATACGCTGCTCATTACAAAGTGTATAATAAATCTTTAAATTTGTCAATTGATTCAATTCTAGCATTAAAAGATAAGAAATTATGGTTATAATTTAAGTTGTTTACATATTTATTATAATTTTTTATATGTTCAAAATTCATAGTTAAATTTTATAAAGTTCTAATAAAAATATAATACAAAAGAAAATTTATTGAACAAATTGATTATATTATATTTCATTATGCATCAGGTATCTAATTAATGCAGTTTTAAAAATTATCAAATCATCCACATCAGGGCTATTGGCAACTTGTTGAATACGATTCCCCTGCAGAAAAGGTTGTTCCTCGTGCTTTGTCTCCTAAATAAAGATAACCTAAATAAACCAGCAGTTACCGATCTTAAACTACGTGCGTTGACATAACTTATGCAATTCGATATATACTCTGATAACAAATTGTTTTTTATTTTATAGACGAAGACTAGAACATTGAAGTGTATTCTTTGACGAACAGACATCCATTTTAATCCATCAAGCATTAAACTAATATTCGTCCTTCTGTTACATTTGAGAATTACTCGCATAGCCTTGTTTTAAAGAATTTGCAATCGATCATTAAATAGAAATAATATTGAGAAACAATAATCTAGAAGTGGTAAAATTTTGGTGTTATAAATCATTTTCGCACAATCTTGCGTTGACTGATTTCGCATTCTAGCTAAATATCCTATTCATTGACATTTTAGAACTTTAAGAAGTTTAATTTTTCATTTATTTTTTTTTTCTTTATTAAATTCATATAGTTTAAAAAAATAAATAAATTTGCTAATACAATGTTAAAAATAATTTTTTTGCGATCTTAGCTTAAAGCTGTCCGATCTTAAAATTTACTTGTATTGAATAATCTGTTGTAGGCTTAAAATTTGAATCAATTCAATATTAATACAAACCATTGCAAACTACATACAAACCATTAACAAGTTAAGTAACGTGTCATTGTAAAATGCGCATTTTTATTTTAATTTTTTAAATTCGTTTAATTTTTTTACTTTATGAACAATATTATAATCAAAAACAAAAGATTTTAACTTTACATATTTTTACCATAATATAAAAGTGCTGACTTATAAAATTAAAAAAAATTTTTTTTTGTTTAAACATTTTTAATAATTACTTAAATTAGGTCACTTAAGTTTGTTTACTTTTGTTTTAATTTTAACTTGAATTCTTAAAAAACTGATTTATATTATTTTTATATATTACTGTTACTAATTAAAATGAATCAAAATAAATTCAGTGCAGTACTCTGTACTATTACAGATTCTAAAACAGATGTCATCGCATGCAATGGCATCTGTAACAGAAAGTTTTATGGGGTTGGCATTAATGCCCCCAGGGGCTGGCAAACATGTAACACGTTTATTTCGCATCATTTTGTTTGCGAAAGTTGCTTAGATTTAAACCAGCCTATTCATATTCTTAAAGACGAATTGATGGTTTACTTAAATGATATAAAAAGCGACTCCCAAGGTTGCACGGCCAAAGGAGTCGATACTCTAAAAAGTAATTCGGTATGCTTTAACGATATGGCCAAAAGCTACGATAGCTTTAACCAGGCATTATGCAGTTTTCTTTCTGACCGAAAAAAATATTTCAAGAATACATTAACAGATCTGGTTAATGATATGAAAAATGAACTTCTTTCTGTAACATCAAAAGAGCTGGTTGGCATTCGAGAAGTAGTTGAACTTATGAAGGACGATTTAAATCGCATGAACTTATCCCTTCACGCTATGGGTTCGGAGAGAATTACCTAATCATAGCCAGAAGGAAACTCAATGCGATGTGAGTGAGTTAATTAAACAACAGTTTGATAAATTAAATAAACCATCCATAGTTTATAAAAACGTATGTTTGTCCCAGTGGCTAAAAAAAAGCCTTCTTTTTCTCTTTGCACTTCAAGGTTAAATTGCAAAACTACAGAAACAGCCTTGAGTGCTATATTAAACAAAAATTTAAATGTGATATTGCAATATGTAAAAAGGTAACTCCCAAAAACATCCGAAATCCGAAATACTTGTCGTTTAAGGTGCACGTTCCTGAAAACATAATCATGAAGGTGAAAAATCTTAAATTTTGGAATAAGGGGACCACAATTACAAAATTCCGGGATATTAGAGGTAAAGATGCGAAAAGTAATAAAAAAAATAATATTATAAGTAATAAAATTAATAAAAATAAAAATAGAAGTAATAATAATAATAATAATAATAATAATACAAATTGGAATAATAATTATAAAAATTCGTAATAATATAAAAATAATATCTAAAAATAATAAAATTGTTTCTGATAATAGTAATTCTAATTCTAGCATTAACGTTAATAATTTAACTGTTCATCCTAATAATAGTTCAACCGTTGACAAGTCATTAAACTCTACCACAACAGACACAAATAATTCCTTAATCATAGTAAACACTAACTCAGACACTTACTACTTCAAACATAAATCAGAACAACAAATCTCATAACCACAATACTATTCAGAACAGTAATAACAATATAAACGCTTTTAATACTGCATCACTAACTAAAGATCCTGAAATTACCAATTCTAATTGTGTTTCGATAACTGAACCTCTTCCTTCTTCCTTAACTTCACCAAATGTTCCTTCTACTTCTAAATTCATAGACTTTGTTCAAGGTGAAACTCTTCAACCTTCAATTATTAACCCGCCTTTACCACCGATAACAAGAATGACACAACAATCTCTTGCCAACAACGACTATACAGTCGCTCTTTCTAGGCTAAGACAAGATAAAGTCTATAACATGGTCATATTATATTTGTCATACTTGTTTGATGATAAATATAATACTGTGTTGGAAGGCAAGACCAGAACAAGTATAAAAGTTTTAATTGGTAACGAAGGTTTACCAACCGAATACAAAGAATTATATAAATTATATATAAAATTTCACGAAACTAAAGGTACCTATATCTTCCAAAGATGTCTCAGACGACTTAAAGGTATATCGCAGTCATTGTAATAGTAATTATTACAATCACTTATAAGTTTCGAATGATAATTATAATAAATTTTTTCGTGCCAATAAATAATTTAAATAAGATCTCTACATCTTTGATAGATTCTTCAATTTTGATAAATTTATCAATATATTATCAAAATGTCAGAGGTCTTAGAACAAAAACAAGTCTTACTTAATTCAATAAGTTTAAATTTTGACGTATTTGCATTAACTGAAGCTTGGCTAAATTCTTCTATTAACAATCTTGAGCTTTTCGATAGCTCATATTCTGTTTTTAGAAAAGATAGATATGCTGAACCTAATGTATCTAATAGTTACATTCCTAGAGGGGGAGGTTGATTGCCGTCAAAAACTCTTTTAATGCAAATGAAATTCCTATTTCGAACGCAGACTTTCTTGAAATAATAGGTGTGAATATAAAATTTTCAAACAAAAATGTAAATATTGTTAACATATATATTCCACCTTCTTCGAATTTAAATATTTATATTACTCTTTGAAATGTAATAGATTCGATTTGCTGTAATTCAGATCCTAATGATGAGTTAATTTTATGTGGAGATTTTAATCTCCCTCATATTACATGGATTAATCATGACGAAGAATCTTTTTTGATTCCGGATTTTTCGGTGAGTGAAACTGATTCGCAATTTATTGATGGATTAAATACCAACAATTTACAACAGGTTTCCCACCATCGTAATTTTAAAGATAAGCAATTGGATTTATTATTTATCTCTGATTGGTATAATATCACTTTCTGTGACTCGGTGCTATCGCTTGTTACGTTAGACCCTTATCACCTTTCAATAAGTTTTACCTATTGTTTAACTAATTCCGTAAATCTTGAAGCAGCATATTCTTATAGTTTTAATTTCAATAAAACCAACTTTCCCGGACTAATAAATTTCTGAAATACCTATGACTTCACGTTTTTATTTAATAATATAGACCTAAGTCAAATGACAATTAGGTTTTATGAAATTATGTTCGAAGGTTTTACTCAATTCGTTCCTATTTCAAAAACAAGATCTTCCCAATCTGGCCCACCATGGTTCACAAAGGAGCTTAGATCTCTCTTTTGATAATTTTAAAACGTCATCCAATATTCTTTACAATAATTATATTAACCAAATGGCAAGTAAACTAAAATCTGATCCTAAAAAATTTTGGAAATTCATTAATTCTAAACGTAATTGTGATGATTACCCTACATTTATGAATTTCAGTTCTCTTTCAAGTAATAATCCTTCAGTTATTTCGAAGTATTTTGGTGAGTTTTTCAGCACTTCATATAGTGATTCTTCCTTTTCGCCAAATGAAAATTATTTCTCCTTTATGGACAGTTGTCAAAAAACGTCTCTTAATGACATAAATATAAATGAAGAAATAGTTTCCAAATATCTAAATAAACTCGGTGATAATACTTTTCCCGGCTCTGATGGTATACCGGAAATAATTCTGAGCAAGTGTTCTAACATTCTCACTACGCCTTTAACATTACTCTTCAAAAACTCGTTAAATTCCGGACTTTTTCCTCCTTTTTGGAAAATGTCTTATATCAGACCAATTCACAAAAACAATGCTAAAAATGAAATTACTAACTATCGTCCCATAGCCAAATTATCTTCTATTCCAAAATTATTTGAACTAATTATAACGGATTCAATTTATAATCACTGTTCTAATCTTTTAATTGATAACCAACATGGTTTTGTAAAACAAAAATCTACTGTGACAAACCTAGTTGAAACAACGTCCCTCCTCCTCAATAACATGGAAGAAGGTTTTCAAACAGATGTAGTTTGTACTGATTTTAGTAAAGCATTTGATCTATTGCCACATAGTATTATATTACTAAACCTAAAAAAAATATGGCTTCCCAGAGTTTTTCCTAAAGTGGATATATTCTTATTTGTGTGATCGCTCTTATAGTGTTATATTGAAAAATGTGATTGCAGAACCATTCGTGGCAAATTCCGGTGTTCCACAAGGTAGCCACCTAGGTCCTTTACTTTTTATTTTATCTGTAAATGATGTTACTTCTATCATTTCTAATTGTAAGCTTCAAGTTTACGCTGATGATATGAAAATCTTTAAAAAGATTACATCTAATAAGGACACCGTCCTTATGCAGAATGACCTTCAAAACTTTAACAATTGGTGCGTTAATAATTGTCTACTACTTAATGTAAATAAATGCGCATTGTTATCTTATACACGTCGTTCTAGTCCTATTTATTTCAACTATAACTTGGATGGTATTAGTTTACCTAAAGTTACTTCAATAAAAGACTTAGGTGTGTATTTTGATTCCCAACTTAGTTTTAAAATTCATTATAATAATATTATAAATAAAGCTATTTCATTATTGGGGTTTGTTAAACGTTCTTCTAAGGAATTTTCAGATCCCTATGTTCTTAAATCGTTGTACACTTGTCTTGTAAGACCGAACCTGGAATATGCTAGTCAGGTTTGGTCTCCATTTTACATGGTACACATTGATAGGATCGAGGCAGTACAGAAAAACTTTCTTAGATTTGCCTTACGCCACTTGCCATGGTCAAATCCTATTATTTTGCCACCACTTGAACAAAGGCTAACGTTAATTGATTTGTGTACTTTAAGTTTTAGACGTGAGGTTTCTGATATTATTTTCATTACAGACATTGTCAAGGGTTATGTTAAATCTACTTTAATTTCTAGTAAAATTAATATTAGAAATCTTCAACGCCTTCGCTCTTGCAATTTGTTTAAAACCTATAATCATAGGACTAATTATGGCAAATTTGAACCTATTAATAGGATGCTTATTATAGGTAACAAACATAAACTTAACATTGACTTTACACTTTCAAAACATTCCCAAAAACAAAAATTATACAATCGCTATTAATATTAAGATTTTTTTTTTGTTTTTGTTTCTTGTTGCACTGTAAAGTTTATACCTATGTATATGATTTTAATTTTAATCTTAGTTCTAAGTTTATTTATACTTAACAATTATGTAATTTTTATTATAACTTTTATTGTATTTAACAATTTATTATTGTTTACTATCTATTATATATATTATAAATTTTATGTAAACTGTTTGTGTTAAGCAGTATAAATAAATAAATAAATTGTAATTAAAATTAACATAAATATATGAAAAAGTAAAAAAAAACCAAAATAAATAAAAATTGCAAGATAGCTAAATTTTCATTTTCACATACATTTTATTTCCTTTTCTCATTTTTTTTTTTGTTAAAGTTAACCATACCATTAAATATTTATGTCGGCAATTATTTTTCTGGTTATTTGTTCTAAATAATGTTAGATAGAAATTTGTTTTATTGCGTTTGTTATAAGTGTGGATATCCAACATTCTATTTAGAATAAAATTATGTTTTATTAAGTTATTTGTTATTTTGAAAGCTGTCATATACATTGCTTTTCTAGAAATATTTTCTAAGCTTAAGTATTGTTCTGAATATAGTGACGCGGTAGGATAAATGGGTGGATAGAAATGAATTAACTTAATAGTTTGTTTGTGTATTATATTTAATTTATTGATCACCGACCGGTCGGCTCTATTCCAAATTGGATTGAGATAAGTAATATTCATTATTATGTATGAATTGAAAATAATATTTAATGCTTTTCTTGGTAAGTAATTTCGAAGTCGCCGGAGAATGAACACGTATGGAGTAATTTTTTTTATTAAATAATCAATATGATCAACCCATTTCAATTTATTGTCAATCCACAACCCCAGATAGTTGAATTTTTTTACTATCTTTAATGATGTATTATCAAAAATATAAGAATGATTTATATAATCTTTACTGTCAAATAGTAAAATTTTAGTTTTTTCTACATTCAAGAGAAGAAGATTATTCTTTAGCCATTCTTCTATCAATTTTAGATCATTTTGAACAGCAATTCTCATGTCTTCCTCTGTTCTTTCAGAGTATTTTAAAACTGCATCATCTGCGTATAGTTGTATATGCCCTTTTAAATTGTTTAAAAAGATCTGGTCCCAAAATTGAACCCTGAGGAACGCGTTTTTTAATAATTTTATCAGTGCTCAGTACATTTCCAATTTTAACTTTTTGCGACAGATTTGTTAAATAAGACTCCGAAATGGATATTTGATTGTTGTTGAAATTCATGAAAGTATTAATAGATTTGATTCGACTTGATAGTTTTGTCCCTTTTTTGCTTTTTAATTGCTCAATTTCATCTTTGAAAAAGTGGCTTTGCATGAGCTGTACGCAAGTTTTTTCAGCTGTACTTAATTCTTTCGTTGATAAGTAATTAGTTCGTTTTTCCTTTGGAATAAGTGAATTGTTCTTGAATCGCAAACGCAAAGCCGTTATTCTAATCATTCTAGTAAAAGATGAATATTGGATGATCCATTCAGGTTCTGGAAGATTGACCACAGTGCATAAAGTTACAGTCTTGCTTCAAAATTAGTATGGGGCGTCATGTCTTTTATGTGTGGCCAGAAGGCTTTAGTGTGATTTAGCCACTCCGGTCCTTTGCACCACAATTGCTGTTGTCCTAATTGACTCGTACTGATGCTTCGAGATGTGATATCAGCTGGATTATCCTTACTTTGAACGTGGTGCCATTGTGAACGTGTTAAGTTAGATAAAATATAACTAACTCTATTTGCTACATAAGTTTTCCATTTATTTGGATGTTGGCTAAGCCATGATAATAGAATTGTCGAATCAGTCCAAAAAAATTTGTTTATATCTGCCCATTTGAGTGCCTTAGATACTTGCTCCATAAGTTGTAGTACAAGTTGAGTTCCACATAATTCCATAATTGACACTGTTTTCATCGGAGCTACCTTCGACTTCGAAGATAACAAATTGGTTATGATGTTACCATCTGGTTTTTCAATTCTAATGTAGATAACTGCAGCATAAGCTATCATAGAAGCATCTGAAAATCCATGTAATTGTATTATATATGCGAGTTTGCAGTTTATTATATATGCGAGTTTGCAGTTTAATATTACAAAGATCATTACGTCAGTTGTTCCATTGATATTGTAAATAATCTGGCAAGGGATAGTCCCAATCAATTTGCGTTAGCCATAATTGTTGCAATAATGATTTACCCTGTATTGGGTGCAACCAACCAAGAAGATCAAATAATTTAGATATTTCTGATAATATTAATCTTTTCGTATGAAGATTCTTTTCTTGCTTTTGTGGGATCACCTTATAAAAAAGGCATCAGTCGCTGGTAGCCAATACAATGCTAATGGTTTCACTTGCACTTCCTTCTCCGAATCCAGTGGTAATTGTAGTTCTCGATCTGTTTCTAATATGTTTGATAATAAATTATTATCATTTGCTGCCCACTTCCGCAACGGAAATCCTGCCTCCTTCAGGATTTTGCTAAGATCTTCTCTAATATGCTGAGCTTCTTCCACAGTATGAACACCTGCCATTATATCATCTACATAAAAATCGTTAAGAATGATCTTTGCAATTTTTGGGTTTTCTAGTTTTACCGACTGTGCTACTTCATGTAAAGTTCTTATTGCTAGGAATAGAGCTGAGGCGACTCCAAAGATTACAGTCTTTAATCTATAATCCTTAACTTCATCAGCTGGATGTTTTCTCTACACTATTCTGTGAAAATCACGATGTTCTGGCTTCAACCATATCTGTCGCTACATTTTTTCAATATCGCCAGTAATTGCAAATTTATATTTGCTCCACCGCATTAAGATATCGTAAATAGATTCTTGTATAGTTGGGCCAGTTACTAAAAAATCGTTCATTGATTTTTCAGATGGTAATGTGGCAGATACATCAAAAACTACTCTAGGTTTGGTCGTTGTAGTGCTAGCCTTCAGTACAGAATGATGTGGAAGATAGTAATTAGCTGTGTTGATTTCATTTAGTGGTACTTCTTCAATATGCTCTAACTGAATATATTTATCTATAACCTTGTTATAATCATCCTTTAACTGAGAAATTAATTTAAACCTGCGCTCTAATTGATATAGTATATTAATCTCTGCATTGCTGTTGAACGAATACTTTCCAACTCCGCACCTGTAAACTTACTTACAACTCCGCATCAATTTGAACGGTAAACTTACTTGATATCTGCCTGATGGTAAACGTTGGACATCTTGTTTGTAAATCTCTTCTGCTAGTAAATTCTGAACTGGGGGTTCAATAGGGTATTTCATTTCTTCTTGTTCCCAGAATTTTTTCAGAGATTGATCCACATCTTCAATGGAAATTAAACTAAAAATCTTATAATTTGATTCGATTGGTACAGGTTCTGATAGAAGTTCGATGAAGTTCCCAAATTCCCGGAGATGAATTCGAGATCTATCCCGAAAAAAAGAAATCTTCAAGAATATTCGTACATAGATCCGGATCTAACAGACATGCAAAAAGAAGAAATTTTATTACCTTGTTTTAAAAAACTTGTTTTGTTTTCAATATTAACTGAGTTTATCATTTTTAACATAAGCAAAACAAAATAACTAAAGTTTCTATTAAAACTATAAAAATGAATATTTAAATAAAAGAAGAAGACATAAAAACTTCTTAAAAATTTTAAATATTGTTTTTCATTATAATATTACCTTTAATACTTTCAGCACCTTAAAATTACTTTAATAGTTTTGGAAAAATTGAATAATTATAATATTATTTCAAACCTTGTTAACGTTTTGCACTCATAGATAACGCTTTGAAAATTTTTAACTTTTTACTCTCTATTGGTTATTAGATGTACTCAGATGTAGTGCGTTGTTATTGGTATATTTGTATATATAGCAAAACTACCACATTGATTTGTGGTAAAGATTTCAATGGCTGATCAACTTTGCCGTTCCTTCCAAATTTTTATTTTGTTTCATAAAAAATTAATTAAAAAATTGTTCTGAATTGATAAAAATTGAGTTAGAGTTAAACGAATTGATTATTTACAATTTCATAATGTACTTTCACTTAACACACCTACCGACCTACTTTCAAGTTTCAAAAATTGCTTCACAGTTTAACTGTTCTACTTACGACAACCCTACATACGTCTAAGTCACACACGTTCTAAGTACATGTTCTAAGTACATACGTTCACAATCTAAGTGGCTTATGTCAAAGCTACACATTACAACTTTTTATGTGCAAAGAAAAGCACTAACACTTGCTAAATAAATTTTAAAAATCAAACAAACAATACCAATTTTTAACATTGGTAGGTACATAAAAGTAATGACTCAACTTATAAGTGTCAGCGCTTATGTGTTGATAATAATAGCTATCTCTATGTTATATTTATAATTTGATCCCTACACTTTTTTTTTATTATTTTTGTTTAGGGAAAACAGCTTAACTAAAATTTAGAATTTTATGAATTATAATTGCTTTAATAAACATAAATACTTAACTTAACTTATAATTTTTTCATTTTTATTTCGCTTTTAGAACAAGCGCTTAACATAATTTAAGAATTCTGTTTTGTTAATTTCTAATTTGGAATAATCGCCTAAATTTTATTTTATTATTTTATTCGTTTCTATTACAATATTTTTTAATTAAATTGAACCAAAAGTATAGGCCAGGTGCCACCCTTAATTTTTATATATAAAACGTAGTCCTACAATTTTTCTAATTTTCAGGATTTTGAATTTAATGTTATTGTTGTTAAGTTCTATATGGATCATTTCGCTTAAATTTCTTGTTTTCCAATATAATTCACGATCTAATATTAAAGTGTAGGCGAAATTAAAATTATGTCCACAATTATTGAAGTGATGGTACCACAGTACTGTTTTGCAGTGATGGTACGACAGTGCTGTTTTAAGTTATATTGTAATATACGTTTTTTTAAATATTGGGGAGTTTGCCTTATGTAATAAGCATTGCAGTCGCTACATTCAACTTTATAAATTACATTAGAATGTAATAATTCATTATCTCTGGCTTTGAGTTGTGTGAATAGATTTTTAATGGGTTTTGTATTATGCCATGCAAACTTATAATCTTGTCCAATATCTCTAAGGAACAAGTTTCGTAACTTGTTTGATAATTGTGAAAAATATTGATATTTCATGTATTTGGTGTTTGTAATGTTTATGTAATTATTATTATTACTATGTAATATTATTATTATTGTTATTATTATTATTATGATTGCTATTATTATTTTTATTATTAACTAATTAACAATAATGGAATGTAAATATTTAGTAACCGAAATCAAAGCAGATTCAGAAACTTGTAACGGTTTCTGCAACCGTAAATTTCATGGGGTTTGCTTAAACGTATCAAGAAACCGGTATAACAACTTCTTCATCAATCGGCAAAGTTTTCTTAGACAATTTTCCCACGAAACATCGTCAAAGATTAATAAAGTTAAAGAAAACTCTCCAAGTGGTAAAATTAATGGAAGTTGTAAAAAACAATACAGCCAACTTTACGGCAATTTGAATAAAAAAGAAGTGTTAGTAAATGAAAGTAGAAGCAAAGAAATTAAAAAGTGAAATTGCAACGGTTAAGAACGTTATTGAAACAACGTTAGCTCATGATCCTAATAATAATAAGCTTTTGTTTGCAATAGATGATTTAAAGGAACTATTTATCTCTACTTCAGAAAACTTAAAAAACTGATATTTTAATGAGTTTTAGAAACTTAGTAAAGGCTGATCTTGATATTCTTAAAGTCAAAATAGAGTCTATTCAAGAAAACACAAAAAATTGCAGTAATTCGTACCAAAATGATCTATCGTCAAGCAAATCAGCTAAATGTTTGTTTGATGAGTTAAATGGTCCTTTCCAAAATAATGGAAAAAATTGTGAATCAAAAGCTTCTGAAATACCCCGATCACAAAGGTTTGCTTCATGACCGACAATATGGGTTCAGAGTTGAATAACTATTTGTGAGCTAAATAACGATTTAGCAAAAATTCAAAAATGGGGTGAAGTCGACAAAGTTGATTTCAACACCAAAAAATGCAATGCTGTCTGATCTCGTGAAAAAATGCCACTACTAATCCCAACCTAGTATTTCAGGGAGAAGTTTTGCAGCATTCAACAGATTTACACATCCTGGTTATCGAGTTAAACCAAAAATTGACTTGATCAAATCACATTTTTGGTATAGCTAAAAATGCAGCTAAATGTTTGGGTTTTTTGTATAGCTGTGAAACCTACTAATCTGCGTCTGATCTTCTCAATATCTATAAAACGTACATTGGGCCGAAAATGGAGTATAATACATATATTTGGGGCTGTAAGCCCTCAAACAGCGTTGGATTATCTGGATAATGTGCAAAATGGAGCTATTCAATAACAACGACTCAAATGTAACTGCAATGCTCACTCAACTCAGCCATCGCCGTACAGTTGGGTCACTGACGTTGTTTTATAGATATCTCGTCGGGATTAACACTTGTTGGGTCACTGACGTTGTTTTATAGATATCTCGTCGGGATTAACACTTGTTCCAAAGAAAAACAACAATTAAAGTCTCCACTCAAAGTTTTTCGACAACAAAGAAGCAGTGCAACAGATGTTCATCCCTACCATGTAGAGTTATAATGATGGCGAAATACAGCTTATGGAAATTCGTTTGTCATGTGCACGTTCCGTTTGTAGAACCATATACCATCACATGTTTTTCCTAAAGTTGGTAATTCATATGTGTACGATTGGCTTAAGTTTAAGAATAACATTAACATCTTTCTTAAAAATGTCCCTCCAAATTTTCCTACCTATCCCCCATAATCCCAATTTTCATAATTAAAATTTAACCAATCATCCTTCCCACATCTATATCTCCAAAACCAAACTGTACATTTGTATTAAAGGTTCCATCGTAACGTTTGGTTTTAAAAGGGGGGTGGTTGGTTAAAGTCAAACACTACGCTGAGGAACCACGTACAGTTCCTCTTAGTTGCTTTTGAACTTTTTACCAACCCTCGTAGAAAAAAAATTAAGTATATAATGCTAAGATGGTTTTATGGGATAGAACCATCCAGATAGATATTAACATAGAATCAACAAATTAAAAAAATTACGGTATTTCTATTGAAATAGAGGCAGTTGATCCACCAAATGTTAAAAGGAAATCTAACTTAAATTTAAGGATTTGAAATCTTAGCATTAATACCGAATTTCTAAATTAATATAGGAAAAATTAGTCAATTATTTAAACAAAATGTTGAATTGTGATAATGTTTATTGTAAATTGCACCAAAATGAGTGAAATTTAAACCTCAATATCATACTTTGAAAGTTAAGCGTGCCGGAAATGAAAGTCATGGATACAAATAACATGAAATTGTGGAATAAAGGATATACATACAAATAACATGAAATTGTGGAATAAAATGTGCCACCAATAATTTTATATGATCAAAACACATCTGATTTAAGAAAAATTATTGCAGAAAAATTAAAAATTTTTATTTTTTGTTTCAAAAGAATAAATGAAAATAAAAACATAATCATTCTTAACGAGATTGATGACTATAATAATGTAAAGAATATATTAAAACAAATTGATAGTCAATTTTATTCGTTTACATCAAAAATCGAAGAAAAGAAAACAATAATACTAAAAGGTTTATGTTCAGAAACTAGCCCAGAAGAAATTGAAAGTGAACTGAATAACATGAAACTGTTTACTGTTTTTAATATGAAATTTACAACAAAAAAATCAATCAAAGAAAACCAGAAATAACCAATATTTTTAGTACAAATAAATGCTGATAGTCAATTATCAGTCTTCTATAATAGCAAAACAATTAATTATCAAATGGTAAAATGGGAGAAATTAAAAAAATCAGAAGTAACACAATGTAAGCGATGTCAAACGCTTGGACATACAGCATGCAATTGCAATTTAGAATACCAATGCGTCAAATACAGTGAAAATCACGAGATAGGAAACTGTGCAATAGAAGGAATACAAAATAAAAAAAACTATACTATGCTCTATGAAGTTCAAATGGACATCCAGCGAACTGCAGAGGTTGCCCAATATATAAAAGATACAAGGAGAACATAGAAAAGAGAAAAAATAATCAAAATGACATAAGCAAAAATCATGTGTTAAACAATTATATTAATCCAAATATTTCATTTTCTAATGTAGTTCTAAATAAAAATAAAAATAATAACAATAATAATAATAATAATGAAAAAATCCTTAATAATAAAAACAATAATACTGATTTTAGTAATAGCAATCATAACAATAATAATAACAAAAAATTTGAAACAATGGCAAAATAGTTAGCTAAAATAGAATTTATTAAATCAGCGCAATCACGTAGAATTGATTTTCTTTTCCAATTTTCATATTTTAAAGATGAATAATAGGCTAATAGATAAAAACAAATCTCAACTAACAAAGAGTCAACAAGTAATCTCTATAAATACGAATTCTCTAATTTCTAATACAAAAATATCATATCTGTCTCATTTTTTAGAAGAATAAAATCCAAATAGGTATATTGTTATTATCTGAAACTAAATTAAACACAAAAGACAAGGTAAAATTTAAAGAATATGAATTTATCAGAAATGATCATATAAATTCGATTCAGGGAGGAGAATTTTAATCCGAAAAAATATTAAATTTAAAAGCATAAATAATGTGCTAAAAAAAAATTTTTAAATGTTTAGAAACATCAATTATATCAATAAAAATATTAAATAATAATAATTTATACATAATATCGGCATATGCGGCACAAAAAAATGTGGAACTATTTAAAAGCGAATTAGATAATCTTTTTGAAACATTAAAATTAGATAGGATCAAACATTTTTATATTTTAGGTGGAGACTTAAATGCGAAACATATTGAATGGTCAAATAGAACCAATAAAACGAGAAGTAAGATATTGAAATCATGGTTGGAAGATGAGGAATTAAGATATAGATGTGTAATCTTAAAAAGTAAGAATACCACATATATAAGTTGCAGTTCATATTTAGACATATTTTTAATAGATACATGAATCAAAACAAAAAATGAATTTAATAGGGATTTAGAAACAATGCATTTGTAAGTGATCACTGTGCAACAATAATTGTTGAAATTGAAACAAATTTAAATAATAAAATGAAACAAATATAAATAACGAAATGCAAAATTATAACTTCAGACGTGAACTAAGGAAAAAATACACCAAATATTTATCAAATAGAAATTTAGATATACCAAAAGATAGAACCCTTTCAAATTCAGAAATCGAAGAAAGTATCAATCGTATAGAAGAAGAAATTAAAAATTCATTTAAAATTCGTATACCTACTTTTCAAATATATAATACAACAGATAGATTCATGATTAAGCGAATAAAAATTTTCCAAAAACGTAAAAGTTCAATACTTACGAGGATCAACAATATAAAACGATTAAAAATAAACAATGTAAGAACAACAACTGAACTTATACGACTAAAAGCTGTACTTAAAAATGTAAATATCCTAACAAAAGAAAACATCAAAATAGAACTCAACAAAAAATGGGAAAACACTTTAAAGAATATAAAGTCTAATAGAAATATTTTGAACAGATTATTCAAACTGAACACTGAACCCACACTGAACAGATTATTCAGAAAAAATTAAAAATTTGCAATTGAAGTCGTAAAAATACATAATTTGAATTCAGAACTACTCGAAGGAATAAATACAAGTGAACTAGAAAAAGATGGTGATAAATATATAATATCTAACAAAACGGACATCAAAAAATTATGAGTAAATATATAAAATCTATGCCTGAAATAAATGTTACGAATACATGTCAAAATGAAGAAATCGTGAGGAATACAATAGAACAAATTAATCGTAATAACCAGGAAACAAATACTATCATAGGGTTTAATAGTATTAACAAGGCTGATCAAAGAGAGATATGGAAAACCAAACGTTGCAATAAAAAAATTACCAAATAATTTCACCACATATTTACTGTATATAATATTCAACAATTTATTAAAGAATAACTATTACCCCAAAATATGGAAAAAAGCAAAAGTAGTTCTAATTAAGAAACCGGGAAAAGATTCGACGGATCCAAAAAATATAAGAGCGATTAACTTACTACCTAATATAAACAAAATTTTCGCAAAAATAATATATTCAAAAATTGTACAGTTCTCAGAGAGTAATAACACTATCCCGGAAAATCAGTTTGGATTCAGGAAAAAACATTCCACTATTCACGCGATTAATAAATTAGTTTCAGATATATGTTGGAATATAAATGGGAATGAATATGTAGGAGCTTGTCTAATTGATTTAAAAAACGCCTTTAATTCGGTGTGGTTAGGGCTTGATATACTATATTATAAAAAATCAGTTCCTAATTAAATTGATTAAATTAATTGAAAATATGGCATTTAGCAGAAAATTTATAATAAAGGATAACTTAAACGAAGAATTAGAATATACCATCAATAATGGATTACAGCGGGGAACAGTGTTAGCACCAATATTATTCAACATTTATATTGGCGAACTATTAAATAAGTTAAATATGGATTCTGAAAATTCGTCAACTATCGCATTTGCAGATGACTTGATCATTTATACTTTAGGCACTAAAGTATCTATGATTCGAAATAACCTACAAAATAAATTTAATAATGTACAAAGCTATGTTAATATTTGTAAACTAAAAATATTAGCAAATTTGAAAGAATATTACTCAGACCAAGTGTAGATACATGAATTAATAACATAAGAAAAAACTGGAGAAAATACAAAACAAAAGCGGGAAATAGTGATATTGTACATAAAAGAACAGTTAGATATTTGGGAATATATCTAATAGATAATTTAAACTTTAAATTGCACATCATGACGTAAATAAACAAAGTAAGAAAAGCACTAATGATGTCGAAGAACATATTCTTTAATAACAATATTAGTCAAAGAGTGAAAGTAATTTCGAACCAGGTGTATTAATAAGACCAATTTTAACATATGGCAGATCCATATGGTTTATTATAAGTGCATCAGTAAAGGAACACCTACGTTAATATGAAAGGAAATGTTTAAGATACCACACTAACATAAACAGAAAATCTGAAAATGAATATACACATTATGTCTGAAACAAGAATTTATATGAAAAAAGTCAAATCAAAAGAATAGAAAAGTTAATAATAAAATTATTACAAAGGCATTATGACAGGGCGATTGAAGTTAAAATGAACACGAATCATTTCTTATCATTCCTTATTTTCACCATATGAATATATAGAAAATACACTGGTAACAGGTTGGATACCACCAGAAGCATTTATGTATCTAAAAAATATATAGAAAATAATCAGAAAGTGCCAATCTTATATCATATTTACAGAAGAGCGTCAGATAAAAGAATATTATTTAATCCAAACCAAAACTTAGATAATAACAATGAAAATAGCATAAGCAGATACGATACCTATATTCTTTTAAAAGATAGAAAAGAAAATCAAATTTTTTATTGGTTGCTAGAAAATTAGTAGATTACTAAGATAAGTTAGAATAGTAAGTTAGCTTAGGTTAGAATAAGTTATAATAGTTTTTAACAGCTTTTTATTAACTTGGTTGGGTAAAGGATGGAATCTTAGAAGCCATTTTAAACACACTTCCCGTTGAGTTAGAGATTTGAAATTTTCTTCATTAGATCAGATCCCGATGACAATACATGATTTTAAAATAATAATATCGAAAAACATTAGAGAAATTAGCTTAATTTCAAAATTAAATTTTCATACAAAGATATAACAGAATTTTTAACAGAATTATTACAGAACCAAAATAAAATATTTTATCTAAATTTACTAAACTCACCATACCAATACCAATACGTATACGTAATACATAAATGTTTTTTTTTTCTATAAAAGACTATTGTTTTTTATGTACACCATTGTATTGTATGTGTACATATACATAGGAACATACTTAAAAATATGTAATAATATGTGCTTCGAAAATATTTTTGGTTTGAAAGCGATGAATTTGAAAGACATGAATGTGTAAACAAATTAATGTGTCGCACTTGAGAACACAGTGTAAAACTTAATATGCATTTACTTAAAATTTAGATAGCAAGTGTTAAATTTAAGTTTTTTTTCATCAAATCAATTGATTTTTAGTATACATTTTTATTTATAAAAGCAATGTGTTTATTTATAATATTTATATAGATACGTGTTTTTTAATTCAAAAACATTAGCATTTAGAAGTAAGCAATTTAATATATTCTCAATTACATACTTTTAAAACCAAATTTTTTTACTACATACATATGTAGGTACAAACATGTACAATAATGGTATGCATATTTTTATGTGTGCTGTACTATTAAAAACCTGCTAAAGCAGTCATACCAAATTTCAAAATTCCCAACTATTATTATTTAGTTGATTCATCGATTTATTATTTTTTTAATATGTAGGCAACAGTTATATTTATATGAATGGACGGTAAACATAAACGAACAAAAAAAAAATTTATGTATAATGTAATTTATGTAAAATTTATGTTTATGTTAACATAAACCAACAAAAAAAAAATTCAGAATGTTCTATAGCTAATAATTTCTATTTTTTAAATAGAATGCATGTATAAATTAAACATTTAAAAAAAAAAAAAAGAAATACTTAGCGTACCTAAATAGCAGAAAACAAAAAAAAAGGAAAATGTAATACTGGAAGAAAAATAAAAACGAATAGAAAAACAAGGTAGAATGTAAACCAACGGTTTTTAAAAGCGCACATTTCCAAAACTCAATACAAACTGTTTAGAAGTGTGACTTACACAAAAATTTGAAAATTTCATGTAATAAGAAAAAATGTGAAAATAGGACATTTTTGAAATTTTGAGGGGTCGTAATTCCGGAATCCTATATAACTAAGAAAATCCGTTAACACACGTAAAAACATATTATTGAACCTTTAATTTTCATGGCTTGCCGAAGAAAAATTTGTACAGGTGCCTAAGTTACAGGTGTCTAAAAACACCAAATTTTCAATTTTTAAGACGTAATAACTCTTAAAGAGGGGGTGCTACCAAAAGATTTTCTGAGGAAACTTATACTAATTCTAAAAGTTCTTTCTTGTCTCAAAATTTCAGATTCCTATCTAAAGGCGTGCCGGAGTTATGAAAAACGAAATTTCATGCAAAATGTGGTTTTCACATAACGGTAAATTTAAATAGTAAATTACAAAATATTACATAATTTTGATATTGTTTTATATAGATAATAAAATTTTCGATCTTCTGGCGGTTTTAGATTGCAAAAGTATTACGCAAAGCCTGAGATATATACATCTGAAAATGGGGCTTTTTCGCAATTTTGAAGAGCTGCAACTTTGGAACCCTTTACAACTTAAATAAATCTTTAACACACGTAAAAATATATTACTGTAGCTTTAATTTTTATATCTTGCAGAAGTAAACTGTGTACAGGTTCCTAAGTTACAGGTTTTTAAAAATAACAAATTTTCAATTGTTAAGCCCTAATAGCTCATAAACAGGGGGTGGTCCAAAAAAATTTTCTGAGCAAACTTATACTAATTATAAAAGTTCTTTCTTGCCCCAAAATTTCAAGCCTCTATCTAGAAGCATGCCGGAGTTATGAAAGTAGAAAAATCATGTAAAATTTGGTTTTCACATAACGGTAAATTTAAATACTAAATTTAAAAAAATTGTATAATTTTCATATTAATTTAGAAAGATAAAAGAAATACCTGTCGAATGACGTTTTCAGATTGAAAAACTCTTAAGTAGAACATAAGATGTATGCATTTAAAAATAGGACTTTTTCAAAGTTTGAGGGGCTGTAGCTCCGTAATGGGAGGGGCTACATGAAAAAGTTGTTCCACAAAATTATTTTTTTTATGAGACCTACCCATGGTTAAAATTTATTTTCTCTATCTTTAACGGTGTAGAAGTTTTGTAAACAGACGGACGGACGGACGGACAGAGTGAAACTAATAAGCACATTTTTTCAAATTTTTTTTGAAAATGTGCTAAAAAAGAGAATAAAAAATGTTACTTTGATTGTTTTTAAATATTTTTAAAGTCATAAGAAATAGACATAAGAAATAGTATATTTTATTATGTAAAATAGTATATATACTATTTTACTAAGAAATAGTATATGTCCACATATGATATTTACCTACATAACAGATAGAAAAAAAGAACTATTAAAATGTTATGATTTTAAAAGAAAGGTTCATACGTTTGATATTTCCGTACATAACAGATAAAAAAAAAAATATTAAAATGTTATGTTATGAAAAGAAAGAAAAAACAAGGCAGTGTATGAATCAAAGTTTTAAAAGAGTCGCATTTTAAGTGGAAATAAAGAACATTATAAAGTTGCAATATTTTTATTTAAATTTTGACGTTTTCTTAATTTTTTAAAAATTTTGCCGCATTATGATATAATGCAACACTGAGAAGTTCAGCTCATAATATAGATACTATGTATATGAATAAATATATGGCTATTTATGTATGTAGTTATAGATTTATTATTTTTTTTTAATATGTAGGCAACAGTTATATTTATATGAATGGACGGTAAATATAAACGAACAAAAAAAAATTCAGTATGTTCTATAGGTTATAATTTTTATTTTTTAAATAGAATGCATGTATAAATTAAAGATTTAAAAAAAAAAAAGAAATACTTAGCGTACCTAAATAACAGAAAACAAAAAAAAAGGAAAAAAGGAAAAATAAAAACAAATAGAAAAAAGAGAACAAAAAATGTTACTTTGATTGTTTTTAAATATTTTTAAAGTACCTATATTTCTTATGTATATATTGTGCACATCTGATATTTACCCACATAACAGATAGAAAAAAAGAACTATTAAAATGTTATGATTTTAAAAGAAAGAAACATACGTTTGATATTTCCGTACATAACAGATAAAAAAAACAATATTAAAATGTTATGTTATGAAAGGAAAGAAAAAACAAGGCAGTGTATGAATCAAAGTGTTTAAAGGGTCGCATTTTTAAGTGGAAATAAAGAACATTATAAAATTGCAATAACAATTTTATTTAAATTTTTAATTTTGCTATGCAATGTTTCCTTAATTTTTTAAAAATCTTGCCACAATATATAATACAACAATCAGAAGTTCAGATCATTATATAGTACCCATACGACTATAATATGTATATGAATGAATATATCAGTATATAATGTGTGTAGTTATAGATTCATTATTTTTTAATACCAACAATTATATTTATATGAATGGACGGTAAACAAACGAAAAAAAAAAATTTTGTGTTTGCATATGAATGGACGGTTAACATAAACGAACAAAAAAAAAATTCAGAATGTTCTATAGCTAATAATTTCTATTTTATATGCTTTTATATTAACTCGTCGCTGTCGGTTTATTTATTTATTTATTTATTTATTTGTCATTCTGTCACGCTTTTTATTATCTTCATAATCTGTTAGCAACATTTGTAAGTGTAGTATGGTGCAGAAGATAGTGTACAGGTTTCAAAAGTGTGGATCATGTTGTTCGAATCCAGTTCACATGCAACATTTTTTTTTTTTGAACTATCTATTCATCAACATTTTTTGAATAAAATATGTATACATTTTTGTATATATCAATTTAAAACTTACATTTTTATCTCTTATTCATGCATACAAACATACACATTATATTTTTGATCTTTTCTGGTGTTTTGTATTAGCATAATTAGCAAAACACAATCCATACATACAATATTTTTATGTATGTTGCTAAGTTATTTTGTTTACAACATTTGTTTAGTATTTAAATCAAAATATTTGCTGTCAACATTCTTTAATGCATATTGAATTAATGCATATATGGTGCAGAGGAAAGTGTACAGGTCTTGAAAGTGAGTGTTAATGTGTGGACTGTGGTTCGAATCCAATTCGTGTATGTATAATTTTTTTTTTTTCTCTATTCATCAATATTTTTTAAATAAAATTTTATGTATAATAGATTCAAAACTTTATTTTTCTTCTTATTCATAATTCATGCATACAATACACATGTATTTGATCTTTCCTGCTATAATAATTTAGTTTAATCAATCTTGATGTGCACATGGGTTTTGTATTAGGGTTTAGCAAAACACAATATACATATATTAGGTACATATAATATTTTTATGTTGCTAAATTATTTTGATTTAAAACATTTGTTTAGGATTTAAATAAGAATATTTGTTGTCAACATTTTTTATTGCATATTGAATATGCATGGCGTTAAAAATTAAGGTTTTATGTGTTTTATTTAGCAACATTATTATGTATAGATATACATATAAAACTTTATTCAAAATAATTCCAATTGCCAAATTCAAACTACATACATATATAATATTATTTTTGGACATAGTAAAGAATGTAAAAAGTAAAGATCATTACAAAGTTATGCTTTTGCGCATTACGAATTATGATTTACAAACAAAATTTTGTCAACACAAAAAATTAAAATTTCCTAAATATGTATGTAAGTATGTACGTACGTACATAATATTATAATTGTTTAGAATAAATCAAAATATTTGTTGTCAACATATTTAAGAATGATAATCATATTTTAGAATGAAATTAATATGCATGCATGGTCTTAGAATTTTTAAGACCATGCATATTCATATAATAATCATATTGAATATGCATGGTCTTAAAAATTAAGATTTTATATTCGTATTGTGTTCACCCATGTGTAAGACATATATCATGCATAGGAAAGTGTGTAGGTTTTGAAAATGAGGGTGATTCGGTTCGAATCCAATTCAGATGTATCTTTTTTTTTTTAACTCATGTTCAATAAAATTTTTTGTATAATGGATTTAAAACAGAATTTGTATTCTTATCCATGCATACAATACACACATATTATTTGATCGTTCCTTCAATATTACTTTAGACCAATATTGATGTCTATTGCACATATTCTGTTTTACAATACTAATTAGCAAAACAGAAAATATATTTATGTAGGTACAATATTTTTATACTGCTAAATTATTTTGTTTTACAACTTTTGTTTAGTTTTTAAGTCAAAATATTTGTTGTCAACATAGGGAAATAAATAAAATAATATGTAAAAAAAATATTTTTTAAAATATGCTTTTATCGAAACCAAATTCGCCCCCTAAAAAGTAGAAAATAAAATTGATTGCAAAACTTTAGCTTTTTTGACTGTTATAATATAAAAGTGAATTGCTAGTGCAAGCATTTTGGACTGTTATAATATAAAAGTAAATTGCTGGAATAAAGTTAAATAAAAATCTAGGAAATTTGAGGTTCGTGTTTCTTTTTTATTCCAGCAATTTACTTTTATATTATAACAGTCCAAAATGCTTGCACTAGCAATTCACTTTTATATTATAACAGTCAAAAAAGCTAAAGTTTTGCAATCAATTTTATTTTCTACTTTTTAGGGGGCGAATTTGGTTTCGATAAAAGCATATTTTAAAAAATATTTTTTTTACATATTATTTTTTTTAAATAGACTGTATGCATAAATTTAATATTAAAAAAAAAAAATAAGTTCTTAGGGTACCTAAATAACAGAAAAAAAAGTAAAATGTAATACTGGAAGAAAAATAAAAACGAATAGAAAAAAAGAGAACAAAAAATGTTACTTTGATTGTTTTTTAAATATTTTTAAAGGCTATTTCTTATGTTTATGTGCACATCTGATATTTACACACATAACACATAGAAAAAAAACATATTAAAATGTCATGCTATAAAAGAAAGAAAAAACAAGGCAGTATATAAATCAAAGTTTTTAAAGGGTTGCATTTTTAAGTGGAAATAAAGAACATTATAAAATTGCAATATTTTTATTTAAATTTTGAATTTAGCTATGCAACGTTTTCTTAATTTTTTAAAAATTTTGCCACAATAAATTAATAATAAAAAAATTCAATATAAGTATTCTATATTATAACAGGTAATAATATAATTATAGACTGTAAGGGTAACTGTAAAAATTCAAAATTAAACAAGGAAAAAAAAAATATCAATTTAATACTTATATTTGTCGTTACTAAAAAGAATAAAATAAAATAAATAAAAAAAATTTTTAAAAAAACAGCTTTTTTGAACTAAAAAGTAGAAAATAAATTTTTAATAGCAAATTTTTCTGTAATTTTCTAAACTATATTGTTACAATCGAGATTTCTTTGAAAAAGTTTATTTCAATATGTCAAATATATATATAAATATAAGTATAAATAAGTTTTAAAGTCTGTGAAATTAAAATAAAAGCTGGAGGCAACAAACGCATAACTATAAACTTATATTTTTAAATTTTGCCTCCAGCTTTTATATTAATTTTACAGACTTTAAAACTTATATATATTTATATTTATATATATATTTGACATATTGAAACTTTTTCAAAGAAATCTCGATTGTAACAATATAGTTTAGAAAATTACAGAAAAATTTGCTATAAAAAATTTATTTTCTACTTTTTAGTTCAAAAAAGCTGTTTTTTTTAAAATTTTTTTTATTTATTTTTTAGTTTATTAAGTTGTATAATCAAAAAAGAGTAAAACTAAATTGATTTTTTACCACTTTTTTTTTCGATACAAATAAAATATATAATTAAGAATAAAATAATATTTACTAAAACGAACAAAATAAATGTTGAATAAAACAATAAAAAACAAAAACAAAAAAAAAGCTTAGAGATTCCTACATTAGGACTATAAGAGTTATATTATGTTAAATTTCTTTTTAATATTTTTTTATAAATTTGTAAAATATATAAATTATAATGGATTACAAATAAAATTAAAAAAAAAAAAAATATTGTAGCAAATATTCTAATTTCCTAATTAACAATAAGCCTATACTAATCTCTTACATCCTCTCCTAATGTAAGTTTCGTCAATCCTATATTGCCTCCTGTATTCCGATTAACAAAGAATGCTGTAGCGAATGATGATCATACTCATATATTATTGCGTTTTAGAGATCAAAAAACATACGAAAATGTAAGGCTCTGTTAAGCTTACATACATAAGCAAGACGACGATCTTTGTATAGTTGGTAAAACCAAATTCAGTGTTAAAATTTGTATTCATCAAGAGAGTTTACCTTCTAACCCAAAGGAATTAATGAAATATTATATAAGTATTATATAAGTATCACGAACGTTTCAGAGCTTCGTCTAAATCAGTAGGCTTAAGAAATTATATGTTAATGCTAAATCTTGTAACTTCAGTGTGCTAGCTATTATCAAAACATACCTGAACGATTCTTTCAAAAATGAAGAAATTCTGGATACTAATTGGTCGATTTATTGAAAAGATAGGGATTATTTATCTATGAACTGTTCCCGTAGACGTGGTGTATTATTTGCAATCAGTAACAACTTATCTAATGTTCCTTTAATCATTAGTATCTCGATCTCTTTCGATCACCAATTTATCAAAGTAAACTTTGGTAATAATTTTCTATACCTAAGAATTGTTTACTTTCTGCCCAATTGCTTTTCGATTATACAATAGATAACATAACTCTAGAAAGGGTGTTCAGTATAACCGATCTTGGTATTCTTCTGGAGCATAAACTTAACTTCCATCTTCACTGTGATCATATGATTTCCAAAGCGCTAAATGCTAGGTTTTATTAAGAGAAAGCTAAAGAATTTAGTAACGTAGGAGTGACAAAAGCTCTTTACTGCTCTTTAGTCCTATATATTTACACCAATGCTTCCATTCTGCTTTACTTTTGACGTTTTAAAAATAAATATTGACGTTCTTTTTTTAGTTAGAATAAAAGGTTAAAATATATAAATATTTTTTATTCTAACCTTAGAACCTTAAATATATTTATATATATATATATATATATTTTTAGTAAATAAGGTTAGAATAAATAATGCAGTTAGGAATACAAGAAACAGCAAATTTTTAATAGAAAACACTCACAGAACTGAATATGGAGAAAATGAGCGAATAAACAGATGTTGCACTACATTCAAAAACACAGCCTTCTTTTTTCGACAGACATATCAAAAAACTCTTTTAAAAATAAATTAAAACAAAAATTATTAAATGATCTAATAACTTTATAAACATTGTAAATCACTTCAAGTTCAAGTTCATACCTTATACATTTCACTTAATTTCACTCATTGTTTTCTTTTGTAAACATTTTTGGTTTTCAAATTTAGTAGCTATATAGTATCTAAACTAGTAATATGAGATTGCATTGCAAGCGTCAAACAGTTAATTAAATCGTATGACATATATTTATGTATATTTATATATATATATTTATATGCATTTATAAACCTTTCCCCACATGATGATGTATGTATTTGAATTTTATAGTAAGTGCTTGTAAACGCTCTCATCCTCCAACAGGACGGAACGGTCTTGAACCATAGTCCACAAAAAAAGTTATACAACTCGCCAAGATATTTTAATTATATCCCACATGGTAATATACCGCAGATTTTATATTAAGGGCTTATTAATGATACCACACATGATAATATACTACTTACTTTGATATTTATTTTATTTTGTTTAATTACCAAAACAAGGTATGTGTACATATTTAAACAAAAGAAACTGATATTATAACATTGTTATTTAAAAAATACATGAAAATATGATTGCAATTCTTAATGAAAAAGACAAAATAGAAAAAAAGATTTTACTTAAAGATTCATTTGGATATCCACATATATACACAATTTCAATTTTATTTGTCCCTATACAAATGTCCGTAATACTTAATTCGCGGTTAGTTAATAGTTAATTTTTTTTAAATGTAGGTTAAATACGAAAGTTAATAAAAATTTATATATTTTTTGTTAAAAATAGTTATCTTTTGTAAAATTTTGTAAAAAACAGTTTTCTTTATAAATAAAATTTTTTAAAGGCGCAAACACCAAAAAATCTATATGTATATATGTATATTTTGTAAAAATAAATTTAAAATAAGCTAATTTATAAACTGTCAAAATCAGCTGAATATTTTGAAGAATTCGGCACGGAACGAAAATTATTTCTGCATTTAGTTGAAAATATTTACCCCGTTGGTGCGTGACTGTGGCATACTTACTTCGCCGTTTAATTGAAAAGGCATGATTATACTCGCACACAAACAAGTTCATTTGGGTATCCAGCATAATTAGTACACATAATAAAGTAACGTAAAACTACTTATAAGGTCTCTTCACGAGACAAAATTAAATTTTAATTTATTATTTTGGACAGTTTCATTCCGTTTGTTTATAAGACTGTGTAGCATTCTCAACCAATCAGAGAACTATAAAAATTACTCAACTAATAAAAAGTTTCCTACACTTTTGGAACAAATGATATAAACGAACGGGTTAAGAATCACTCTTTCATTATAAAATAATAAGCCTCAAGGCTAGTTTTTCGAATAACTTATTAAAAAATAATCTTTTTCTTTAATGTGTTTTTCCTATACGTAGTAGATGTGAAACAAAGAAAAATATATTTTAGCTACTTTGAACTTTTTTTTTGTAGAAAATAACACAACTTAATAATATATTACCTTTTATAAATTTTAATTTTTGATATATGATGTTTTAATTTAAAACTTTCTTTATATCAAATTTAATAGCATGTGGTCCACTCTATTTTTTAAAAAACATATTTAATAAGCTCTATATAGCTCCCAGACAAACGGTTTATAGACAAACGGACAATTTATAGACAAACGGTTCTCCATAAGTTTTCTACAAGTGCTATTTGTGGTAGCTTATTTCTTCTAAAACTGCATTATAAGTGCGCCATTTAGCTCTATTAGATAATTATTAAAGCTCTATAAAAGTAACCGAAACTATATTAGAAGAGTTTTGTTGTAAAGTTTTTGCTCTATAAGCTATTATAGAGATTTTATAGAGAACAAATTGTTACAAATTATATACTTAAACATATATGCATATTTTCTCCATATATTTATGCATATATATTTATGTATATACATTTATTAACCTATTTTAATGATACCCCTCATGATGATAATATCTGTGTTCCTTAATTTTATAGTAAGGGCTTATAAACGTTATCATGCTCCAGGGTGAGAGTGAACCATGGTCCACAAACAAAAGTCGTAAAGCTCTTCAAGATCTTTTTAATGATACCCCACATGATAATATACCGCTGTATTTTATGTTAAGGGCTTTTAAACAGTTTAAAGAGCCGAGTAGGGTGTCCGAGAACAATGGTCCGCAAACAAAAGAACTGTCAAGATCTTTTCAATGATACCCCATATGATCATATACAGCTGATTTTATATCAAGGTTTTATAAAAGCTTACTGAACCCAACCAGGGTACCCTGGAACAAAAGTCCTCAAATAAAAGTTGTTCAGCTCGCCAAAACCTTTTAATAATACCCCACATTATAATATATGGTTGACTTTTATATTAAGGGCTTATAAACAGTTTCTGGGATCAAACAAGGCGTCCTAGAATATTAGGCTCTAAACAAAAGTTCAAGAACTCGTCAAGACCTTTTCAATGATATGCCATATGAGGATATTCCGGTATAAATATTGAAATCTCCATTCAACATATGAAGGGTTAAACAAGGGCTTATAAAAGCTTTCTGGAGCCAGGCAGGGCTACAGGGCAGGGAATCAAGCAAGATCCATAAACAAAAATTGTTAAGCTCGCCAAGACCTTTTTAATGATACCCCACAATAATATACCGTTGATTTTTATATTGAGGGCTTATAATCAGTTTTTGAAACCAAGCAGGGCATCCTAGAACATTAGTCTAAAAGTTGAAGAGCTCGCCAAGACGTTTCCAATGATACCACTCATGAGAACCTTCGGGTATAAATATTGAAATCTCCATTCAACATGTAAAGGGCTGAAACGGCTCCTTTGGAGCCAAAAAGTTTCAATTTCAGACTTTTCTGGATGGTTTAACCAAACTCTATCAAATGCCTTTTGCTAGTCTCTATCACATATAGAAGTGTTTTATCTTTATGATACGAAGTGAATGGTTTCCCGCATTTGTTAGAAGTAGTTTTATATATATAAAAATAAACTAGAAATGTGTGCTTGCATTGCAAGCGTCAAACAGTTGATTAAATCTTATAATGAAAAAGCATTTTGAAAAAGCATTGTATCCCTGATTTTTACAGTAAGGGCTTATAAACGACCTCATCCTTCAACAGGACGACCTTGAAGGATGCTGCACAAACAAAAGTTGTAAAGCTGGTAAAGATCTTTTTAATGATACTCCACATGATAATATACCGTTGCCTTTTATATTAATGACTTATTAAAAGTTTTAGGAATTATGTAGGGCGTCCTACAAGAGTGGTCTCCAAACAAAAGATGAAGAGCTTATTAAGATCTTTTCAATGATACTTCACATGAACATATACAGCTAATTTTGAACTAAATTTATAAAGCTGCAACGGTCATAATTTTTCTAATAAATAATTCAAGTTATGTGCTGTTTCTGAATAAAAAGGTTCGGACTTGATTAGTAACCATCAAGGAGTAAAGGTGTTAAAAATATTAAAGAAAAATAAAATATTAAATATAAAAATAATAATTATAAAGAAAAAATAAATTTTGTAAAAGAAAAATTAAAATTAAATTTACAAAGTAAAAAAAAAATTAAAAATAAAATTATAATTTAAGTTAAAAATAAAATTGTAAAATAAGTTAAAAATAAAATTAGAAAGTTAGTTAATAAAAATATAAAAAATTATAAAATAAATTTTTGTTGAACATTGTAGAAAAAAAGAAATCATAAAACTGAATTTAGAAATAATAAATAGAACTTAGTTTAATAAAAACAGCATTTGCGTTTTGACTAAAGAAAATTATATTTATTTTTTTTTATTAAAGTAAAGACAAGAATTGAAATTTTTATAATATGCAAAAAAGACTACTTTTTCTAAAGTTTGGATTAGGGATGACAAATTCAGTAGTTACATAAATGAATTTATACTCTATATTTGAAGGAAAAAACAAACAAACATAATGAGTTGTACCTTCAATACAAAATGTTGTTTTACTCAAACAATATTTCGCTCCAATTTTCTTGCATATGGTACAAGATAACTTGATTTTCGGGCGCAGACATTTTACCAAAAACAGAATTTTTTCCCGAATAGTTAAATTAACTTTCTTTCATTAGTCATGAACACATTACTAACTGTTACAAATAATAGAATATTAAATTTCTTAATTTGTATTATAGACTGACGGCGTAAAGCGAATTATTATTTCTAGAAGTTGTTTAGAAAGCTTCAATGTTCCGTCTCCAAACTCTTGTTTAATAAAAACACCTTTAAACGCCCTTTTTGGATAGAACAAGCAAAAAAGTACTTCTTGCTATATACTTTGATAGTATTTGTTAGAAATTAAAAGTTATAATTTAGTTAAAGAATAAATATTATTATTAAATTCTATATTATTATTAAATTCTAATATTATATTATATTGTATTATAAGCCAGACACATTAGCTTCACTGTTATCACCATCATTGTTTTTGTTTGACAATAAGTTTGTATAATATTCCAATTTGATATATTCCAATATACAAAATTTGTTACGTTTAGCAGTAGTATTCTTTAAAAAAATTTTAGAAAGCCCCATCTTCCAATCTTCAATTAGATAACTGGAAATTTCAACATTGACAGGAATAGGTTTTTCACGGCATCTTCATATTATTGTCAAATAATCTTGTTTAGTTTCTATGTTCTCTAATGATTTTAATTTTGTACCATATCTTCCAAAATTATATCACACTCATTATATGAATGGCCTATAACCGGAAATGTGCTCAATTTTTACTTTAAGGCTTTTAGCCAGCAAAGTGCAAAACATAATAAAAGTTATATTTTTATTTTTCCCTCCACATGAGCCAGAATAGATAAATATTTTTTCCAATGTTTTAAAATCTTTTAATTTTTGAATTAAAAAATTATACACAAAAGGACATACCTTGTTATTTAAAACCTTATTTTTCAAAATCTTGCTTTTTTATATAGTTTTCAAAATCTTGTTTTTTTTTAATCTGGCTTCTTGTTTTTTTATAGGTCAGTTCCAATAAGAACAGACGAGTTTTTTTATATGTGTGTATAATATATATGAGAAATTTTGGACTAGCAGAGATTATATAGTTATGGTTATAAAATGAAAGTTATATGCTTTTTCCGGAATGTGTATAAGTTTCACAAGAAAGCGTATAGAAAGCACGTTTATTATAGTCCTATTTTATCAAAATCCTATTTATCAAAACTCTGTTTTTAAAAACAATGGAAAAAGTCAAAAATTATTCCTGTACCAAAGAAAACAAATCCTAATATTAGTGATTTTAGACCTATTGGCATTCTACTAGGACTTTCAAAAACACTTGAATTTTTATTTCATGAGCAGGTAACCAAATTTTTAAATGAAAATGAGCTACTTTTTCCATTTCAGTCAGGCTTTAGGAAAAATCATAGTACTAGCACAACTCTGCTGGAAATATGTGATAATATTTCATCTGGGTTAGATAGGAAACGTGCAATCACTTTACTTTTTTTAGATTTCTCCAAAGCTTTTGACTCTGTAAATCATATTCTTCTATGTGAAAAATTATAAAAAAATTTTAAATTCCACTTATCTACTGTAAATTTTTGCGAAAAATTACCTTAAAACGTGCAGTATGTTAGTACTGGTAAATCTACATCAGAATATTTATCTAATAATTATGGAGTACCACAGGGGTCAATTTTGTGTCCCCTGTTGTACTCTATGTTTATCAATGATCTGTCCAAATGTTTGAATGACGCCCATTGTAGACTATTTGCCGATGATGCACAGATATTTCTTAGTTCTCTACTATCTCAGCTAAATGACTGCGTTGCAAAACTGAATGAAGAGCTTGATGCTGTATCTTTTTGGGCCGTATCCAACCACCACAAACTTAATTCAGTTAAGTCCCACGGTGTAGTAATACATATATACTAAAGCTGTGCTAATTAATAACTTACCGCACCTAAAAATTTACGGTAACATAGTTCCTTATGTGAAGCATGCTAATAATTTGGGTATTGTATTGAGCAATGATTTGAAGTGGTCTGATCACATTAAGAAGGTTGCGAATAGAGTATATCCCCTTCTATGTAAACTCTGGAAAACAGCCTTTGTAACGTCTTTTGACACAAGGTGTAGACGTATCAAAGCCCTTGTTGTATCACACTTTCTATATGGTAAGGTAGTCTATTCTCCCACGAATATTAGTGAACGTACTAACCTTAATATTATTTTTAATGCTTGTATAAGATTTGTTACGGATCGCCGTAGATTTGATAGAATCTCAGATGTTAACAAATGTCTACTAGATTGCACTCTGGATAACTACCTGTATTATAAATATCTTGTAATATCTTGTTTTTTTCTCAGTTTAATAACATCTAAATGTCCTAGTTATTTATTTAATAAACTTAATTTTTAATAGATCTGCTAGATCGCCTACCATCATAATCCCTCGATATAGTTGCCATCCACGACATTTACCTTTTTTTTGCTAAAGTTACGTCTATGTGGAACTCTCTCCCCATTGATATTAAATGTGCTAAATCTAATAGAATATTTGGTAAGATTTGTTTTAATTATATTAAAGATAAGTAAAAGAAAGGTTTTTGTTTAAAAATTTCTCTATGTTAAAGTTAATCTAAAAATTAATTTTCTCTAAAGTATAGTTATTCTAAAATACAAAAATTATGATAAATTTAAATTATTATAATTGAATAATATATTTGTGTATAGTATCTAATTATTTTTACTCTATATGCATATGATAGAGACTTGTCGTCTCAAATCATGTAGCTATGAAGTTAAATAAATAAATAAATTCGAAACTTGTATTAGAGTGCTTTAACGTAATTGGGGGTGTTCTTATATATATTATTAATATTTCGATGAATGAAGGCATTTTTCCTACGACATGGAAAGAAGAGATTATACGACCAATTGCAAATGTTTGCCATCCTAAATATCCAAAAGAGTTTAGGCCAGTGAATATGACTCCAGTATACTAAAAGATACTAGAAAAAGTGATTAATTTGCAGTTACAACGTTATTTAAATGAAAATAATATTTTGTGCAATGAGCAAAGTGGATTTAGGGGAAAACATTCATGTGAAACGGCATTGAACTCTATTTTCTATGAAAGGAAATTAGCAAAAGAAAATAACTTAATAATTATTGCTCTTTTCTTAGATTTTAAAAGAGCTTTTGAGACAGTAGACCAAGATATTTTATTAAAAAAATTAAAAAAATATGGCATAGAGCACAAATGGTTTAAACGTTTTTTAGATTATAGAACACAAAAAACATGTGTAGATGGTAAATTTTCTTGTAGTGAATTGATTAAAAATGGCGTTCCACAAGGTACAGCATTGGGAGTAATAAATTTTTAATTTATATATTAAATGAAATAAAATCATGTATCAAGTTTACTAAAATTAAACTTTTTGCTGACGATGCGCTAATATACATAGTCGATCGAAATGTGGAAGAATGTTGCAGCAACCTCAATGAAGATTTACAAAATCTCTTTAATTGGCTGTGTATGAATAAACTAAAATTAAATTTGGAGAAAACAAAATGCATAGTGATGAATAATAAAATTGAAAGCAATGCTGATATTCGAATAGACAATATTACAATAGAAAGAATATACAAAACAGAGCAATGCGAATCATAATAAAACGAGGCAGAAGAACGCATATAAGATTCACGCTGCGGGAGCTAAAATGAATGTCTGTTCGCCAAAGACTTAATTGTAATACTTTAGTATTGATTTTTAAAAAGAAAAGCAACATGCTTCCAGACTATTTAACAAATATTATAAATTATGTTGGAGAATCAACGAATTATAATTTAAGATCAGCAAAATTATTTAGACTTCCACTTTTCTGGAGAAATAATACTCAAAATAATTTGTTTTATAAAGGCTTGCAATTATTCAATAATCTTCCAATTTCAGTTAGAAACTTAAACAACATAAATAGTTTTAAAAAAATGTTGATACAACATTTAATTCTTAATGAACTTTAAAATATAGTTAGCTAATCTGAATTTCTCAAAATTTTGTTGTTTTATATTACATTTAACTTGCATTTTAAACCTCTATAATAAATTTTTTCTATATAAACAGATAATGTAGCTAGATAATAAAAATCATTAAATTTTGTTTTTTTATGTAAAATTTTATTTTCTTAATTGTAAATTCTATGTAAATTTTATATTCTGATTTGAATTAGAAATAGTATATATATTATACTAATACTATAATATTATATATTATACTAAAAGCAAAAATCTTTATGAAGAATTAATGGAAAGTGACACTACATTTCAAATGAATTCTAACAGTGGTCAAATTATTAACAATCAACTTAACAATTAACTGAGTATCAACCATCCCAGCACCATCCAATCCACTAACAGTCATTCCATCGTCAGCAAACCTAGTACCAGTCAATTCATCACAAGCCAATCCAGCCCACTTGCTAATAGCCAATCCATCATCACTAATTATCAACCTGCCATCAACCAACCTACTTTAGCCTAGAATGTTAAAGCCGTTAACTTTGCTTTATACTTTTCAAAATTTCCAGCCTCTACAACAGTAAGTAGCTCGACAAATAATTTAAAAAATAAATTCAACTGCATAGTCTTAGCGTAGTTAACATTAAATGCCATACCATAAAGAATACCATAATACAACATTTAAAAGATCTTAATACTCAAAAATCTCACATTAACACTGTAGACAATAAATCATATACAAATTTAACAAATCACTCTAAATTCATTAATAAACCGTTAAATAAAAAAGTTTATTACAATTCATAAACCGATACACAAATACTAGTTAAGCAGAAATATAAAAATTTTGTACAAGGTGAAACGCTCAATTCGGGAAAAAGCCGGTTCAAGAATAATAATAAAAGTAATAATAATATTAATAATAATAATAATAATAATTTTTTTTTTTTCTACGAAGGAGGTTGGAATCTTTTATAGACCGTACCGGAAATTTCTCTCTTACTTTCTCTCTCTTCCCGGCGTGTATGGAACTCCGTTAAATGGTTATCCATTTATCGTATACCCACTAAACCGACCTCCTTGCGTTCCGCCTGAACGCTGGCCCGGAACCGTTTATCACATTACTACAGGCTAGGTCCTTCACCCTAGACAGCTACTGCCTCTGCCTCTGCCGTGTCCAGGTTTAGCTTCTTAGAGCGTAGAACCTGCTGCACGTAATGTGATACACGGTTCCAAGTTCCCACCCCAGCCAT
>OX352772.1:194083957-194104775 GCA_947095535.1 Poecilobothrus nobilitatus
CCAAATTTTTCAGTAGTTGTTGCCATAAAAATTGATCATCATACCCGTATTTACATATATATTACCTTCATACGGGTACCCAGAGTTGACACATTCTACTCTACCACACTCTTCCTCGTTTTTATATTCATTTTCCGCATTGATTTGTTTTTTTTTTAAGTTAATCCATTTTTTAGTTTTTCAAAAAATATTTTCTTTTCTTAAATTTTATTATTGGAAAAGTAAAAAAAAAAACAATATTATTTCATTCTATAGGACAAAAAACTTAGCCTACTTAATCTACTTAACAGTTAAACTAATTAAAACCTAAATATGTATACTTATTACTTAATTTTAGTGATTCCCAACCACCAATAATTTTTCTTTTTTGATTTGTCCTTTTCTAGTATGGACATTTCGTAATTTAGATTATCTCCGTTTATATCGCCCGGATTATATTCAATGATTTTACATGTAGCCCGTCTATTATGGTTATATAATAGAGAGAAATGGTTATCGTCTTGAATATAACTGTGTTTATCTAAAAAGATAAAATGTTCAGAGGCTATGAAACCGGTGAGCATTGTCATTTTGCCATGTACCCCTCATTGTGGTAGAATTATTGTGATATTAGACCATTTTCTAGAGTTGTTGTGCTCTATCATAGTGACTTCGGATACATTTTATTTTAAAATTATCGATTCTTATGATTTGTGCTTCCTTATACAAATATTTGTTGGAGGTTATATTTGTTGAACCTATAAATTAAATTATAATAATCATCTCATATTATATAATAGCATATCTCATATTATATTATATTTCATAGCATTAACAACTAAGTAATCCATAAGTGTAAACTGATTATTTTATTCTATAATAAATATTCCACTTCGAAAAAAAAATATATATAGCTAAATGTATAACTAATATATATTATATACTTTGGCTTATGTTTGATTATAGCAAATTGAAATAAAAAAAAAAAAAATTTTAAATTTATAAAATAATTAAATTTATAAAATTTCAAAGGTCGAAATTTCTTAGATCGTTTTTGATGTTTTTTTTTTAAATAAAAAAAGCGCTAATTTGGTGAAGTATTTACTTACATACATACGTATCTATTAACTATTTTAACACAATTAAATGTTGTTATATTTTAATACATATTGATTTAATACAATATATTAATTCATATTTGTTATTGTTTTGATTGATACTATTGAATTTAACACATTAAATACATTACTATTGATTAATTTAATATTTGGTAAAATGTGATCTATTGCCTATTTTAATGTACATACATAGGCATAATAAGGAAATGAAAATTGTAGGTAAGTTAGTGTAAGAAAATATTTTTCGTTTTCAGAAATGGAACAAAATAAAGAAGAAAACAAAATAAAATATCACGAAAATAAAGAAAAAATTAAAATCGTCGTCAGAGGCTGACACGGGTCGGCAAAAGGCGATATAAGTGCGTAAATGCATTTGATCTCAAAAAAACAAAAATAGCTAAGTTCTAATCGAATAAAATAAAATTTTATAAAATAAAACAATTTTTTCTGATTAGATTTTTATTTAATTTTGAAAATACACTTGATGAAAGAACGCCAATTATTACGGGTTTACAACAAATTGGCCTAGTAATAATATTTCGCCAGTCATTAAATTTTATTTTTATATAAAATTTCAATTCATTACCTGTTTTTTATATCTCTAAAAATTTATACATATCTATGCATATTATTTGGTTGATGACGCAAAATTCAAACTGTAAAATTTCTGTTAACAGATTTAGGGTAAGTTCACATGGGGTGCATGCATCCGGATGCAAAAATTTAATTGGTTGAAAATATATATTGTATTCATGACATACTCTTCCTTCCGCCTATTTTAGATGCTAAATTTTTTGCATCCTCTATAAGAAGCATGCAAGATGCAAATTTGTTTTAACGTCAAATTCAGAGCTAAAATCAAATTATTATTATTATTATTATTATTATTATTATTATTATTATTATTACCATAAGTATTGTTACTATTATTAGAATTATTATTTATTACTATTGTTATTCTTATTACTATTATTATTTTTATTGTTACAATTGTTATAATTTTACTACACAGTCAGCGCCTTCAGTGGATTACAACGTACAGCAGTATATAACAATTTACTTGCATGATATAACCAAAGATGGCTCCACTGTAGCAGCTATTATTATTATTACTACTATTATTATTATTATAATTATTTGTTATTATTACTATTACTATTATTATTATTAGTATTATTATTGTTATTATTACTCCTATTAATTATACGATACACATTATTACGATATAAAAGTACTACATATATTTTATTTATGACCTGACCGGGTTTGGAACCCAAGACCCTTGGATTAAAAGGTTGGCGACTTAACCACTGCGCCATGAGTCAGATGTCAATTAAAATATTTTCTTACATAAAATCACAATTTTCTCTGGTTTAACCATTTTGTATTTTGTAAATGAAAAATGTTTTCATCAAATGTGAAAACAATATATACATACTAGTCTACTAGGTAATTTCAAATAACACTTTCAAAATAAAAATGTCGCTGTTTTGCAGCTTACGAACGAGTGGATGCATAATGGATGCAAAATATTCGTTAATATTACCGAAGAATACACGAAATGTAACCGCAATATTTTTTGAATCTGGATGCACGCATTTCATGTGAACTTACCATTAATATTAATCTTATATTTGTTTTGTATTTGTTTATAGTTTTATTATTTTTTACTTCTAATATTTTTGAATGAAGAAAATAATCAAGTACATAATGTATGGATGTACGAATGAATGTGCATACATATATGTTTAAGATTACTTCATTACTTAATTTTGTTATTGAATAAAAAAAAATTTTGTTAAATTGTTAGAAGTTATATTGCTTTGATATAAATTATACGTAAAACATCTAAATATGTATGTATGTATGAATTTTAGCATTATGCTTTTAGTATAGTAACGGTCGGTCCTATGGTGGAGACAGCTGATTATTTGGAATGCCTACACTTGAAATGCATAGGTACATCTTATAGGGTAGTATAAATACATATAAATGCACATAATATGTGTACATGTACATACATATTCATAAATTATTATCTATAAATTTAACTATTATTTCCACTTTAATACTAATTTGCAATTCATTAATTTGTTTGACACTTTTTTTAGTAGCTCTATTGTTTTAGTATTGGATTTTAACTCTTGAAATTTACTGGGATTACTTTACAAGACTTTACTAGCTTCCGAAAGGAATAAAAAATTTTGACAACTTTGGATATTTAACTTTCATTTTTTGTAGTTTATTTACTTAATTGGTAAGTATGCAAACCTCTTCTACTAGTTTTAGCATATAATAGATATAAGAGCAATTTTATTTGAAAAAGCAAATTTTTCATGCGTAGATACTTGTACATATAATGAATTCTGCAGAAAAATGAATTAGACCTATTGTCAATATCCAATAATTTGCAATTTTTAAACTAGCCTTCTATCTAAACTTTCTGAAATACAGCAAATATTGGCAACGTGACTTATAATTAAACATTGTTAAAATTTTTACTGATAATTAGAAGAAGAATCGTTTTTAAATTGTATTATTCTTCTTCAAGCAGATACTCTTCAAAAATATATTTAGGATTTACTCTACCAGTGAAACTAGTTGAATGTAATTTCATTGTGTTTGGTCAATTCAATTTCCAGTAATTATGCACTCTAAAAAGTGGATGTAAAATTAAACGAACTTTTTTTTTTTGAGTGCAGTTGAGTAGACTGTATTAACTCTGGGATACCCGTATGAACTCAATATACCCTACTGTTTCTATAAAACTTGACCATCCTTTAAAAACGTTCAGATGTTTTAGTACCGACGTTAACTACAGAGATATATTTATGTAAATTGTAGAGTTGTATGACAGCTACCCGAATCTATTGCACAAGTACAACCAAATTTTTCAGTAGTTGTTGCCATAAAAATTGATCATCATATCCGTATTTACATATATATTACCTTCATACGGGTACCCAGAGTTGACACATACTACTCTACTACACTCTTCCTTGTTTTTATATTCATTTTCCGCATTGATTTGTTTTTTTTTTAAGTTAATCTATTTTTTAGTTTTTCAAAAAATATTTTCTTTTCTTAAATTTTATTATTGGAAAAGTGAAAAAAAAAACAATATTATTTCATTCTATAGGACAAAAAACTTGGCCTACTTAATCTACTTAACAGTTAAACTAATTAAAACCTAAATATGTATATTTATTACTTAATTTTAGTGATTCCCAACCACCAATAATTTTTCTTTTTTAATTTGTCCTCTTCTAGTATGGACATTTCGTAATTTAGATTATCTCCGTTTATATCGCCTGGATTATATTAAATGATTTTACATGTAGCCCGTCTATTATAGTTATATAATAGAGAGAAATGGTTATCGTCTTGAATATAACTGTGTTTATCTAAAAAGATAAAATGTTCAGAGGCTATGAAACCGGTGAGCATTGTCATTTTGCAATGTACCCCTCATTGTGGTAGAATTATGTGATATTAGACCATTTTCTAGAGTTGTTGTGCTCTATCATAGTGACTTCCGATACATTTTATTTTAAAATTATCGATTCTTATGATTCGTGCTTCCTTATACAAATATTTGTTGGAGGTTATATTTGTTGAACCTATAAATTAAATTATAATAATCATCTAATATTATATAATAGCATATTCCATATTATATTATATTTCATAGCATTAACAACTAAGTAATCCATAAGTGTAAACTGATTATTTTATTCTATAATAAATATTCCACTTCAAAAAAAAAATATATATAGCTAAATGTATAACTAATATATATTATATACTTTGGCTTATGTTTGATTATAGCAAATTGAAATAAAAAAAAACGAGGAAGAATACAGTTGACTTTGTCAACTCTTAGATACCCGTACGAACCGTTAGTATGTTCACAGCCTGTCACTCTGCTTACAATATTATTTTTTTAATATTTTAGTATTTTAAAATAATTTGGGTGAATTTTATAATTTCTAGAACTATGGGTTGTACATATATTCAAACTATATGTTTATATGTACATTCTTCAAAAGCAGATTCTAACCTTCCACATAACGATTATCAATCCAAAACTTTTTCAAATATTACAATAAGTACAAAACAGTAAATATAATTTTAAATATTATATTATATTATATTTAAATATTCCATTGATAGAATAATTTCTTATAAGTACAATAAAATACATATATGTATGTAAATACGGCGCTATATAATATACATCTATACTCTTATCATTCATTCACTAGTGACATATACGATATGTAAATAAACATGATATTATATAAGTATGTATATATATCAATATCATATAAATAAAAATTCTTCAAGCAACCGTTATGTTGTTTATTTAATTACATTTTTTTGTACTACGCATTATATCCTCAACAATTTCAAATTATCGAGTAAAACAAAATGGAAAAAATTCGTTAAAGAAATTTGTTAGAAAATTTGAAAAAATCAAGTAACACTTTCGTCAATTATAAAGTAACCCTATATTATTAAACAAAGTTGTTAACAGAAATAAAAGCATAATGTTGGATCTTTAATTTTTGTGTATTACTTCAAAAAAATTTTAACAGGTGTTCAAGTTACAGGTGTTTAAAAATAGGAAACTTTCAGTTTTTGACCCCTTACAGCTCCTAAACGGGGGGTGATACAAAAAAAATTTCTGAAATGACTCATACTAATTTTCAAAGATCTAACTTCTGTCAAAATTTCAAGTTTTCAACTTTAACCGTTTAGAAGATGGAAGGGTTAAAGAATTTTGCAAAATTTGAGTTCGCAAAACGGTAAATTAAGACACCGTATGCCAAAATTATATATTTATTGTATATACACTTTTAAAGCTAATGAAAGTAGTAATCGTTTGGCGTTTTCAAAATGAAGATATACCTTATACAACTGGTGCTATAACAATTTAAATATAAAGCTTTTTTGAACCTTTGGGGAGCTGTAGCTCCGTAATGGGTGGGGCTACAAAAAAAAGTAATTAAAAATAAAATTAATATTTTTGTGAGATATATCAGTAGTTAAAATTTCATAGCTCTATTGCAAAAAAAATGTGGGGATCTAAAAGTTAGGTGTTCGAGAGCTACCCTAAGGCTTGGTCCAAACTCAACCACAAAAAATAGGGAACCTACAAATTACTCCCAAAATATTTTGTGTAAATTTCAAGACTCTAGCTTTCTTAGTTTTTGAGTTAGCGTGCTGACGGACGGACGGACGGACATGGCTCAAAAGTCTTAGAATTTTTTTCTGATCCGATCCATACCTTTGAATGTATATCTAGCTCGCTTATTTCGAGGTGTTACAAACGGAGGAGTAATTTTATTATACCCGATCCTATCGTACGGGTATAAAAAAATTTTAAATTTATAAAATAATTAAATTTATAAAATTTCAAAGGTCGAAATTTCTTAGATCGTTTTTGATGTTTTTTTTTTAAATAAAAAAAGCGCTAATTTAGTGAAGTATCTACTTACATACATACGTATCTATTAACTATTTTAACACAATTAAATGTTGTTATATTTTAATACATATTGATTTAATACAATATATTAATTCATTTTTGTTATTGTTTTGATTGATACTATTGAATTTAACACATTAAATACATTACTATTGATTAATTTAATATTTGGTAAAATGTGATCTATTGCCTATTTTAATGTACATACATATGCATAATAAGGTAAGGAAAATTGTAAGTAAGTTAGTGTAAGAAAATATTTTTTGTTTTCAGAAATGGAAGAAAATAAAGAAGAAAACAAAATAAAATATCAAGAAAATAAAGAAAAAATTAAAATCGTCGTCAGAGGCTGACACGGGTCGGTAAAAGGCGATCTAAGTGCGTAAATGAATTTGATCTCAAAAAAACAAAAATAGCTAAGTTCTAATAGAATAAAATAAAATTTTATAAAATAAAACAATTTTTTCTGATTAGATTTTTATTTAATTTTGAAAATACACTTGATGAAAGAACGCCAATTATTACTGGTTTACAACAAATTGGCCTAGTAATAATATTTCGCCAGTCATTAAATTTTATTTTTATATAAAATTTCAATTCATTACCTGTTTTTTATATCTCTAAAAATTTATACATATCTATGCATATTATTTGGTTGATGACGCAAAATTCAAACTGTAAAATTTCTGTTAACAGATTTAGGGTAAGTTCACATGGGGTGCATGCATCCGGATGCAAAAATTTAATTGGTTGAAAATATATTTTGTATTCATGACATGCTCTTCCTTCCGCCTATTTTAGATGCTAAATTTTTTGCATCCTCTATAAGAAGCATGCAAGATGCAAATTTGTTTTAACGTCAAATTCAGAGCTAAAATCAAACGTCAAAAATTTTAAACGTTAAATATTTTGAAATATTTTGTAAATGGATATATTTTTAATAATTATGTAATTTTATTATAATTTTATTAATTAATATTTTATGTGTATTAATAAATTATGTTTAGCTTATATTAATATTTTTGTTTTTTCCTAAGGGAGTTGGGAATCTTCCAAAGACACCAAGAATTTCCCCCTCGGTAGTGTCAGATTCTTACTAACTAAACCCACCTCGCCCTTTAGCCAATATAATGGGATAAAACCCTTACCTGCGAAAGCAATATATCGGCTAGGAAGTAGGGATAGGAAAGGATAGGAAATGGATACGGAAACATTGAATTGAGAGTGGGACTGTAAGGAAACAATGAATCCGCCTATTATTATTACTATTTTGCTAACAGTGACTTAAGCCGTCACAACAGTTGCAACATGCAGTAGTAGTATATAGTACTACATGAGGTAATTATTGAAGGCAACCCCTTATTATTTTACTACAGAGTCAGCGCCATCAGTGGATTACAATGTGCAGCAGTATATAACACCTTACTTGCATGATATAACCAAAGATAGCTCCACTGTAGTGGGTATTATTATTATTACTATTATTATAATTATTGTTCTGTTACTATTATTATTATTGTTATTATTGTTATTATTTTACTACAGAGTCAGCGCCATCCGTGGATTACAACGTGCAGCAGTATATAAAACCTTACTTGCATGATATAACCAAAGATGGCTCCACTGTAGCAGCTATTATTATTATTACTATTATTATTATTATTATTATAATTATTGTTATTATTACTATTACTATTATTATTATTAGTATTAGTATTATTATTATTATTATTATTATTATTATTATTGTTATTATTGTTATTATTTTATTACAGAGTCACCGCCATCCGTGGATTACTACGTGCAGCAGTATATAAAACCTTACTTGCATGATATAACCAAAGATGCTTCCACTGTAGCAGCTATTATTATTATTATTGTAATTATTACTATTACTATTATTATTATTATTATTACTATTATTATTATAATTATTGTTACTATTATTATTATTATTTATTACCATTGTTATTCTTATTACTATTATTATTTTTATTGTTATTATTGTTATTATTTAACTACACAGTCAGGGCCATCAGTGGATTACAACGTGCAGCAGTATATAACAATTTACTTGCATGATATAACCAAAGATAGCCCCACTGTAGCAGCTATTATTATTATTACTACTATTATTATTATTATAATTATTTGTTATTATTACTATTACTATTATTATTATTATTAGTATATTATTGTTATTATTACTCCTATTAATTATACGATACACATTATTACGATATAAAAGTACTACATATATTTTATTTATGACCTGAACGGGGTTTGAACCCAAGACCCTTCGATTGAAAGGTTGGCGACTTAACCGCTGCGCCATGAGTCAGATGTCAATTAAAATTTTTTCTTACATAAAATAACAATTTTTATCTGGTTTAACCATTTTGTATTTTGTAAATAAAAAATGTTTTCATCGAATGTCAAAATAATATACACATACTAGCCTACTAGCTAATTTCAAATAAAACTTTCAAAATAAAAATATCGCTGTTTTGCAGCTCACGAACGAGTGGATGCATAATGGATGCAAAATATTCGTTAATATTACCGAAGAATACACGAAATGTAACCGCAATAATTTTTGCATCTGGATGCATGCATCTCATGTGAACTTACCATTAATATTAATCTTATGTTTGTTTTGTATTTGTTTATAGTTTTTATTATTTTTTATTTCTAATATTTTTGAATGAAGAAAAAAATCATGTGCATAATGTATGGATGTACGAATGAATGTGCATACATATATTTTTAAGATTACTTCATTACTTATTGTTGTTATTGAATAAAAAAAAATTATATTAAATTGTTAGAAGCTATTTTGCTTTGATATAAATTATTACGTAAAACATCTAAGTATGTATTTATGTAATAATTATTACGTAAACATCTAAGTATGAATTTTGGCATTATGCTTTTAGTGTAGTAGCGGTCGGTCCTATGGTGGAGACAGCTGATTATTTTGGAATGCCTACACTTGAAATAAATAGGTACTTCTTTTAGGATAGTATAAATGCATATGAATGTACATAATATATATATATGTATGTACATATATTCATAAATTTTTATCAGAGTTTTTCACTTTTAGTTTTAAATTTCGGTTGAAATTTAAAATTTTTTTTTCAGACAATTTGTATTTGTTTTCAACTTCAAAAGATGTTATTTTTTGAGAAATTCTTTACGTATTAATTTTTATTAATTCATTAAGTTAAAATAATTATCCGTTTAAAAGAAATAAACTTTAACTTTTTCAAATAATGTAAATTTAACTATTATTTCCACTTTAATACTAATTTGCAATTCATTAATTTGTTTGACACTTTTTTTAGTAGCTCTATTGTTTTAGTATTGTATTTTAACTCTCAAAATTTACTGTGATTACTAGATATACAAGACTTTACTAGGTTCCGAAAGGAATAAAAAATTTTGACAACTTTACATATTTAACTTTCATTTTTTGTAGTTTATTTACTTAATTGGTAAGTATGCAAACCTCTTCTACTAGTTTTAGTATATAATAGATATAAGAGCAATTTTATTTGAAAAAGCAAATTTTTCATGCGTAGATACTTGTACATATAATGAATCCTGCAGAAAAATGAATTAGACCTATTGTCAATATCCAATAATTTGCAATTTTTAAACTAGCCTTCTATCTAAACTTTCTGAAATACAGCAAATATTGGCAACGTGACTTATAATTAAACATTGGTAAAATTTTTACAGATAATTAGAAGAAGAATCGTTTTTAAATTGTATTATTCTTCTTCAAGCAGATACTCTTCAAAAATATATTTAGGATTTACTCTACCAGTGAAACTAGTTGATTGTAATTTCATTGTGTTTGGTCAATTCAATTTCCAGTAATTATGCACTCTAAAAAGTGGATGTAAAATTAAACCAACTTCTTTTTTTTTTTTAATTAAACTTTATTTTTCTTCATAGTAATCTTATAAACGAGGAAGAGTGCTGTAGAGTAGACTGTGTCAACTTTAGGATACAGGTATGAACGCAATATACCCTACTGTTTCTATAAAACTTGACCATCTTTTAAAAACGTTCAGATGTTTTAATACCAACATTAACTACAGACATATATGTATGCAAATTGTAATAAATTTATGTAAGTTGTATGACAGCTACCCGAGTCTATTGCACAAGCACACGAAGTTATTGCCATAAAGCTCGATCATCATTTATAAGATTTTGCACGCCTAGATTCATTATGTTCCAAGAAATGCAAGAAGCTCGAATTTTTTGGAACTTAATAAAACTACGCGCCAGAAATCTTATAAATGATGATCAAGTTTTATGGCAACAACTTCTATAAAATTTGGTTTTGATGGTACGACAGATTCGGGTAGCTGTCATAAAACTTCTCTTTTTAAATGAAAATAACTTTAGTGTCTACTGAAGCTAGGAATCTGAAATTTAGTAAAGAGGTGTCGAGTTACATGTCAACAACTTTTGTAAAATTTGGTTGGTCTAGAGCAGCCGGTTCAGGCTTCTTGCACCTCTTGGAACTTAATGAAGGTAAGGGTCTGAAATCTTACAAACGATGATCAATTTTTATGGCAACAACTTCTGTAAAATTTGTTCTGCTTGTGCAATAGATTCGGGTAGCTGTCAATTTGCATAAGTATATGTATGTAGTTAATGTCGCTACTAAAACATCTGAAGGTTTTTAAAAGATGATCAAGTTTTATAGAAACGGGATATATTACGTTCATATCGGTATCCCAGGGTTGACACATTCTACTCTACTGCACTCTTCCTCGTTTTTATATTAATTTTACGAATTGTTCTTTTTTTTTTAAGTTAATCAATTTTTTAGTTTTTCAACAAATATTTTCTTTTCTTAATTTTATTATTGGAAAAGTGAAAAAAAAAAACAATATTATTTCATTCTATAGGACAAAAACTTAACCTACTTAATCTACTTAACAGTTAAAGTAATTAAAACCTAAATATGTATATTTATTACTTAATTCTAGTTAATAAATGTTTTCTAACCACCAATAACTTTTCTTTATTAATTTGTCCTTTTCTGGTATGGACATTTCGTAATTTAAATTATTTTCGTTTATGTCGCCCGGATTATATTCAATGATTTTACATGTAGCCCTTCTATTATGGTTATATAATAGAGGGACATGGTTATCGTCTTGAATATAGCGTTGTTTATCTATAAAGATAAAATGTTAAGGAGCTATGAAGTCGGTGAGCATTGTATTAGACCATTTTCTGGAGTTTTTCTTCTCTATCATAGTGACTTCGGATAAATTTTATTATAAAATTATCGATTCTTATGATTTGTGCTTCCTTATAGAAATATTTGTTGGAGTTTATATTTGTTGAACCTATAAATTAAATTATAATAATCATCTCATATATGTTTCATAGCATTAACAACTAAGTAACCCATAAGTGTAAACTGATTATTTTATTCTATAATAAAAATTCCACTTTGAAAAAAATATATATATAGCTAAATGTATAACTATATATTTTGAATAAAAAATTTCAAAGGATGCTTAGATCGTTTTTGATGTTTTTTTTTAAATAAAAAAAGCTCTAATTTAGTGAAGTATCTTTTTACATATGTATGTATCTATTAACTATTTTAACACAATTAAATGTTGTTATATTTTAATTCATATTGATTTAATACAATATAATAATTCATATTTGTTATTATTTTGATTGATACTATTGAATTTAACTCGTTAAATACATTACTATTGATTAATTTAATATTTGGTAAAGTGTGATCTATTGCCTATTTTAATGTACATACATATACATGTATGTATAATAAGGAAAGGAAGATTGTAGATATGTTAGTTGTAAGAAAATTTTTTTGTTTTCAGAAATGGAAGAAAATAAAGAGAAAAACAAAATAAAATATAAAGAAAATAAAGAAAAAATGAAATCGGCAAAATGCGATCTAAGTGCGTAAATGCATTTGATCTCAAAAAAACAAAAAATAGCTAAGTTCTAACCGCATAAAATGAAATAAAACAATTTTTTTCATTAGATTTTTTTTTTGAATTTTGAAAATACAATTTATGAAAGACCGCCAATTATGACGGGTTCACAACAAATTGGCCTAGTAATAATATTTCGCCAGTTATTAAATTTTATTTTTATATAAAATTTCAATTCATTACTTGTTTTTTATATCTCTAAAAATTTATATATATCTATGCATATTATTTTTTTTTTTTTTTTTTTTTTTTACGTGGATTGGTGTGGAATCTTCGAAAGATACAGACCGCCCCGTAGCAGAAGTGTATGCCAGATTCTTACCGACAAAACCACACCCTTCCCTTATTAAAACTAGTCAGACTCTCTAACTACTAATTTTTTGCTATCTTGTTTTGAATATAGGTTTTATGTACTTTCCCTAAGGAAATCTGTACTTAGTACTATATCTAAAGGTCTTTTTATTTTATGCCTTCCTATAATAATTTGATTATTTATTAGTTGAGCAGCTTCAAGATTTTTATGCTCCTCTAAACGAGCTTTATGCTTTATGGCATATCTACTTATTTCATCTATAACTTTGGGAATTTGTAAATCTCTGTGAATGTCACTATTACGTACATACCAGGGAGCGTACCAATGTCACTATTACGTACATACCAGCGTACTTACTATGTTACGTAGGACTTTATTCTGAAAAGATTGTATTTTTTCAATATGCGTTTTCTTGGCACAACCCCAAAGTTGAATGCCATATACCCATATAGGTTTAATTACTTGGTTGTAAATTAACACTTTATTATATATTGGTAGTTTAGACTTACGCCCTAGGAGCCAGTAATTTTCTCTATATTTATTTTCAAGTTCTAGTTTTCTTTTTAACGTGTTCATTCCACCTTAGCTTGACATCCAGTGTCAGTCCTAGGTATTTTGCAGAATTTTCGATTGATACAAATACACCGTTTAAATTTATTTTAGGTGGATTCTTTATATTTCTATAAGAAAAATTAACATGCACAGATTTAGATTCATTTAGTTTTATTTTCCATTTGATAGTCCAGTAACATATTTTTTCACTTGCTTTTTGTAATTTTTTTGTAGCTTCGTCAATATTCGATCCTACTGCCAATATTGCAGTATCGTCAGCAAATGTTGCAACAGTTACATTTTCTACTTCTGGTGGATAACTTGTATAAAGCAAGTACAATATAGGACATAGAATACTGCCTTGAGGCACACCTGCTTTTATTTCTCTTAGTGTAGAGTACTCTTCATCTTGTTTAATTCTAAATAATCTTTCAGACAAGTACGATTCGAGTATCTCTACAAATTGTAACGGTATCAATCTTCTTAATTTAAATATTAAACCTTCGTGCCAAACTTTATCAAACGTTTGTGCTACGTCTAGAAATATTGTGGAGCATATTTGTTTTTCTTCGAATGCTTTTTCTATAACATTTGTTATTCTATGAAGTTGGTCAACTGTTGCATGCTTGGATCTAAAACCAAACTGATGGTTAGGAATTAAATTTTTATTTTCTATAATTGGCATCAGCCTTTTTAACAACAGTTTTTCATAAAGTTTTGACATAATGGGTAGCAGAGATATTGGCCTATAAGATTTCGCCTCATTTAATGGCTTCCCTGGTTTTGCTATCATAATAACTTCTGCCACTTTCCAAGCGCTCGGAACGTACTTCAATTTTACTGCCGCATTTATGATTTTTCTCAAAAATCTTTCACTAATTTCTTCTTGTGTAAATGGATTAATAGTGTTTTCTTCTATTATAACATTGTTTAATAAACAAAGATCAGAATTTATATCGTTTGGTTTGAATATATTTTCTAAATTATCTGCAAATAATTCGACTTTATCTTTATTATCCTTTGCCCAAGTTCCGTCGGGTTTCATGAGCGGCGGGGCGTGCTTAATCGGCTTTTTTATACTCTTAGTTGCTTTCCACAACGAGTAATTTGATTCTTTTGTTGTCGATAAACATTTTATATAATTTTCATATGCTACTGATTTTAGAATCTTGGTTTTTCTTTTAAGAGATTGTGATAATCTGTTCAAAATCTTCTTATCATCAGGGTGACGAGATTGTTGCCATCTACGTAGCCCTTCTTTTTCGTTTTATTAAATCAGTTATCTCTCTGGGATAAATATTTGCTGCTGACCTATATTCAATTATTTTTGTGTTATTCCAAGCAGCTTTTTGAATTATATTAATAAAGCCTTCAAGTTCCAGATCTAATTGTTCTTTTGATTGTAAATTTATTTTTAAATTAATGTTGTTTACGATTTCATATTTAAAGCTTAACCAATCTGTTGTATTATTTGTCAGTGTGGGCTTATTTTGTTATCTTCTAGATTTATATAGTTGCCTGAAATTCTTTTGATTATGAAGAAGTCAATTAGATCTGGAACCTTGTTGGTGTCTGTGGACCAATAAGTTGATTTGCCAGTCGAACGATGGCAACAACCTAACTCTTGAATAGCTTTCTTTAGCTCTCTACCTCTAGTTGAGGTTGTTCTAGTACCCCAATAAGTATGTTTGGCATTAAAATCACCTCCTAGCAAAAATTTATGTCCGTGGACATTTAGGAGTTCTTTAAAAATAATTTTCTTAATGTTGCATCTTGGTGGACAATATACTGCACCAATATTAAGGTCTTGTTTAGTAGATGAAATTTTGATCATAGAAAGCTGTATTTTTTCAGACTGAATTTTGAATTCTTCATTATGTTTTACAGTGCCTTTTATTAGAATTGCACTACCTTCTCTCAGCTGATTACTAGGATGAACTGCCTTATAGCATTCATAACCTAGTATCTTAAAGTTTGAGTTTATTGTCAAATGAGTCTCTGATATCAGACATATATCAATATTTCTAGACCTTAAGAAAATTTCTAGTTCATATTTTTTATTTAGGACACTATTCGAATTCCAAGTTGCAATACGTATTTTATCTAGATACATTTTTTACAATTCTATTAAGAGTTTCATGAGATACATTAATGTATTTCTTTTCTATTTTATTTAATCTTATTGAGATTTCATCAATTTTTAGCAATAAGTTTTGCATCATGTGCATCACATCCTTGTCATTACTTTTAGGTTTCATAACCTTAGATTGTTTCTCTGTAAGAATATTTCTGTTTTGGATTTTAAGGCTTGGGAGTATAAAACTCCATTCACAACTTTATTAGATATAAACGGTGTACTTTTTTTCGGTGTTTTTATTACATTTAAATGTTTGGGTTTACGGATATTCAATCTTCTTTTCTGTAATTCTTTTGCTACCAAACAACCACGATAACTAGCACGGTGTGCCTCGTTGCAGTTTACACATATGGCTTGGAAATTTTCTTTTTTACTACGTTCTATTGTCATATGATTCCCAGCACATTTTACACATTTAGCCTGTCTTTGGCAGAATTTTTGTGTATGTCCAAAACTTTGGCATCTTTTGCATTGAGGAATGGACTTACTACTTCTGAGAGCCTCAATTTTCACTCTCATGTGCTGTAAATATTCTATTTTGTATATTTTATTTATTTCCTCCGAAAGGTCAAAAGATATCCTAAACAGTGGAAGCTTTGTTACAGTCTTTATATTTTTATCTTTAGTTTTTTTAATTTTATTTGTCACATCTAGACATTTAAAACCTCTATTAAGAAGTTCATTTTTAATATCTTCTAGCTCACATGATGGGTGAAGATTTCTTACCATAACTTTAATTGGTCTAGTCAGTTTATTTTCATACCTATGCCATTCCAACTTCGCGTTATTTATAGATTTTGTTAAAACTCTATAATCATTTTCGTTGCCAACATTAATTTTTAGTTGATCATTATTCATCATGTTGACTTTAACATTTATATTTTCTTCTTTTATTATTTTTATAATATGAGAATAGTTTTTTATATTACTTAAAATTACCGGAGGAGGTTTATTTTTGTAGTGACATCTGGAGACTTATCCGCTTTTCGTTTCTTCGGATTTCTTTTCGTATTCAGAATCCAATCAGTTTCTCTGATTAGTTCTTCTTCATCCGTTTCGTATGTCCCAACTTTAGTATCAGTGGATACATTTGGCACACTATTTTTTTCCTTTTTTAATTTTAAATTTTCTGCCTTAAGCTGAGAGATTTCTCTTTGTAAATCTTTACACAAAATTTCCAACTCAATTATTCTGGAGTTGACTTCAATATTACTGTCTTATAGTAACGAACTTTGATTTTTATTATTACCCTCGTGGGTTTTCTTTATATTGCCTTCATGGAACATTACTTTTTCTTTATTACCCTCTTCGGTTTTCTTATTTTCGTCACCTTTTTTATGTGAACTTCTTTGAATCTTCGAGCCCTTCACAAAAGGGTTTATTAATTTATCACAATTATACATGTTATTAATATTATTATTATTATAAACCACTTGCGACTCATCTGAAGGCCTTAAACATTCAGCCAAGCCCTCGCCGGTAGCCGTGGTCTCGGTCTACACTTTGGTAGATATCCCTACCGAATTTTACTATTATAAGACATTATATTATTTTTTATTTTAATATGCTTTTTATATCTAAAGCCAGGGTTTCTTACTGCCGCCCCTCTCGGATCAGACGCAGACCAGGTAGCCGTCCATTCTGGAACAGTCGCTCCTGGATTTTTCATTGGATTTTAGTAGACTTGTACCACAAGCATACCTTACTGATGGTATTTCTTATCCCATACCTACCGCGGGCTTTTCATAACCTATATGATACCTAGATACACCGTTTATATCTAATAAAGTTGTGAATGAAGTTTTATACTCCAAAGCCTTAAAATCTAAAACAGAAGAAAATATTCTTACAGAGAAACAATCTAAGATTTTTGATTGTTTCTCTGTAAGAAAATTTTTCAAACAATTTTAAGATTTAATTGATAAGTATGTAAACCTCTTCTACTAGTTTTAGCATATAATAGGTATAAGAGCAATTTTATTTCAAAACTTTTCATGCGTAGATACTTCTATAATGAATTCTGCAGAAAAATGAATTAGCCAAAATCCAATAATTTGCAATTTTTGAACTAGCCTTCTTTCTAAACTTTCTAAAATAAGGCAAATATTGGTGGCGTGACTTATAATTAAACATTGTTAAAATTTTTACTGATAATTAGAAGAAGAATCGTTTTTAAATTGTATTATTCTTCTTCAAGCAGACACTCTTCAAAAATATATTTAGTAATCCTATTGAAACTAGTTGAATGTAATTTCATTGTGTTTGATGAATTCAATTTCCAGTAATTATGCACTCTAAAAAGTGGTTGTAAAATTAAACGAATTTTTTTTTTTTTTTATTTAACTTTATTTTTTTCATAATAATCTTATAAACGAGGAAGAGTGCAGTAGAGTAGACTGTGTCAACTCTGAGATACCCGTATGAACGCAATATACCCTGCTGTTTCTATAAAACTTGTCCATCTTTTAAAAACGTTCAGATGTTTTAGTACGGACGTTAACTACAGAGATATATTTATGTAAATTGTAGAGTTGTATGATAGCTACCCGAATCTATTGCACAACCAAATTTTGCAGAAGTTATTGCCATTGATCAAATTGATCATCGTTTGTAAGATTTCAGAATCTTAGCTTCATTAAGTTCCAAGAGGTGCAAGAAGCCTGAACCGGCTGCTCTAGACCAACCAAATTTTACAAAAGTTGTTGACATGTAACTCGACACCTCTTTACTATATTTCAGATTCTTAGCTTCAGTAAACACTAAGGTTATTTTCATTTAAAAAGAGAAGTTGTATGGTAGCTGCCCGAACCTGTCGTACCATCACAACCAAATTTTACAGAAGTTGTTACCATAAAACTTTATCACTAATTGTAAGACTTCAGGCGCGTAGCTTTATTAAGTTCCAAGAAATTCAAGCTAATGTCGTTAATGTCTGCACTAAAAGATCTGAAAGTTTTTAAAAGATGATCAAGTTTTATAGAAACAGGATATATTACGATCATACGGGCATCCCAGAGTTGACACATTCTACTCTACTGCACTCTTCCTCGTTTTTATATTAATTTTACGCATTGTTTTTTTTGTTTTTAAGTTAATTTATTTTTTAGTTTTTCAACAAATATTTTCTTTTCTTAATTTTATTATTGGAAAAGTGAAAAAAAAACAATATTATTTCATTCTATAGGACCAAAAGCTTAGCCTACTTAATCTACTTAAGTAGATAATGGGGCACCTTGACGTGGGAATTTTGTGGAAGAAAGAGATAGCATAAAATATGAACAGTATGTCAATGAGCTCACGACAAAGCTGTTTGAACTTTTAAGGAATTTTGTTGGCGCGTGCGCATAGGAATGTTATTAAGCTTTATGCAAATGAGCTACGACAAAGGTGTTTGAACTTTTAAGGAATGTTGTAAGCGCATATGGAAAAGCTGTTTTTTTTTTTTGCATTAATAAATGTTTGAAAGCTTTTTTAATACAAAAATGCAGTTGTTATTTATGAGATAAATAACACGCAGTTATTGACCTTGATATTGTTTCTTAATTAAAGTAAAGGTTCTGTAATCGTAATAATTTAGTAATTTTAGTAATTTAAAGTAAAGGTTCTATAATCGTGAAAAAAAGAAAAAAAAAAAATGTATTAGATTAATTAAAAAGTTGTATTAGAAAGATAAAAAAAAGTTGATTTATAAGTACATGTTATTGTAGAACGAAAATTTAAGAACAGGTGTAGAAAAATGAGGTGTAGTTTTTAGTTTTTTTTTTTTTAAATTATTAATTTAATTTAAAGTAAAGGTTGTATGTATAAAATCGTAAAAAAAAAAAGAAGAAAAGAAAAAAAGTAGTATTTATTGATTTATAAGTACTTGTTATTGTAGAATGAAAATTTAAGAACAGGTGTAGAAAAATGAGGTGCAGTTTTTAGTTTTTATTTTTGTATTATTAAAATGCTAGTTTGAAAGGTTTTTTAACACCACAATACAGTAGTTATTTATGAGATAAATAAAATGCAGGTATTGACCTTGATATTGTATCTTAGTTTTATGTATTATGCAAATTTAAGATATCTTATTGAAAACTATAAATGTGCAAAAAAATTTAATAATTAATTGTAAAAATAAAAAAGCAAATTAATTTCATATAATAACGTTTTTATTTACCCAAGAATTGTGATCTTTATCAAAACCTAGCCATTTAACAAAAACTTAATTTCCTTTTCTTTTCAATATTTTTTCAACAAGAAAAATGTCAGGATTTTTAACTCGAGTAAGTTCAGTCTCGTAAAGAGAACCTGAAATCGGTGTTTTTGTATAATCAAGTAAGTTGTAAGTAATTTGATCTGTGCGTTTTACTTCTTTAATTGTAAATATTTCTGTTGACCAGTTTGGTTGATAACCTTTTGCAAAGTTTCCTTTGTATTTACTTATGCGTACATAATCTGCAACTTTGTATTTTGCTTTCTGCTAAAATTTCGGTTGCATGTAAATATTCTTCAAAATATATTTCTCGTCTGCTTTTGTAACTTTGTTAGGTTAAAGTATAATTGTGTGATGATATGTTGAGTTGTATTTTTCAATAAGTGAGGGCAAAATAGATATTCACTTATAATTATCCTGAAAACTAAACTGCTTCCATATTGAATTTTTTAAAGAAGGGTTAAAACGCTCTACTATGGATGCTTTCATTTCAGAATATGTATGATAATAATTAATTTTTTTTATTTCCATAAGTTTTCTAAATTCTTTGTTAAAAAACTCTTTACCTTGATCAGATTGAATATTTTTTAGGAGTGTTCCAGCACGTTTGAAAATGTTTTGCATGTCAAGTAAAACGTTATTAGAATTTTTAGTTTTAATTGGCTCAGCATAAGCATATTTCGAAAAGATATATATTACAGTTAATAAATATTTATTTCCTTTGTTATACTTTGCATATGGAATCATTTCTACTAAATCGATTTGCCATGTATCATTTAAACCTTTCTGAATAAATTTGCTTCGGCGAAAGTTTCGTCTGGCTGGTCTACGTATTTCCGATACTATTTGTGCCCTTGACATTATGCCTGTACTATTTAATCAGATTTTCCAATTCTATTTTATAATTTTCTATAGAGCAACAGTTACATGTATCAGGTCCAGATGACGAGATGTCGTAAGCCCAAGAACAAAGAGCAAAATGAGTTCCGTATATTGACGTAAATTTTTCTGTTGTTGAAAATTCTTTA